>CM062817.1:1823745450-1824345450 GCA_031772625.1 Pinus tabuliformis
GAAGAGTCATATAAATGATATTAATCCTCCCCCTTCCTCTCATACTACTAATAAAGTTATCAATTTATCTGGTTTCTCTTTTTCCCCTCCTGTTTTTAAAGTTTTAAGCAAAGGTCTAAACTTTTCCTTGGCCCCTAAGAGGATCCTTGTGGATGACGTTATTTGTGACATAGAATTTGGGATTCGTGGTTTACCTGATAGTATTAAGAACACTATTAGGTAGGACTGTGTTGTCATCCTAAGGAAGGCTAAGCCTCCCAAGAGCAACCTTAGCAGGGATGAATTTGAAGCCCTAAAATCCTTAAATCAAAACAAATATATTGTTGTTCTGAAAGCTGACAAAGGTGGGGCTGCTGTCATTCTTAACATAGAGGACTGCCACAGTAAAATGTTAGATCATCTTCATAATAGTGGAAGTTATAAGAAGCTTCCCAAAAGCCCATTGAATAAGATCTCCAGGATTGTGGCCCTTGCCATTAAATCTAGTAACTCATTGAGTCCCTTGCACCATAAACTCATTGCGAGCAATCTGATCACCCCTAGAATCTATGGGCTCCCTAAAATTCATAAGGAAGAAGCTCCCCTTAGGCCCATTGTCAACACCATTGGAGGTTCGACCTATCTTCTTGCTAAGTTCCTTGCCTTGAAGCTCAAACCCTTAGTTGGTCACACAGGGTCCTTCGTTAAAGACTCGGCTTCCTTTGTTGAGGAGCTCAAGGACATCAAGGTGGACTTTGGAGACATTCTTGTCAGTTTTGATGTTGTTTCCCTCTACACTTGCATCCCTATAAATGAGGCCATGGAAGTGATCAACCGTCTAACTGATCCTGATACTGCTCAGTTAGTTGAGATCTGCCTCACTTCGACCTTTTTTAGTTTTGAAGGTGAGTTCTTTGAGCAAACTTGTGGAGTTGCTATGGGCTCACCCCTATCCCCTGTTGTTGCAAATATTTTTATGGAGGATTTTGAATCCAAGACTCTGAACTCAGCCCGTCTCCTGCCCAAGCTTTGGAAGAGATATGTGGATGACACTACTGTCATCTGGTCTCATGGCCAAGAGGAGTTAGATCTCTTATTCGATCATCTCAATAATCAATCCTTGGCCATCAAGTTCACTAAGGAACATGAAGTCGATGGTTGCCTCCCGTTCTTTGATATTCTTATCTCTAAGAATAAGGATGGTTCCCTCTCCCACCAAGCGTTTTGCAAGAAAACTCATACATAGTAGTATCTTCATGCTAGTTCCTACCATTTCCCAGCCCAGAATATGGGGGTTCTCAACACCCTAGCAACTCGTGCCCTAAGGATCTCTGATGAAAGGAGCTTCAAGGAGGAGAAGTCCCATCCCCTTAATGTCTTTGTTGAGTATGGTTATAGCAGATATTTGGGACAAAAGGCTTTCCTCAAATCAACTAAGAATTCGTTATCCAAAAGAGAACCTAAGGAACGGATTCCTGGTGTCCATCTTCCGTATGTTCAAGGGACCACGGATAGGATTGCGAGGATTCTTAAGAAGCATAATGTCCCCGCAACCTTTAGACCTCTTAACACCATTCATAAGTCCCTCAGATCTGTGAAGGATCCTATTGACCCCAAGGACATGAAAGGTGTTTATATTATTCCTTATTCTTGTGGGACCCCCTATATCGGTGAGACCGGTCGCTCCATTAACCAAAGGATTAGTGAGCATGCAGCTGACCTCAAGCATATGAGAACCAAGTCTTCCGCTTTAGCAGAGCATGTGTAGAAAACCAATCATCATGTCTGCATCGAAGAAGCTAGTGTGATTACTAGAGTATTGCAATTCCATCACCGGAAATTTAGGGAAGCACTTGAGATTGAAAAAAAGGTCGAACAATCTCAATAGAGAGGATGGCCAGAAGATCAGTAGTTGCTGGGTCCCACCCCTCTCCTCCTAGTCATTTTCTCCCTTAAGTTATCTATTTTTTTTTTAATATGGTAATTTTTTCTAATACTTGAATTCTCTAATATTTAAATTCTCTGACTATTAAAATAATTTTTATTTTTTTTTTAAATATTGTAATGTTTTGTAATACTTGAATTCTCTAATATTTATATATTTAAACTCTTTGACTATTAAATTAAAATTATTATTATTATTATTTTCTTTTTTTTTATAAATAATTTAAAACTAATATACTAATTTTTACCCTTAATAAACTATTAATTAATATTGTAATTATCTAATATTTTTTTATATCGGGATACTCTTTGACTATGAATATGAAACTAATCTATTTATTTTAATATATATTTACAAATATATGTCCTTTTAGCTTATATTTTAAAATAGAATTAACTATTTATAGATTATTCTATTTTTAACTTATACAACTAACTAATATTTATATAGATCTTTGATAAGTAATTAATTAATTATTTTTTTTTACTTAATTTAAATTAAGATTTAAATGTCCCTTTAACTTATATTTTATTTAAAATATAATTAACTATTCTCTATTACTTTAATTATTTTATGATTATAGTATATTAACTCGCTTATTCTAATATATATTTATAATTATAAAATTGTCCATTTATGTTTATTTTAATAAAAAATTAATAACCGAATTAACTTATTTGAATAAATTATCTTTATACCCTTCATAGTCAAACTAGTCGTTTCTTGGTCAAATCTAGCTGTTATCATTTTAGCCGTTACCTGATCTGAAAGTTTGGTCATTGGATATTCTGCCCGATCTATTTATAATGCATAGCAAGATCTGCTCATTCAACTTGTCCTGACGATGAACCACACTGGTTGGTTCAAAACGCGTCGACAAAAATATCTCTATGTGGTTTTTGCCGAAGATTCTTCTAAAAAATAATCAGTAAATAAAAAATATATATTAAAATATTAAAGAAAAAGACAAAAAAAACTATAAAAATATATAAAAAATTTACAAAAAATATAAAAATAAATAAATAAAAACAAAATAAACTTAACTATACAAAATAAATATTAAAAAATATAAAAGGATAAATGAAAAAACAAAAAAATATATAGTTTAAGAAAATTTTTAAAAATTAACAAGGATAAAATAAATAAATAAATACAAGAAAATTAGATAATTAAAAAAAAAAAACAAAACCAAACAAACTAAAAACAAAGGGATATATATATATCATAATAATTCTTCAATTAAAAAGAAAAAAAAAACCATTACAATGAATTTAACAAAATAAAACAACAAATAAATAAACATTAAAAATGAATTAAAAATAAAAAAAAGCATCAAAGTAAAACTTAAAAAAAAAAAAAAAAAAAATTGAAACAAAACATTAAAAAAGGCAAATTCAAAAAACCACACTAAAATAGAATTGAAAGTAACAAGATATTAAACATTATTAAAAGAAATTAAGATTTAAAAAAAAATCATTAAAAGGTCAAGGAGGCAAGAAAAGAAGGGAAATGGTCAATTATTAAGAATAGGAAAGTTATTATTAAAGATGGAGCCCCAAACACTAGTGATAAATAAGGGCTAGCATCACTCTAGTTCCTCTTCTGGAATTGTCATGGTTTTCCATGGTGTAAAGGTCCTATGTTAATTTGGATCCCGAGGGATATTGATCTTATTCTTTTAGTTGAAACTTGAGAGCATGATGAATCTAAGGTCCCTCACCTTGAATGATTCACTCTTTGGTCAGCATGGAATAAGAAATCCTTCAGGAGGGATTTTGCTGGTATAGTCTGTTATATAAAGAACATTGTTTTCTCTCACATCTAACTTCATAAAATCGATCCCTTCAATCAAAACATTTGGATAGAGATCTTTGATTCTACCACCAATAGGATCTTTCTTGTGATATTCTATTTTGCTGCTATCAACTCTACATCCTATAAGAAAAATAACTTAGATAAGAATTGTCCTTTCAATGCCCTAGAAAAAGACATCTACAACCTAAGGAATGAAGGTAATATCCTTTTTCTTGGGGACTTTAATGGTAGAACTACTACTAATCAAGCTATTATGTTAAGGAACAATTCTAACCTCGACCCCTTGTGGCTTGATGAAGATGGTAACCTAGCTAATCTATTCAAGAGAAACTCTAAAGACATAATTGAGAAATTATTCAGCATTGAGCTCCTCAAACTTTGTAGTTCCCAGGACGTAATCATTTGTAATGGTATTAAACAGTGGCCTACCTTTGGTCACATGAATTGTTTCCATGGGATGGGTAGCAGTGTCATGGATTATGTGATTTCTAACACCCATGTCCTCAACCATATTACAAACCTTGAGCTACTTAACGGGTTTGATCCTGACTCTGACCACAAACCTCTGTATTTATCCCTCAATCTTGTTATACATACCAACCACATGCAGGAGACCATTGAAAGCAAAAGACATATTCACTTCAATAGAAGTAATGTCGACCTTTTCTTAAGGGATTTAGGCTTGCTAATTTATAATAACAACATTGATCAAATTTATTACCATTTTATTGCTACCCTTTCCAAGACCATTAACAAATTCTCTAATGAGACTTTGTATGAGAGGAATAATATAACTTATAATCCATGGTATGACAATAACTGTAAAATTGCTAGGAAAGCGATCAGAGCTGCTCCTAATTAAATCATTAATCTTTGGAATATAAGTATATATAAATCTCTCATCAAAAGGAAGAAGAGGCCATATATTAATAAGCGACAAGAGAATCTTCTCTACCTTTCTAAAGTTGCACTGAGAAAGTTTTGGTGGAATGTACTTGTTCGTAAAACTAAAGACAATCATTCTATCCCCTTAGAAAATTGGGACAACTATCATAAGAAGTTGCATCTCTCCAGACACCATGGGCACCATCTTAAACTCTCCTATTAAGGAAGATATATTTTCTCCAGAAGATGTTGAGTCTGGGATTAGTAAGCTTGCTAATAGGAAAGCTAAAGATATTAAAGGATACCAAGCTAAAATCCTAAAATGGGAAGATCTATCCTCATTCCTCATGATTCTCCACAAGCTTCTCAATTTGGTCATAAAGCATGGCTTCCCTAATCTTTGGATGTAAAGACTTATTGTGCCTATCTTTAAAAATGGGGGCAAATTAATTCCCTCTAACTAAAAAACCATTATGATTAGCCTCATCCTAGCCAAGCTATATGGGCTCATTTTGGAAAAGAAGCTTAGCCTTTGGCTCAAAAACCATGGTAAAAGAGCTAAAGGGAAAGCTATTTTTCAGAGACATCACTCGACTATCAACCATCTTGTCACCTGTTATGAAACCAGCTCAAGAAAAGATAGAAAAGATAGATCAACGTCTTAGAATTCAGCCTTTTCAAGGGGGCAACCTTCTTTACATTACATAAATGAACAATTCTTGGATGATTCAAATGACAAAACCTCCTTTCTATATATAGGAGTCTAAGGAGTCACAATATAACCCAGTCAACCTAACAATAATAATATAAAACCACAAAAATAACAATAGAGGGATTCTATGGGGCACAATAATAACAATATGGGGGCAATAGGGGCACAACAATATTAATAAGCGGTATAACTACAATAGTAATGGGGTAATCACTAGTATTATAGGGACCCAACATGCCCCTCTCCTTCAAAAAAGTTTTGTCCTCAACGCTTGAGTAGTTCTGGATACTTCTGCATAAAATTCTCATCCTCCCATGTGGAATCTTCAGTGGATAAGTTCTTCCACTTGATAAGATACTCTGAAATTGATCGATTTCGTAGCTGTCGAGTTCTTGTTTCTGTGACTGCTTCTGGTTCCAATATAATTTTTCCTTCCTCGTCAAGTTCTGGCAATATTGTTTGAACTGGGAGCTTGTCACCTATAACCTTCTTTAAACATGAAACATGGAAAACTGGGTGCAATCGAGAAGCTGCAGGAAGCTCCAATTTGTATGCCATAGTACCAATCTTTTGCAACACCTTGTACGGACCATAATACTTTGGTGATAATTTATTATCCTTCTTAGCTTGCTTAAGGGACATTTGCTTATATGGTTGTAGCCGTAGGAATACCCAATCACCTACATCAAAACTTCTTTCACTGCGATGTTGATCTGCCTGTTGTTTCATTCTATTCTGTGCCAACACGAGGTTATCCTTTAAGAGTTGGAGGACTTGTTGTTGATGTTCGATGTGATGTTCCACTGCCTGAACCTTAGAATTTTCTCTTAAATATGATGTGATGGATGGTGGTTGATACCCATAAAGTGCCATAAATGGGGTCATTTTTGTTGCTGTATGGAAGGAAGTGTTATACCACCATTCAGCCAGAGGCAACCATTTGACCCATTGTGTCTGTTTATCAGATACAAAGCAACGAAGATATCCTTCCAAACATTTGTTTACTATCTCAGTTTGCCCATCAGATTGAGGATGATAAGATGAGCTATGAGCTAACTGAGTACCAAGACAAGAAAATAATTTTGTCCAAAAATTTCCAGTGAAAATGGGATCTCTGTCACTTACAATAATCTTTGGGTTTCCATGTAGCTTTTGAATTGTTTCCATAAATGCAGTAGAAACTGTACTGGCTTTAAATGGATGTGATAATGCACAAAAGTGTGCATACTTGGTAAGTCTGTCAACTACCACCATGATGACACTCTTTCCCTCAGACTTGGGTAAACCTGTGATAAAATCCATTGAAACCTCCTCCCAACGTTGGCTTGGAATGGATAAAGGTTGTAATAGACCCGGTGTCTTAATTGTTTCAACTTTATTTTGTTGGCAAACCAAACATTCTGCCACAAACTTTTGAATATCTGATTTAAGGCCATCCCAAAAAAATTCCTTCTTAACCCTGTGGTAAGTTTTTAAAAATCCTGAGTGCCCTCCTAAGGGAGAAGTGTGCAATTCCATAAGAATCTTTTGTTTTAGCTGGGAATTCTTACAGAGGTATAAGCGATCTTTGTACCATAACGAATCATTTTGCCAGCTAAATGTATCAGACGTACTGGAATCTTGTTGTAACTTTCGAATAAGTGCCCACACTTCTTCGTCATTCTTCCATTCCTCCCTTGCTTCGTTTATCCAATCTGGTTGGATAATAGAAATGGCGCACAACAATGCTTCCACATCCTCATCCTTTCTTGAGAGTGCATCTGCCACCACATTTTGCTTCCCTTTTTTGTAGATGATTTCAAAGTCATAACCCAACATCTTTGTGACCCACTTTTGTTGCTCTTCAGAGGATAATCTTTGTTCTAAAAAGTATTTAAGGCTATCATGATCCGTTTTTACCTTGAAGTGTCTTCCCATTAGGTAGGGTCGCCATTTCTTAAGTGCATGGAGTATTGCCAACATTTCCTTCTCATAAATAGCTTTGCTTAAAAACTTTCCCTTGATTGGACGACTTTCAAAAGCAATGGGTCTTTCATCTTGCATTAGAACAACACCAATTCCATTTCCTGAAGCATCACATTCCACAATAAAGGTTTTTGTGAAGTCCGGTGTAGCTAAGACCGGTGCTTGGCACATTGCCTCTTTAAGATGTTCAAAGGCCTTTGTTGCTTCCGGAGTCCATGAAAATGCATCTTTCTTCAATAATGTTGTTAGAGGTGCTGCTATTCTCCCATAATTCTTAACAAACTTGCGATAATACCCTGTCAACCTGAGAAATCCTCGCAGATGCTTTATGGATGTGGGGATTTTCCATTCCTTAATGGCTTTAATTTTGCTAGGGTCTACCTTAACTCCTTCATGAGATACAATATGACCCAGATATTCCACCTCCTTGACTCCAAAGAAACATTTGGATCTTTTTGCATATAATTGTTTCTCCTCCAATAGTTGTAGCACCCTGTCAACATGTTCAACATGATCCTTCCAAGACTTGCTGTAGATTAGTATATCATCAAAAAATACTAACACAAATTTTCTAAGGAATGGTTTGAAAATTGAATTCATCAAACCTTGAAATGTTGAAGGTGCATTGGTAAGGCCAAAAGGCATGACCAAAAATTCATAATGACCCTCATGAGTTCTAAATGTTGTTTTCGGAATGTCTTCAGTCTTCATTCTGATTTGATGATATCCTGAACGAAGATCCAACTTGGTGAAGTAAATTGATCCATGCAATTCATCCAGTAATTCATCAATGACAGGAATGGGGAACTTATCTTTAATAGTGAGCTTGTTGAGCTCCCTATAATCCGGACACATGCGCCATGATCCATCCTTCTTGTGCACCAATACTACTGGAGCAGAGAAAGAACTTTGACTCGGTTGAATTATACCAGCCTCTAGCATTTCTGCAACCATACGTTCAATTTCACTCTTTTGGACATAGGGATATCTGTACGGCCTGATGTTTGGAGGAACACTTCCTGGAATCAGATGAATAGCATGATCATGATCACGCATAGGTGGGAGACCTTTGGGAGTCTCAAATACCTTGGAATGATTGTCCAGGACTTTTTGGAGATCTGGAGAAATAGATGATTCCGATGTGGAAACATCTAGCGAACATAATTGTGCAATTACACCTCTTTGCTCCTTTTTTAGAAGCTTTGTCATACCATTAGAGCTGATTATCTTTCTTGGTTTCCCTGCAATACCCCTTAATTCAACTTCCTTTCCTTCTATAGAAAATTTGATGAAAATTTCTTGAAAATTAAAAGCTATTGTACCCAAGGATTGTAGCCATTGGACTCCTAGTACAACATCAGCACCTCCCATTGGAATGGAAAGCATTGGGCTAGTCAATACATATTCTCCCATGGATAGCTTGATATTATGGCACTTTCCAGAGCAATTTATTGTTCCTCCATTTGCAATCATCACTTGACACTCTGGTGCTGGATATAGGAAGCAATTCAATTCTTTTGCTACCTTACAATGAATAAAATTGTGGGTGCTTCCTGAATCAATCAACACTATTACCTTTTTCTTCTTGATTTGTCCTTCTATCTTGATGGTTTGAGGAGTGGTAATTCCCGCCAATGCATTACAAGATATGGTCGGATTTATTTGTTCTTCATCTAGGCTTTGTTCCTGGAGTATATCCTCTTCTTTTGACCTTTCTTGCTCCTTTTCTTCTTCCTCTTCACAATCTATGTAGAATAATTTCTTCTCAGCACACTTATGACCTTTAGTGTATTTGCTATCACAACTGTAACAAAGCCCTTTTGCTCTTTTTTCTTCCAATTGTTGTGGTGTCAACCTTATAGGTTGTGGAAGACTAGGGGCAACAACACTTCCATCTTTATAGTTGTGAGTGGTATGCTTCCTGGTTGCCATAATTTTGCTTTCCATTTTTCTTGCTAACCTGAATGCCTTCTCTAATGAATCAGGTTCCCAAAGGCGAACATCATGTTGGATATTATCCTTTAAAGACCCTATGAACACATCAATCCTATGCTCCTCTGGAATATCTTTTACCCTTATGTTCAATTTTTGGAACTCCTCAATGTGCTCCATTATTGAACCCTTTTGTTTGAGACTTATCAATTGGCTAAAAAAAGTGTTGCTTTTTGTATCCTCATAATGTGCTATCAATTCTTCCGTAAAAATTGCCCAAGTGATAAATTGTTTACGAGAGCAAAGCCATTGATACCATACAAACTGATTTGGTTCCAAATATAAAGTTGCCATACGTACCTTTTGTGTGTTTTGCACATTATTGAGATCGAAGAATTGCTCCATCTGTAATATCCATGTGGCGGGATCCTTGCCGTGATTTTTGGAATATGGTGAGTCTTCGATCCAACATTAGAGTTTATGGAATCATGATTAACATTTCTTTTGTTCTCATCATGAGTTTCCTTTAGTACCCTTTCACCATTAGTGACCATTTTTTGTAGCAACTTATTCATATTTATCTTCAATTCTTCCATCTTATCATCCATGCCATCAATTTTAGCGTCCATGCCATTCACCTTAGCTTCCATGCCATCCATATTAGCTTCTACGCCTTTCTTTAAACAATCCATCTTAACTTCTACACCTTTCTTTAAACCATCCATCTTTGCTTCTACATCTTTCCTTAAACCATCCATCTTAGATTCTGTTGCTTTTTGTGCAAGTGACACTTGTTGCACTTGTTCTTGTAATTTGATATATCATATAGCATTTCTTCTTCTTCTTCATGATTCATGCTAGAGCTTTCAGGTTCCTTACTAGGTGTTTGCATTTTCTTTCCTTGGGGCATCAGTTACCAATAATAATGCTCTACTAGCCCTTTGAATTCCTTCAAAATAAATTTTCAAACGAAGCTTAAGCAAAAATTTAAGAAAATCTACACACCTTTTTTCACTTTGTAGGAGCTTGATATTGCCTCTGATGTATCTCTGTACTTTCGGATCATCTAGTTTTGAATTTGTGACCTGCAGTAGCCCTCTGTGTCCTCTTTCCAATGCCACAAGTTTGACCCAAATTGGATTCTCCAAGGAAGAGTTATGCGAAATCTTCCACAGTGACTTGATTATAGACTAGTTCAGTAGAGCGAATTTGTATGACCTGCCACGAATCACTGTTTCGACATTTGGATCTGAAAAATGCATACAAGAAACTACAGTCCGTCCTATTTTTGTACCTTCTAACGAAATTTCAATCTGATCCCCAGAGAGAAAGTTATGACAATTTTCCCTAGGTCACCTGTTTCGAATGTAATTCAGGAGTATGCAAAAAGACCAACTTCCTCAAATCATATCTCTGCAAATATAGTGCCAAAAGATCTAAAATTTGGACCCAAGGTTCAGCATGATTTCCTATCAAATGGGTTTTTTTTCAACTTCTGAAACGTCGCAGAAAAAAATTTATAGTGAAAATTCCACGATGACCTATTTGGAGCAGCGGAACCCTAGAATCCAAAGCTCTGATACCAAATGTTATGAAACCATCTCAAGAAAAGATAGAAAAGATAGATCAACGCCTTAGAATTCAGCCTTTTCGAGGGGGCAACCTCCTTTACATTACATAAATGAACAATTCATGGATGATTCAAATGACAAAACCTCCTTTCTATATATAGGAGTCTAAAGAGTTACAATATAACCCAGCCGACCTAACAATAATAATATAAAGCCACAAAAATAACAATAGAGGGATTCTATGGGGCACAGTAATAACAATATGGGGGCAATAGGGGCACAACAATATTAATAAGGGGTATAACTACAATAGTAATGGGGTAATCACTAGTATTATAGGGACCCAACATCACCCTTAGGATCATTGCAAAGAAATGTCACAATATTAAAGTTGATCTCTTCCATGGGCACCATCTTAAACACTCCTATTAAGGAAGATATATTTTATGTAGAAGATGTTGAGTCTCAGATTAATAACCTCACTAATGGGAAAGCTAAATATATTAAAGGATACCAAGCTGAAACCCTTAAAATGGGAAGATCTATCCTTATTCTTCATGATTCTCCATAAGCTTCTCAATTTGTTTGTAAAGCATGGCTTCCCTAAGCTTTGGACGGAATGACTTATTGTGCCTAACTTTAAAAATCGGGACAAAAGCATTCCCTCTAACTAAAAGGCCATTATCATTAGCCACATCCTAGCCAAGCTAAATGGGCTCATTTTTGAAAAGAAGCTTAGCCTTTGGCTCGAAAACCATGGTAAAAGAGCTAAAGGGAAAGCTATTTTTCAGAGACATCACTCGACTATCAACCATCTTGTCACCCTTAGGATCATTAAAAAGTTATTTCACAATAGTAAAATCTATCTCTTCTATTGTTTTGTGGACTTTAAAAAATATTTCAAAACTATTCCTCGCAATAACCTCTGGGAGAGACTCGAAGAGATCACGGTTCCTCCTAAACTGAGGATCATTGTGATCTTCCTCTATGAGACTATAATTTCCAAGCTTAAGACCAACAAAGGGTTGTGTAAAGATATTAAATGAAATATCAGGTTTAAGCAAGGGTGTCCCCTATCCCCTACCCTTTTGCCATTTACATCGATAAGCTAGAGGAATGTCTAGAAACTACATGATGCAAGGGAATCAAGCTTGCTGGTATGATCATTATTTTTATCCTTTATGCTGATGATATCATTCTTCTTGTAAAAATCCATGATGACCTACACAAGAAACTTAAGACTCACCATGTCTACTGCACCAAGATGGGTACGACAGTTAATACTGACAAAACTAAAGTCATGATCATTAAATCAAAAAATATCACCCAAGGCAGTTTCATCTATGATAACCATTGCTTAGAGAAGGTTTCTTCTTATAAATATTTGAGTATTGACTTTCCTTTTTAACCCAACTGGAATCACAACATCGTAAAAAGGATTATGGGAGGTTGGAAAGCTTACTAATAGCTTGAAAACAATTGTAAGTTGATTGATCTTTGCATTTGGAGTAAAAAAAAGGTTCCTCTTTAAGACTCTAGTCACCCCTATTGTCTTATACAGATGTGAAGTTTGGGGTTGCAGTATATCTAGAGGGTCATGGAGAAAAATTGAGATGATTCAAAAGCAATTCATAACCTGCAACCTCAAGATCAAGGGAATTATTCCAAGTTATCCTATCGTCTTGATCAAAGATGGCATGTCCCCCATTGAGAGTACAGTTATGTTTATATATATGATGTATAAGAAGAATCTTTACAACATTAAATCTAAGAGGCTCCCAAAGATTGATTCTAAATTTAGTCAAAACCCCCACCTTTGCCTCAACCGCGGGTGGCATAAGGATGCCCAGTCTTGGCTCAACCATTGGGGGATTAAGGAGGAGATCATTATGGGAAGCAAGGATAGTGCTAAAAATGCTATTACCTCCAATTTTAAGGACAAAATATGGGATGATAAGGAGCTAGAGGGTAAAAGGAAGCTAAGATACTATAAGGAGGTGATCAACCCCGCCCTTGATAACCATAATTATCTCTCTGTGTTGACCGGCACTAAGAAAAAAATGAACATCTCTAGGATAATAACTAATTCTCATGAGCTTTGAAGTGAAATTGGACGATGGTCTACTCCCAAGATTCCTTGGGATGATAGAATATGACATATTTTTGATACTAAGAGGGCGGAATATGAAAAAGACTTCCTTTTAGATTGCCCTACTCTTACTCACCTTCGCTCTCAATTCCCTAGCATCTACCACACTTCCAATCTTCTTGACTTATTAAGTCAACCCAGCTATAGCAATTTTGGAGCTTTTCTTTCCCTTCTCTTTGATTATAGAAACAAGATCTGGAAGAATCTCAATTAGATTCTCTTTCTTTTTCTTTTTCTTTTCTTGAGGTCTAATAGGCCACATTGATCTTAGAGGATGTTAATCATCATCATCGTAAAAAAAAATTTATTAAAAAAAATAACCCCACCACTTGTAGTCAAATGGTAGTTGTAGGGCCGACGAAGCGGAGTTCAATGCCACTCTGACAACCTTTCAACCCTCGACTGGCAAAGAATCAATTCCTAGAATCGACCCTAGGTTGGCAGGATTTTTTTTCTATTTTTTATTTTTATTTTTAAATTCAAATTTTATTTTAATGATTATTTTTTAAGTTATAATTTTTTAAATTTTTTCTTTTCCAATTTTTTTTTATGTTTTTTATTTTTTCTAATGTGTTTTTTTATTAATTTTTTTAATTTTTTTTTCAGTTTAAAAAAAAATAATGTTTTTTTTTTAATTAATGTTCCTGTTTTTTATTTTTTTTAATTTAATTTAATTTTCTATTATAATCTTTTATGTTTTTTTATTTTTATTTTATTTTATTATTTTTTTAATGTTTTAATTTACTTTTTAGCAATTTTTTTTGTTATCTTTACTTGAAATTTTATGTGAATAATTTTTTTTGGATAAAAAACTTCAAACTTCATCATCTTTGGATATAAAATTCATAAAATTTTCTATTTTTCCAAATTTTTTATTCAATTTTTTCATTAAAAAAGTTAAATAAATAAATAAATAATCTTATTTAAAATGGCATTTTTAGCGAAAAGGTCCCTAAATACATATTTTTTAAGTATATCTATATGCAAATTGTGTATTTTTTGTTGAGTGTTTAAAATTATTATTTTTAGTGACAATTATTTTATGTGTATTGAAATATTAATTTATGATATATATAAATATATAAAAATAACCAACTTCAAAACATTAATTTATGATTTTTTAAAACTTTGTAGAAAAATAAAAAAAAAAATTCATTATAAAAAAACATTTAAAAAAAAAACAAAAAACACAAGTTTGGAAAACCCTTAAAAAATAAACATGTTAGGACAAAAAATAGAAACACGATAAGACAACCTGAAAATTGTTAGTTAATCAACATTTATGCATACTTAGGACATAAGAAAAATCAAAGTGTCAAAAATATGCCTAAAAAAGGGTTAATGTTTTCTAAAATGTGCATGTAAATCACCAACATTTAAAAAAAATATCCATTCTTAGTATATAAAAAAATTTAAAGTGTAAAAATAATCCCCAAAAAAACGGGTTGATGTTGCATCAACACTTTTCAAAATTGTTATGAAAATCACTAACATTTAAAAAAAATGTGCATAAAGAAAATTTAAAGTCTCAAAAATATGCTTCAAAAAAAGGTGTATTCAGAATCAACATTTTTTCAAAATCGGATGATTCTTTGCTGCCTCTAAAAAATACGAACTCAGTCAAGTTCTAGTTTGATTGGTAACTGTGTTTATAGTTTCTCTGAAAGAACTCCTTATTCTTGTACATTCCTTGAACAAATTTAGGTATTACATTACTGAATATCGGGTCTGTGTACACATTGATCATGCAACAATAAAATACTTAATGAACAAACCAAATCTGAATGCATGCATAATTATGTAGTTGCTATTGTTGCAACAATTTGATCTAACTAATGTTGATAATCTTGGAAAGGAAAATGTTGTTGCAAATGTTCTTTAAGACTAACTTTGTCTACAGATGTTGAAGAAGTGGTGGATGGACTATTGCCTGAAAAAACATATCTTTGTTATATCACTCTTATCTCCATGGTTTGCTGACATAGTCGATTTCTTAGTTGTTGGTTAGTTCCCTCCTCACTTATCCTCAAAGCATATAAGCAAAATTGTTAGAAATAGTGGCTCTTCCACTTAAATTTGAGTGAATAATTGAAAGATTGATCAGGGTACAACATAATGTACATAAATTAAACACGCAACTTTGGTTGCTAACAAAAAAAGTACTCCTAATATTCAAATAGCAAAGCAGCAGCTACAGTTGCATACAACTATTTTGACTCTGAGTTTGGACTATGCGTACATCTATGATCAATCATCTACTCTTATACACAAAACTACGTCAGTTATTTTCCCTTTCAAATTTGAACAAGTCATGGCGGTGACGCCCCTTCAAATATCAACAGGGTAAGGCGGTGATCGATAAGGCGGTGTGCAGTGCGGCAATGGCAGTGCATTGTTAGGAGTAATTATTTACACCACTCTTCCAACACTCCCCTTAATTACGAGTGGAACTTAACCATGAATTAACATAACTTAAACATGCCTGATAGTCAAAGTCTAAGTTAGGTTTACAATGACTCAAAAACTTTGACATCAGCTCTTTACCTAAATTTCTTTTTCCTTTTCTTCTAGATCCTATATCCTATGAATTGTTTCATCCTTGCATTTTTGTTGTAAGTTCCAAATTTCAGTTTCTTTATTTGATGTTGCAACTCTTTCATCGTGATATATTTGTTTATCATAAAAACATAAAAAATCATTTCAGTTTGTTCATAGATGTCCTCTACGTCTTCAAAAATTTGCTTATATGTGGACTGCTGCCACATGTCATCTTCTACCATTTTCTCTACATCGTCAATCGGATAATTATCAATTTTCTGCAATATAAGTTCATAATAGAATTTTATCTCTTCAAAACTCCAATATATGAAAATTTCTTTGACATTTTCATTTTCAATATCATCCATGTTGGCTTTAAAATTCATTGTTGCAACTTTTATGCAGACATCATCAACGCATGGTGTTTCAAGCCATGCTTCAAGAAACTTTAATTCTTCTTCAAATTTTGTTGCTTCATCTCAGTTGTTTTTAACATCTGCACACACAAAATCAATGTTAATTTTATATGAAAAAACATTTTCAGAACCATATTGGTTATGTTCATTCTGCTCTACAATGAGATCTTTCTCCTCTTGCGGTCGCTTCTCTTCCTCTGTCATGTATTTCTCAGCTTCTATCGTTGCTTCATTTTCAATTTCTTTACTAACCTCTGCTACTACAAACATGTTGTCTTCCACTTGTTTTCCAAAAATAAGTGGGCTTATCTCACCAAATAACAACATATTGATAAGACGTTTCTGTTGCACCATTTGCAACCACTCATCACTAATGAATTGTTCTTTATCAAAGTTAAAATCAGCAATTTCAATTGTTTGATCCACTAAAATAGTTGCTTCTCCACTACTAACATTGAGCCTATCTTCCATATTGCCGCCGAAATAAAATGTGATTTTTAATATGCTCCCGGTAAAGCATAATCTTCACCCAAAATATTGTCATGCTTCACAAAATACAAAACTTTGTTGACTTTTGTAAAAGGCCAAAAAATCTCTTCAAATAAAAAAATAAATGTTAAAGCTATGTTCAAACCTTCAACTTTCTTCCTCTAGGGTTGTGGCCTTCTTTCGTTGTATACATGTATTCCACTCAGAAAAAGTACAATTCTTCAAATTAATTTTTGTACTTCTTCAAAATGGGCTAACAATGGCTCATACAGAACGTAGCAGCGATTTATTTTTTATTCTCGGTCATGATTTATCACTCATGTTGCGGCTCTTTAAGGTCTTACTGCAGATTGTCTAGCTATTTAGATTTTCTAGCTCTATCTCAGTTCCACATACAACATATCATATAACTAGTCCCAAGGCCCTAAAATTATAAATTTCTACAACATTTAAACATAGGGAGATTCTCTACACTTACGCTGCATAATCCATGCAACAAATTTTCATCTGAAACTCTTCTTAGTCTCAGAAAATAAGCCATAATTACACTCGTATCGTGATGCAATGGAGGCACTACAGAAACCTTCAAAACCCATAAAGACAATAATATTACAAATCACATATAAGGTTACAAACTCCCTCATGTTATCGATGTCAAGAAGCACATTGATTTCCATATCTATGTCATTCAATTCGAAGTTGTCTTCATGTTACCCAATTGGAAGTTGTCTCCAAATTATTGCTTGGTCCAATGCTCGCACTACAACAGCTCCACTGGACGTTTAGCAAAACAGAACCCATGCAAATGAATCAAAAACGGCTCCACTGGACATTCAACAAAACAAAACCCACGCAATTGAATCAAAAAATTTGGAGCAAACATTCAGTAAGAAATCATAATCATTCACTGAGAAATTGAATAATAGTTTGAATCAGATGTTTCCCCCATTCTTACAACAACGAGATAAACACCCCTTTGCTTGTTGTGGATTACCTCTCCACAATATTCGCTACTCAACGTTCAACAACAGAACTATCCTCTGCTCTCAAAAAAGTGATGAAATATAGTTCATTAAAAAGTATATTACTTACCAACATGCATCTCCAGGATTTTATGTAGGCTTCTTGTTGGGAATGGAATCCCCCAAGGCATGTTTTGGGGCTTAATGCCCAAGTTTTGACCAAGTCTTTTGTAAAAGCTCCGTGAATTATGGGCGCAGAGCGCGAAGCTATAATAGAGTCATTGTGTTGTTCACCCTTGGTTTTGTGATGTAATGTTGGCTTGATAGACCTACCCATGGTCCACGGACCATGGGATTGTATAAATAGAGTGAGACTCTAAGTGTATAGAAAAAAAGTAATAGAATAGCTAGGATGATGAGTCTAAGAGATTGAGTCGAAGCATAAAGTGTGTCTTTAGGTAATAGAGTAGGAGAAGGCTCTGCAGCTGAGTGCGTAAATGCCTAATAGTCTATAACTGAGTGCGCTGACCCCTGTAGCTGAGTGCGCAGTGACGACATCTATTTACGTGAAGATAATTGCTTAATCATGGGAAGATAAGTAGGATCTCTGGTGCATCTTAGGTGAATAGCATAGAGCGCTACCCCAGCAACGCGGAAGCCCCACAGCCCTTGGTTAGGGCTGCGCGAAGGCAAGTATATGAGGGTGCGAAGACCTGGGAATTGCACGAAGCAACCTGCATGCAGGGACGAATAGTTGGACCAGTCAAACCTCTCAGACATCTCAAGGGTGCAGGAACCTGGTTCCAGCACCCTCCCATACTGTTTTGAGTGAGACCTTAGTCTACACTCCGCGAACTATTTCCAAAAGGGCCAATATTACAGGGATTTTTTTATCTAATTAACTCTAAACCTGGGTTAGGCCCCAACAAGCCAACAAATGTTTATGTTGCAGGGACCGGGATCTGCATAGAGATGTCTGATGTCGTATCACTGGAATTCAACAAAGAAATGAATTGAAGATTGGTTAGATAGAAAGATTCATGAGTTCACAGCACAGGAAAATAGGAATCCGCGACTATCAAAGGAAGAGTGGTTAGATTTCTACTTATATACAAATTTTCTTCGCATCCTTCCCTATTGAGCTATAAAAGTGGATCACGAAGCTAGTAGACAACCAAGCAAGGTGTAAGCTCGACAGACCTATTGTGTGGACTCCAGAATTAGTGCGGGGATTGAAAGCATCGGAGGATAAAATCGCGCGCGTTGTTGATCACTGGCTCGATTGAATCATAGGAGGATTCATCACCAAGTTCGCAGTAGATACTTTAGTCAGCTATAGCGAGGTAGAATGACGCTTCCTCAAAGGGTCGTGAGGTAAGTGCGTTAAATCTTTGAACAATTGGATTAAAATGCTACTGTGTGAAAAGCGAGTTATGTGAATAAATTGATGTTTGGGGCTATGTGAGGTGGGAAAATCTATAGAAATGAAGGTAGTACAAAAATAGAAACTAGCCCCTTGATTTCACCTCCGTGAGGGGGCAAAGAAGAGCTCGCGAAGGTCTCACCAAGAAGTGTGATCAATTTGATAAGGCAGAGAATTCCACGCGTACCAACCCCACCCACACCACCGCCAGTTTCACTGTCTTCACCCCCATCTTCGCCCATACCACCTCTGCCACCACCATAAAGCATTATGGTGAGCACGATAAAGTTGTCAGTGTTAAAGGGAGTAGGGAATGAAGATTTGGACCAGTTTTGGTTCGTGATAAAAGTTATATGGGAAGCATAGGGAGTCACAGATGACAATATAAAGAAAGCAACATTAGTCATCACTCTACAGGTTCGCGTACTGTCTTGGTACATTAAGCATTCCAATGACAATCTGAATGTCGGGATCGCAGATATCCAAGCTACGCTAAACAAAGAATTTAGCAGGCCAAAGTCAGAGGCACAGTTGATCATTGGGTTTAAAGAAATCACAATGCTACCAGTCAAGACCCCTTGGGAGTTGGATCAGAGACTGAAGTGCACAATTTGTGAAGCTAACATGATGTGGATAGATGGACAACACTGCTATTGGGTTGTGTTATATTCTTTCCATGACGAGCCCATGTAGTTAACCAGGGGGTTAGAAGGGGGGCGGAGCCCCAAATTCATTGTGTCGATTGTTTAACAGGGGCGGTCGCAGGGGGTTTGAGGGGTGCAGGTAACCCACTCTATGGGGTCTAGGGCAGCACCTCGGAAAAAAAAAATTTGGACCCTATATTAGGTTGCGCATACCTACTTATGGTTTTGTGCATGATTTTTCGCACATGGTTTTGGATGCGATGGTTTTCGGTCCATTGTATTGGATGCTTCGGCATGTATAAATATGTATTATAACATTGAAAGGAAAATAATGAAAAATCAAGTTGGTAGTCATGATTTTGGGATCTAGGGGTAAATTTCTTTTTATATGTGTTTTATGTGTTATGCTCTCGCATTGTTTATTTTCTGTGTTTTAGAATTCGTATGCAAGTAATTTTTGTACGGGGATAAACCTACATTTGGTATCAGAGTTGTTTTGGCTTCAAGGGGATGCCTTTTTTGTTGAGGGGTTTCGCTCGAGCTTGTGGTAGACCCTATTTAGTGTGAGATCTGCAAGATCGATTCTGGTGGTGAAAGAAGATGGCGAGCAGTGGAAAGATAGAGAGCGAGAAATTGAATGGTCGGAGTTTTGAGTTATGGAAACTCAAGATGGAGGATCTTTTGGTGGATAAAGATCACTAGATCGCGGTAGATCTGGGTACTAAACCAACAGGAGTGTCTGATGAAGAATGGAAGAAGTTAGATCAGAAGGCAAAGAGAACTATACGATTGTGTGTCTCAGATTCAGTATTGTTGAATGTATCAAGGGAAGCTATGGCTAAGGCTTTGTCGGACAAGTTAGGGACTTTGTGCCAATCTAAGTCTTTGGTGAATTAACTGTTCCTATAGAAAAAGCTGTATAACCTGAGGATGAAAGATGGAGACTCAGTGAAAGAGCATCTAAATGCATTTAATACTGTGGTAAGTCAGTTATTATCTGTTGATATTAAAATTTTAGATGAAGATAAGTGCATCAGTTTGTTGTGTTCTCTACCAAATTCGTGGGATAGTCTGGTTATTGCAATAGGTAGCAATACAATTGCCTTGCAGTTTGATGAAATAGTCTTATCCTTGCTAACAGAGGAGATGAAATGGAAAAATATGGAGAGCCTGAATGGTGATGCCTTGTCTGTACAAGGACAGTCCCATAACAGAAACAAAAATAAGTCATCGAGTGGGAGATCTAAATTTAGAGGGAGATCTAAATCTCTAGGAAAACCAGTAAAGGTGGTGTGCTAGAAATGTGGAAAGGAAAGGCACTACAAAAGGGACTGTAAATCTAAAGCTCCTGATAAAGGAAAGGGATCTGATGATGCTCCTTCTGTAGAGGCGAAAATCACCTCAGATGAAGGTGGGGATGTGTACTTGGCTTCTTCAAGTACACATGTAGATCATGAGGCATGGTTGATTGACTCAGGTGCATCCTTTCACTTCACTCCCCATAGAGAGTGGTTCCGCGAGTATGAGAATTATGATGGTGGTGATGTCTTCTTGGGGGATGACAGGAAGGCTACAATCATTGGTCGCAAAAAAGTAAAGTTGAAGTTGCAAGGTGGAAGGATTGGAACACTTCCGGGTGTTCTGCATATTCTTGCATTAGCAAGAAATCTAATTTTTGTAAGCAAGTTGGATAATGCAGGTGTAAAAGCAGTGTTCGAGAAGGATACCTGCAAGATGGTGCGGGGGCACTGGTACTGATGCGGGAAGTTTGAGTTGGAACTCTGTACAAGCTACAAGGTAGAACTGTTGTTGATGGGTGTAACAATTCCATGGTTCTTGAAAGTGGAGCAGAAAATCCAGTGGTCTCTAGAGAGAAGACCATGTTGTGGCATCAAAGGCTTGGACTGGAGAGAAGGGTCTTTGAATACTTCACGGTAAAGGTATGGTAGAAGGTATGAGTAATAGCTCTCTAGATTTTGATTTTTGTGAAAATTGTGTATATGGGAAGCAGAATTGGGTGAGTTTCCCCTCTGGTGGTAAGAGGGCAAAACAGATATTAGAGCTTGTGCACAGTGATGTGTTTGGACCTGTGAAGGTTCCATCACTGGGTAAGTTTGTGTATTATGTATCATTTATAGATGACTTCTCAAGGAATACATGGATATATTTCCTTAAGAATAAATATGAAGTCTTTGATAGGTTTAAGAATTTAAGGCTCTGGTGGAAAACCAGACAAAGAAGAAGATAAAGGCGCTGAGGACATATAATGGTGGAGAGTTTTGCAGTAAGGAATTTGAAGAATTTTGTAAGAAGTGTGGTGTAGCATGGTAGAAGACTAATCCATATACACGTCAGCAAAATGGAATTGCAGAAATAATGAACAATACATTGATGGAAAGGTCAAGAAGCATGCTTAGTGGTTCCGGGTTAGGACAGTAATTCTGGGTAGAGGCGGTGGAGACAGCATGTTACTTGGTCAATAGATCACCTTCATCAGCATTGGAGGATAAGACTCCATAAAAGATATGGACTGGTAAGAAACCCTCTCTTTCACATCTGAGGTTATTTGGATGTGATGCATATGTACATGTTCCAAAGGAGAAACGAACAAAGTTGGATAGTAAATATGAAAAGTGCATCTTTATTAGGTATAAGGATGGTTTAAAGGGTTATAAGCTTTGGAACCCGGCAACAAGGAAGGTTGTGTATAGTCGAGATGTGATGTTCAGAGAGGTGAAAGATGTTTTTAAACATGAAGTCCAAGCAAAGGAACCTAAGAAGATAGAGTTTGAGCTAAAGGAGGAAGAATTAGACCCTATAGCAGAGGAGGAATCAGAAGATGAAAAGCCACAAACTCCGGGTGTGAGAAGGTTAGTTCAAGAAAGAAGGTAGCCAAAAAGGTATAATCGATCTGTTTTCTATTCAAATTTTTCTTTATCTATTACTAATGATGATCCCAGAACTGTGAAGGAAGTAGTAGATTCAGAGGATGGAAAACTTTGGAAAGAGGCCATGGTTGATGAAATGGCATCTTTGCACAAAAATGAGGCTTGGGATCTAGTGGAGTTGTTGGCTGGAAGGAAACCCATTGGTAGCAAATGGGTGTTCAAGAAGAAGACAAATGCAAAAGGAAAGGTGGAAAAATACAAAGCTTGGTTGGTAGCACAAGGTTATTCCCAGGTTCCGAGAATTGATTTTGGTGATATTTTTTCACCTGTTGCCAAGGTAACTTCTATTAGATTACTTTTATCTGTTGCTGCTGCTTTTGATTTTGAGGTAGAATAGATGGATGTTAAGACAACATTTCATCACGGGGATCTAGAAGAGGAGATCTACATGAAGCAACCTGAAGGCTTTGCGGTGAAGGGTAAGAAATAACTAGTATGCAAGTTAAAGAAGTCTTTGTATGGGTTAAAACAGTCACCAAGGATGTGGTATCAGAAATTTGATACATTTATATGGGGACTTGGCTTCACTAGAATCAAAATAGATCACTGTGTGTAATTTAAATTGATTGGTGACCATGTTATTTATCTGGTCTTGTATGTGGATGATATGTTTCTGGTTGGAAATGACAAAGAAATTATCCAGGATTTGAAGACCTAATTGTCCTCCAAATTCGACATGAAAGATCTTGGTGCTGCAAACTATATTTTGGGAATGGAAATAAAAAGAGACTGGGCAAAGAGGAAGCTTTGGTTAAACCAGAGGAAGTATGTCGAGATAATATTGCAGAGGTTTAATATGCAAGATAGTAAATCGGTGAAGGTTCCTATTCCTGTAGGTGTGAAGTTATCTGCTGAACAGTGTCCCAAGACGCAAGAAGAGGAAGAGGATATGTCTCGTGTTCCATATTCAAGTACAGTCGGTAGCCTGATGTATGTAATGGTCTATACTAGACCAAACATTGCACATGCAGTGGGAGTATTGAGAAGGTTTATGTCAAAACTAGGGAAGGAGCATTGGACAATAGTGAAGCGAGTTTTCAGGTATTTGCATGGCACTAGTGATTATGATTTGTGCTACCAAGGAAGACCATGATTGGACAGAGTGTTGGATATTCATGGCCTTGTTGATGTAGACTAGGCTGGAGAACTGGATCAGAGAAGATCTACAAGTGGGTATGTGTTTAACCTATTTGGAGGTGCAGTCAGTTGGATGAGTAAGAAACAATATATAGTGGCACTATCAACTACAGAGGTAGAATACGTGGCAGCCACTCATGCAAGCAAGGAAGCAGTTTGGTTGCAGAGATTATGTTCAAGTATGGGGTTAGTACAGGGAGCTATAAGGATAGACTGTGACAGCCAAAGTGCATTTTTTCTTAGCAAAGAACCTTGCATATCATTCAAAGACAAAGCACATTGATGTTTAGTATCAGTTTGTGAGGGATATGATAGAACACAAAAAGGTGTTGTTGGTAAAGGTGGAAACTATGAAGAATATTGTAGATGCATTAACAAAATCTATGAGCTCTGAGAAGTTCTCTTGGTGTTGCAGGGCTGGATAAATGACTAAGCTCTCTTGTGGCCCCTTATGGAAAGAAAACAACAAGTGGGAGAATGTTGGGTTGTGTTATATTCTTTCCACGACTAGCCCATGTAGCTAACCGGGGGGTTAGAAGGGGGTGGAGTGCCCCCTTCATTGCGCTGATTGCATAGCGAGGGGGGAGGGTCACATGGGGTTTGAAGGGTGCAGGTAACCCACTCTATGGGTTTTGGGGTAACAACACAGAAAATTTTGTTTTTGGACCCTATATTGGGTTGGGCAGACTTACCTATGGTTTTGTGCTTGATTTTTCGCACATGGTTTTGGACGCGATGGTTTTCGGTCCATGGTATTGGATGCTTCGACATGTATAAATATGTATTGTAACAATGAGAGGAAAATAATGAAAAATCAAGCTAGTAGTCTCAGTTTTGGGATCCAGGGGAAAATCTCTGTGTATATCTATTTTATGTGTTATGCTCTCGCATTGTTTCTTTTCTGTGTTTTAGAATTCATATGAAGTTAATTTATGTATGGGGTTAAAACCTACCAACGCGAATGGTTTGTAGCATCATTAATGTTGCATCTAAGGAACACACTATCACAACAAAGGCTGACAATTCAAGCTGAGGCCTTGGAGGTTGCGATGAGATTGCATGAGACCCCGATACAATATCCCAACCTAGGAGTTTAGCAGATTCATGTGCAGTTGAAAAACGTGTGCCTTGAGGTGCAGAGTTTGAAACAAGACAGGACAATTCGCCCAGAAGTGTGCGATGAGGTATGGTGAATAAAGTGCAAGGGTCAGGGACATGACAAGGACCACTGCCCGGTATTCATGAATTGCCTTGTGGGAGGAGGGCCAATGCCATTGAGACCAAAGGCACAAGCAGGACCGAGTGCAGCACTTGCACTATGGTACGCGATTTGTCAGATAGGAGGAAAGCATGCTATAGATAACTGCCATTTATTATAGAAGTATATGAATACTTCACAACAGTTGTTCTATAATTTTTGTAGATCAGTAGGCCATGATGAGCGCACCTGTAGAAGTTATGAGTTGATGATGGATCAAACTCCTACCTATAGAGTTTAGGCCAAAATGCGGCCCCTTGACTAGAACATAGGGATGGCGTGAACCGAATTTCAGGGTCGCACACAAGGCCGAGGTGGAGGAGGACCAGGAAGAGGTCATGGACAGCTCATATGTTACAATTACGGAGGGCCAGGACATCATGCTCGCGATTGTACAAATCTAATGCGGCCATCATGTTTGTATTATACATTGTTTTATCACGAGACAGAGAATTGTCCCGCGCTGATAGCAAGGTTGTGCGATAAAGGAGTACTCCAACCTCCCTTGACTCAGAACTTGCAAATGATGAGGCTTGAGCCGCACGAGGAAGACCCTAATGTGAATATTGTGCTCCAAAGTAAATTACGACAGGGGATGACAAAGGAAAGTAGCCTGAAGAAAGTACTTGGGTTCACAAGGCCCCAACGAAGGAACCAGAGTTTGATTTGGAGCATGCTAAGGAAACCTTCATGGAAGCCAAGAAGAGTTTCACTGATGACTCCACTTCAGGAAGTAAAGACAGACTGGAGCCGAAAATGGACCCATTGATGCTCACCACGTTCTTGGAAACATGCATGAAGCTTCTGCGCAACAGCAACGCTGTAAAGGGGCTGCAAGAACTCATAAATAGATGCAATGGGACTGCACAATGAGAATCGTGCGTAGTCTAGAAGCTTGGAAAGCATACAACGCGAACGAAAAGGGAGATGAGATTGATCACACAGATTGGGGAATATGAGATGGACCAAGTGATTATGGATATAGGATCGAACGTGAACGCCCTGCCAAAGAAGACATGGGAGCACATGGGAAGACATGCACTGCAATGGTCTCTTATCCAACTGTGAATGGAGAACTAGCAAAAGATCCTACCTATGTGGATATCAAAGGAGCAAGCGCGCTAGTAGATTTCGAAGTGATAGAGATTGTTGATGATAGCAATCCCTACGTTGCGCTATTAGGAATAGATTGGGCCACTGACATGAATGGGGTGATAAATATGAAGAAGCACAAGATGATATTTGAAAAGAAGTCCCTGCGCATAGTTATACCATTGGACCTTGTAGAAGGATCGTGCTACACGGAGCCGATGTGTGACTACGACATCGACGATGACTTGGACTGCATCTACAAGGTAACCACATGAGAGCAAGACTGGGTGAATCCGACCGTGGATGGATGAATCTCATGGGAGCGCGAAAGATCATGCACATCGGATTTAGACGAGGAAATAGAACGATGGTAGAACTGGTTACACGAGGTAACCACACTGAACTATAACATGATGAAAAGATCATTATGCTGCGTATCGATGGAGGTGAGGGATCTACCTATGTATGATGGGTTAACTAAGGTGGATGACTTCCTGAGCAATTTTGAAAGAGAAGTGTCAGAACAACAATGTTTGAAGCTTTGAAATGGGTACTTTGCGCTACACCCGTGAAGTGCTGGGATACGCACCAAAGAAGTTTTAAGGACTGGTGCAAATGCAGAAGGATGATGCGCATGTGATTTGGGAAGCCTCAAATGCGATTACCGGACAAGATTTCCTGACAAAACGGTCCGTGCACCCACCTTTTTAGATGGATATAGGCATATGCTACGAAACCTGTGCAGATGCACACAGTCTTCACGTTAGGAGACATGGTCAGTAAGTAGGTACAGGCAAGGCAATGGCGTGAACAACCCCTCTGGTTGGGACCATGAAGTATGGAATGACCAAGTGTGCAGAAGGTTATCCACGCAGAAGCCCTTAACAAAGCATGCGAAGAACTTAACAAGGTCGACACTGTGAAGCAGACTGACTGGGATGTGCACGTACCAACGGTTCTATGGGCTTATAGGACTGCGTGCAAGAACCTAACCATGCAGGCACCGCCAAGGTTGGAGTATAAAGTGAATGCTGTAAGCCTTATAGTACATGAAAAGCCTAGTCTGCACATGACAACACTGATAGATATGACTGTTCGCAAAACCTTGGAAGAAGAAATCCAACAGGGAAATTTTAGGTTCCAAGAACTTGAGAAAGAAAGGGTGCGATTAAGGAAGAAAAGCACTCTGATAGAAGCAGAAGTAAAGAAGCTGGAGGACGAGATAAAGGTTCCTGATAAGAAGACTAGGGTGATAAGACAAGATGTGTATGATCATGCTGACAAGTTTGAGGACTATCGCCCGAATTGATGAGTCTGATGCCTTGGCTTGGACCAAACATTACTAAGAAAATCAACCAGGGTGGCACGTTGCAGATGATAAAGTGTGCGACACTACCCGTAACAATAAAAGGTGGGATTTTCTAGGAAAAGTGATGGATGACTAGATGACACCCTATACAGGTGGTGCAGCCACCTGACTAGCCGACGGAAGTATAGTCTTAGTGCTCCAAGCAATTGAAAGGAGGCACAGGACTATAAACTACTATGCTTGGAAGCTGCGTGATGTTGGAGTTGCGCATAGAAGCAAGGAGTCATAAGGTCTGCAACCACATAAGTGGGGTTTCGTTGCCACGTGGGTTGGTTAGAAAGTGACCGTTGAAGTCACTATTCATGATGGGATGCTCGACTTAAGGCAAAATGTAGCTGGCGACAGGCATTTAAGACGCGATTTATGGGAAAGATTTGGGAAAATCTGCCACCAAGGGAGCATTAATGATTCGGATTTGGTGGGAATGGTCGAATTCAAATTCAAAAGGCACTATAAATTACAAAGGGTTGCCTAGCAAACAACACTTGATCCTTTGCAAACTGAGCAATTGCATACCCCGCGTGGCCTAAGCAGAGCCCTGTTTGACCTATGTAGAGCATTCATTGAACCCCTAAATATGTGAATAATAGATTTCTGGTCGGACACGATGGTAGCATCTGAGGCAGTTATGGATATCACATAGATGACTGCTGAAGAGGCCACGTAGGCCCTGATTGTGGGGGATGCCCCTGAAGGCATCGGGATTGTTGCAGAAATCCCAAAATCACTGCACACACCAAGACCAAAGAAGGACAAATAGGTGATGGTTCCCATACGTATGTCCCTGTGACACCCGCTGCGCACCAAGCTAATGATGGAGCAGAAGGGGAAAGTTGTTAACATAGAAACTGATAAGGAGGAGGAAGCCCTAGAGGACCTAATCATCGAAGAAGACGAGGATGAAGGCATGGAGGAGGAAACTGAGCCTGTGCACCCTCCAACAAAGTTTCCTACCTATATCCCCCCCCGGAAGGGGAAGGATAAATTGCCCAAGCATCTTGATGAGAGCAAGAGCTCTCTCTAGACCCCGCTCCTCCCAGACAACATCATTTTTGAGGGCACGCACTTGGGACGGGTGCCTAGTTTAAAATATGAATATTGGAACATCACTGACCATGAGAGGTTCCCTCACCTAGAGACCACACAGCTTATGAAGCCTAAGCAAAACACCATGGTGAGGTTTACCAAATTAGAAATGCAAACGTGGTTGCGTGGAGTGGAAAAGGTAGGGCTACTAAACCTACTTTGGGTGTCGCATTTCCACCGTGCCCTAATAACAACTTTCATCGTCAGGCAGCTTCTCTGTCTGGTGCATGGTGGGTGTTTGTGGTTAGAGGAGCCCATCCCCATCACGGAACATTTGATTCACCGCATCATCTAGCTTCCATGCAAAGGAGAGGACCCTGTGGATATCTTGGAGGGGAAAAGCAGTGACTTGGCCATTGCGGAGGCCATGAAGAAGAAGTATAAACTCGAAAAGAAAAAGAGGGGATATGCCATATCCAGCATCAACGACAAAGCAGTAAGAGTGGCGACCCAAATTCTGGTAGGAAAGGTTATGTGCAAGTGTCACGCGGACGAGGTACCCACGCCGGTGGTAGCTTTTGTTGAGCAGTGCGCGGAGGGGGTCCAGTTTAACTGGTCCGAGTTCCTTTGCAAGGCATTCATGGAGAATTGTTGCGAAGCTTAGGAACAAGGCAAAATGTTCTACTATGCATGGCTTCTATTGTCCATAGTTCTCGTAGCAGGGGAATTTCCGGAGGACAGTCAATTCCCCACAATTGACAGGGATCCGCTAGAGGCTACGAAGTACACTTTGCTTTGGGCCACAAAGAATGTAAATGGGATCCATGACATTAAGATATTCTGGGTGTTCATGGATATGAACCTCAGAATGGGGATTAACCGCAAGCCATGGTTATCACCAACTGTTTACAACAGCCTGAAAATTTTTGCAGAGTTTAAGGCGGACCTCCATAGCATATACATTAGAGTGCACAAGGACCCAACCAAGAAATGGATAGAACTACCCTTTGGGGCCATGGATGATGTAATCTTCAATGTACTTGAGACATGGCCGTTGGAGTGGCACGCTCTAAACATTGTGGAAATGGAGAAGTCTGCAGTGCAAAGGAAGAAAGAGGAGACCAAACTGTGCATGGCATAGTTGGCTGAGAAGAGAAGGAAGGAGGCAGTGGCAGCAGAATCATAGGAGGCGCAGGATGCTGCACAAACAACAACTGGACAGAAAAAGGCAGCAGCATCAATAGAAATGTAGGAGGCAGCTGTGAAGGCACATGAGGGCCAAAATTCACCTTCGCATGGGCAGGAATCAGAGGAAGAGGAGGGAGGTGTGGACCCACAAACTGTGTCAAGAAAATTGAAGCGCCAGCACTTGAGCAAGCGGATAGGGCCACGCAGGAAGTGTTGGGTTGTGTTATATTCTTTCCACGACTAACCTACGTAGTGAACCGGGGGGTTAGAGGGGGGTGGAGCCCCCCCTTCGTTGAACCAATTGTGCAGTGGGGGGGTAGCCCCCCTTGTCCACAAGATTTGAGGGGGGCGGATAGCCCCCCTCTACAGGGTTCGAGGCAGTGCCCTGGGAAAATGTTTTTTGGGACCTATATTAGGTTGGGCACACCTACCTATGGTTTTCGATCCATGGTTTTGGATGTGATGGTTTTCAGTCCATGGTATTGGATGCTTTGACATGTATAAATATGTATTGTAACATTGAAAGGAACATAATGCAAAATCAAGCTGGTAGTCCCAGTTTTGGGATCCAAGGGAAAATCTTTGTGTATATGTGTTTTATGTGTTGTGCTCTCACATTGTTTATTTTCTGTGTTTTAGAATTCATATGCAGGTAATTTTTGTATGGGGTTAAAACCTACATTTGGTATCAGAGTTGTTTTGGCTTCAAGGGGACGCCTTTGCTACTGAGGGGTTTCGCTCAAGCCTGTGGTAGACCTTGTTCAATGTGAGATCTGCAGGATCAATTCTAGTGGTGAAAGAAGATGGTGAGAAGTGGAAAGATAGAGATCGAGAAATTTAATGATCAGAGTTTTGAGTTGTGGAAACTGAAGCTGGAGGATCTGTTGGTGAAGAAAGATCAGTGGATCGCAATAGATCCGAGTACTAAACTAACGGGAGTGTATGATGAAGAATGGAAGAAGTTGGATCGAAAGGCAAAGAGCATAATATGATTGTGTGTCTTAGATTTAGTATTGCTAAATGTATTAAGGGAAGCTACAGTGAAGGATTTTTGGAACAAGTTAGGGACTTTGTACCAATCTAAGTCTCTAGTGAATAAACTGTTCCTGCAAAAAAAGTAGTATAACCTGAGGATGAAAGATGGAGACTCAGTGACAGAGCATCTGAATGCATTTAATACTATGGTAAATCAGTTATCATCTGTTGATACCAAAATTTCAGATGAAGATAAGTGCATTAGTTTGTTGTGTTCTCTACCAGATTTGTTGGATAGTCTGGTTATTGCAATAGGTAGTAATGCAACTACCTTGAAGTTTGATGAAATAGTCTCATCCTTGCTGACGGAGGAGATGAGACGAAAAAATATGGAGAGCCAGAATCGTGATGCCTTGTCTGTACGAGGACGGTCCCAGAAGAGAAACAAAAATAAGTCATCAAGTGGGACATCTAAATCTAGATGGATATCTAAATCTCCAAGAAAACCTATAAAGGTGGTGTGTTGGAAATGTGGAAAGGAAGGGCACTACGAAAGGGATTGTAAATCTAAAGCTCCTGACAAAGGAAATGGATCTGATGATGCTTCTTCTACAGAGGTGAAAACCACCTCAGATGAAGGTGGGGATATGTACTTGGCTTCTTCAAGTACACATGTAGATCATGAGGCATGGTTGATTGACTTAGGTGCATCCTTTCACTTCACTCCCCATAGAGAGTGGTTCTATGATTATGATAAATATGATGGTGGTGATGTCTTCTTAGGGGATGATATGAAGGTTAGAATCGTTGGTCGCAGAAAAGTAAAGTTGAAGTTGCAAGGTTGAAGGGTTAGAACACTTCTAGGTGTTCTGCATATTCTTGCATTAGCCATAAATCTAATTTGTGTAAGTAAGCTGGATGATGCAGTTGTAAAAAAAGTGTTCTAGAAGGATACATGCAAGATGGTTCAGGGAGCACTGGTATTGATGTGGGGAGTTCAGACTCAAACTCTATACAAGCTGCAAGGTAGCACTGTTGTTGATGGGTGCAACAATTTTGTGGTTCTTGAAAGTGGGGCAGAAAATCTAGTGATCTCTAAAGAGAAGACCATGTTGTGGCATCAAAGGCTTGGACATATTGGAGAGAAGAGCCTTTGAATAATTCATGGTGAAGGTATCGTAGAAGGTATGAGTAATAACTTTATGTATTTTTATTTCTGTGAAAATTGTGTATATGGGAAGTAGAATCGGTTGACCTTCCCCTTTGGTGGTAAGAGGGTGAAATAGATATTAGAGCTTCTGCATAGTGATGTGTTTGGACCTGTGAAGGTTCCATCACTGGGTAAGTCTTTGTACTATGTATCATTTATAGATGACTTCTCAAGGAATGCATGGATATATTTCCTTAAGAAGAAATCTGAAGTCTTTGACAGGTTTAAAGAATTTAAGGCTCTGGTGGAAAACCAAAGAGAGAAGAAGATAAAGGTGTTGAAGACAGATAACGGTGGAGAGTTTTGCAGTAAGGAATTTGAAGAATTCTGTAAGAAGTGTGGTATAAAATGGTAGAAGACTACTCCATATACACCTTAGCAAAATGGAGTTGTAGAAAGAATGAACAAGACGTTGATGGAAAGGGCAAGAAGCATGCTCAGTGGTGTCGGGTTAGGACATGAATTCTGGGTAGAGGTGGTGGAGACAACATGTTACCTGGTCAACAGATCACCTTCATCAGCGTTGGAGGATAAGAATCCACAAGAGGTATGGACTGGTAAGAAACCCTCTCTTTCACATCCGAGGGTATTTGGATGTGATGCATATGTAAATGTTCCAAAGGAGAAATGAACCAAGTTGGATAGTAAATCTGAAAAGTGCATCTTTATTGGGTGTAAGGATGGTTTAAAGGGTTATAAGCTTTGGAACCCAGCAACAAGGAAGGTTGCGTACAGCCGAGATATGGTGTTCAGAGAGGTGAAAGATGTTATTAAACATGAAGTCCAACCAAAGGAACCTGAGAATATAGTGTTTGAGCTAAAGGAGGAAGAATCAGAATCTACTGCAGAGGAGGAATCAAAAGATGAAGACCCACAAACTCCTGGTGTAAGAAGATCAGTTCGAGAAAGAAGGAAGCCAAAAAAGTATAGTCCATCTGCTTTCTATTAAAATTTTACTATATCTATTATTGATGATGATCCCAGAACTATGAAGGAAGCAATAGATTCAGAGGATGGAAAACTATGGAAAGAGGCCATGGTTGATGAATTGGCATCTTTGCACAAAAATTATGTTGAGGCTTGGGACCTGGTGGAGTTGCCTGCTGGAAGGAAACCCATTGGCAACAAATGGGTGTTCAAGAAGAAGATAAATGCAGAAGGAAAGGTGGAGAAATACAAAGCTCGATTGGTAGAAAAAGGTTATTCCCAGGTGCCGGGAATTGATTTTGGTGATATTTTTTCTCCTGTTGCCAAGGTAACTTCTATTAGATTACTTTTATATGTTGCTGCTGCTTTTGATTTTGAGGTAGAACAAATGGATGTGAAGACAACATTTCTTCATGGGGATCTGGAAGAGGAGATCTAAATGGAGCAACCTGAAGGTTTTGTAGTGAAGGGTAAGAAAGAATTGGTATGCAAGTTAAAGAAGTCTCTGTATGGGTTAAAACAATCATCAAGGATGTGGTATCAGAAATTATTTGATACATTTATACAGGGACTTGGATTCACCAGAACCAAAGTAGATCACTATGTGTATTTTAAATTAATTGGTGACCATGTTATTTATCTAGTCTTGTATGTGGATGATATGTTCTTGGTTGGAAATGACAAAGAAATTATCCAGGATTTGAAGACCCAATTGTCCTTCAAATTCGACATGAAAGATCTTGGTGGTGCAAACTATATTTTTGGCATGGAAATTAAAAGAGATCGGGCAAAGAGGAAGCTCTGGTTAAACCAGAGGAAGTATGTCGAGACAATATTGCAGAGATTTAATATGTAGGATAGTAAACCGGTGAAGGTTCCTATTCCTGTAGGTGTAAAGTTATATGTTGAACAATGTCCCAAGACACAAGAAGAGGAAGAGGATATGTCTCATGTTCCATATGCAAGTGCAGTCGGGAACCTAATGTATGTGATGGTCTGTACTAGACTAAACATTGCACATGCAGTGGGAGTATTGAGCAGGTTTATGTAAAAACCAGGGAAGGAGCATTGGACAACATTGAAGTCGGTTTCCAGGTATTTGCGTGGCACTAGTGATTATGGTTTGTGCTACAAAGGAAGACCAGGATTGGACAAATTATTTGATATTCATGGCTTTTTTGATGTAGACTGGGCTGGAGACCCAGATCAGAGAAGATCTACAAGTGGGTATGTGTTTAACCTATTTGGAGGTGCAGTCAGTTGGATGAGTAAGAAACAATCTGCAGTCGCACTATCAACTACAGAGGCAAAATACATGGCAGCCACTCATGCAAGCATGGAAGCAGTTTGGTTGCAGATATTATGTTCAAGTATGGGTTTAGTACAGGGAGCTATAAGGATAGACTGTGACAACGAAAGTGCAATTTTCTTGGCAAAAAACACTGCTTATCATTCAAAGACAAAGCACATTGATGTTCAGTATCACTTTGTGAGGGATATGATAGAAGAGAAAAGGGTGTTGTTGGTAATGGTGGACACTTTGAAGAGTACTGTAGATGCATTGACAAAATCTGTGAGCTCTGATAAGTTCTCTTGGCATAGAGAAACAATGGGCATTTCAGGGCTGGACAAATGACTAAGTTGTCCTATGGCTCCTTGTGGAAATAAAACAACAAGTGGGAGAATGTTGGGTTGTGTTATATTCTTTCCATGACTAACCTATGTAGTGAACTGGGGGATTAGAGGGGGGGAAGAGCCCCCTCGGGATGGTCATAGGGGGGCGGCAGCCCCCATTGTCTGGGGGGTTTGAGGGGGGTGGGTAGCCCCCTTCTACGGGGTTTGGGGAAGCGTCCAGGGAAAAAAAAATTTGGGCCTTATATCATGTTGGGCACACCTACCTATGGTTTTCAGTCCATGGTTTTGGACGCGATGGTTTTTGTTCCATGGTTTGGATGTGAGGGTTTTCGGTCCATGGTTTTGGACGCGATGGTTTTCAATCCATGGTATTGGATGCTTCAGCATGTGTAAATATGTATTGTAACATTGAAAGGAACATAATGAAAAATCAAGTTGGTAGTCTCGGTTTTAGGATCCAGGGGAAAATCTCTGTGTATATGTGTTTTATGTGTTATGCTCTCGCATTGGTTTTTTTGTGTTTTAGAATTCGTATGCAGGTAATTTTTGTATGGGGTTAAAACCTACAAGAAGGTTAAGGCATCTATTTTTTCGATTGACCCGATCACCCTTACCAAGGGTGATCTACACGACATCGGCAAGACTGTGCGCAATGTCACCTCCGAGGCCCTCCAAGATTTTATGCATGAGAACCAAATTGTGTTTGGGGCCCTCAAAGTGTAGCTGTAGGAGTTGCAGGTGCACACTCCTTAGGCTGGTACCCTTTTGACGAGCCTCACAGTAGGAAAAATGGTAGCGGAGTAGATGCTACAGGCTCGAGTGAAAAGTAGCATAGTGTTGCCGGAAAGGGCACTGGTGACAGGAAATGAGGCCGTCTGGCTTACCATCAATGCACTGAAGGGTATCAGAATCAACATGGTTGCACTCCCACGGTAGACATTATATGTTCTGCAGGATGGGATTACTGCAAAACTACGGGCTAAGGAGAGTCACGCACTGCAAGTCCTAAGCGAGTAGAAAATCAACATGGAAAAGTTGAGCTTGTAGCGTGACGAAGTGGTGTCACAGAATCGGCAGCTGGTACAGGTACTGGATGAAGCTTGTCAAAGTGTCCCTAAGCTAGCCATCCCAGTAGACACACCAGCAAAGGCGCGCATCCATAGGCTAGTAGCAGGGGTGCACGAGGTGTGGGAGGAAATGACAAAGGTTCAGCTGGAGCTGAACCTTCAGATTGTCGAGCTGTGGTTGAAGGCACAACTGTCCACCCCTCCACAATTCAGAGAATAATGTGCAAGTGCTATTACAATGAGACTGGACGAGATCCGCAATGCAGTGTGAGACTACACCAGAATGTTGGAGGAGTCCTTTGAGTTCCTCACGAATTTGCAGGGGGACACCAACATCCAGCGCTTAGAGACAGAGGCGCGAGAACTCCAACAACAGTATGACAGTGTGAAAGGAACTGCGTAGATGGTGGCCCTCACTTAGAGGCTCGCGTAGATGCAATAGGCCAAAGTGCTGAAAGAATAGGTGGACGTGGCACAGCATAAGGAAGTATTCCTGAAGGTGCGTGTTCACCCTTGGATCGATGAGGCCTTCACCATCACAGCCGCAATTGAAGGCATGCTCGCATAGATGCAGGGGACACAGGCATAGATGCAGGAGAGCAATTCTGACACCGCCATCTCAGAACAATGCGTATAGGAGATCCAACAGGCAGCCGCTTAGTGTGTTGCTAACCTTGCAACAAATCAAATAGAGTTGGAGGTACTTGAAGCAAAGATCTCTACATTGATAGAGTCACTCGAGGGTGAGTCACAATGTTTGTGTTGGGGTCCTGTTGGGCATGGAATCCCCCAAGGCATGTTTTGGGGCTTAAAGCCCAAGTTTTGACCAAGTCTTTTGTAAAAGATCCCCAAATTGTGGGCACAGAGCATGAACTTATAATAGAGTCACAGGGTTGTCTGCCCTTGGTTTTGTATGTAATGTTGGCTTGATAGACCTACCCATGGCCCGTGGACCATGGGATTGTATAAATAGAGCGAGGCTCTAAGTGTATAGAAAAAAAGGAATAGAACAGCTAGGATGATGAGTCTAAGAGATTGAGTCGAAGTGTAAAGTGTGTCTTTAGGCCATAGAGTAGGAGAAGGCTCTGCAACTGAGTTCACAGAGGCCTAATAGTCCGCATCTGAGTGAGCAGACCCCTGCAGCTGAGTGCGCAAGGAAGACATCTATTTACGCGAAGATAATTGCCTAAGCATAGGAAGATAAGTAAGACCTGTAGTGCGACTTAGGCGAATAGCGTAGAGCACTGCCCCAGCAGTGCGGAAGCCCCACAGCTCCTGGTTAGGGCTACGCGAAGGCCTAAGAAGTGCGTGAAGCAGCCTGTGCGCAGGGAAAAATAGTTGGACCAGTCGAACCTCTTAAACATCTCAAGGGTGCGAAAACCTAGTTCCAACACCCTCCCATACTACTTAGGGTGAGACCTCAGTCCGTGCTCTACGGACTATTTCCAAAAGGGCCAGTAGTATAAGGATTTTTTTGGATAATTAACTTTGAACCTGGGTCACGCCCCAACAAGCCAACACTTCTATGCAGCTCACACGACCCTCTCTCAACACAAACACACAACCCTTTCACTAAGCCCTAAAGATTGTGTCTCTAATACCAATTGAAAAACTTGAAAACAATAGGCAACTACAATTGCTAACAAAAATTACATAACAGTGAAACGATCAAGTAACAACACTTTCTTAAATTCTATCAGTCTCAACTTTGATAACTCAACATCGTTCTCCATGTTAAATTCTAGAACTAAATCTTGCTAGTTTGGCTCTAATACCAAATGAAATATTGATCAGAGTACAACACAACATACATAACTCAAACACGCAACCTTAGTTGCTAACGAAAAAAACTACTCATAGCATTCAAACAACAAAGAAGTAGCTACATCTGCATACAACTACTCAGAATCTGAGTCCGAACTATGCATACATCTATGCTCGATTATCTACTCTTATACACAAAAGTAACTCCATTATTTTCCCTTTGAAATTTCAACTGGTCATGGTGGTGACACCCCTTCAAATATCAATAGGGTAAGGCAATGATCAACGAGGTGGTGTGCAGTGCGACGGTGGCGATGTGTTGTCAAAAGTAATTATTTCCGACAATAATGACAGGATGTTTTAAATGTGTATCAAAAATTGATATGCAACACATGGTCTTATTATTCATTTTGTATATTACGAAAAAAAGATTACATTGAATTGAATGGTAAAACATACATCAATAACCTCCATCGTAATTTTACAGAGAGTGATTGTCATAACAATTTTTTGAAGGTTACTTTATTCTTATAAATATTGGATACCATAGTCACTGATATAGACTTTACTGCATACTCAGAAGATACATCAGTTGCCACAAGTTGGGCTTGATATAACATGATATAATGTAATGAAATGAATCAGTTAATTGTGTGTTAATGATCTTGTATATAATCATTCCAATTGACAATCCTATCAACAGCTAGAAATCCCTCATGCTGGGGTCTTGTCTAGACCTCATAGAGAAACCCATCATATTGTGGATTTTTAAATATTGGATTGAAATGTTCTGATCATCACCTGTTACAGTCTTAACATATGTTTGTAGTTTTTCATGTTTTTTTGCATCTATGAGGTCCTCCACTCCGCTTGCAGCTAGTGATCCTACTGCTTTCCAAGTAAATCAAGTGGGTTAAGCTAAACAAATAATAGTCCTCTAGCCAGTCATGTAATAAAATGGCCAATCAATTTTAATTTGTTAACCACAAACAACAAAGTACAAATTTGGAAGTGAAGTTGCATTAAAAAAATTAACAAAATTGGTATCTCCACAGTCAAGTCTGTAGTAAATCTCACTTGAACTAGGTGTTGGTGTCTTTCATAGTTTCCTTCTTCACAGTAGTTGGGTGTAATGAAATGATCCATCGCCTATACATAACACACACAGTAGACTAATTAAACAAAAAAATATTATTGAATCAAATGTACAATGCAAGATGAAACTAGGTGGAATCACCACCATATAAAGGTTTATTAGATGAAGAATAGTCCATTGAGATCAATCCTCTCCATTTATTTTTTAAAAAGTTAAAAATTCACAAGCCCACATCTACCATGAGGTAAGAAGTACGCCTATCAGCATAATCAACCTTAAATTCAAATTCTCGTTGTATATGCCTACCAAAGTTTAAATCTAGATGTTTAGGATGGAAAATATGATTGTCATGCATCAAAGCATAAACCAATTAATTCTTTTACAAATTCCAAAGATTTTTAAATAGGGATGTGGATATAATAGCAATATTCTTAAATTTAAAACTACTCCACAGATGGAGAATAATCCTAATGTGTTTGACAAAATACATCGAGGCAATCAAATGGCATATATTGGAACTAAAACTTTTTTTCTGTCTCTTTCATTTTTGTCAATGACAACTATGAGAATCGTTCCATCTAACTCTGGATCTATCATGCACCTAGAGGAATCAAATCTCTCGAGGTGAAAACCTTGTTTTTGGATTGTAGAATTTGCGGAAAGGTTTGCACCTCAAGGGATTTGATCCCTCTCGGCATGGTATATCTAGAGTTAGATGGATCTAGGCTAGTTCTAGCTTAAGACAACAATGTCATATTTTTATATTATCATTATTATGTATATGTTTGAGATAATCTTCATACTTTGAAATTTACATTATGTTTTCTTTGCTTGCCAATGACCATATCATTCTCTTCTTTAATTTAGTGTATGTTATTTTCCTTGAATGGTTTGTACCTATGTGTTTAGATGCTTTGAGTGGTTTGTGTGTTTATGTGTTTGGATTTGAATGGTAATATTTGTGAATGTTATAGTTGTTGTGTTATATTTATATATGTGTATGTAATTGTTTATTAGTAATTAGTTGGTGATGAAGAAGGGAGACATTATTTTCAATAGTTTGCAAAGGATTGATAGTGCATATCTATTTCATTTAATTTTAGGTATCACAACAATTGACAATTAATTAATTCTTAATAGTGTCCCTTTAGGTTTTACTAAATATATCTTGAAGAGTAGTTTTAATTTTAAATTTTCTCAATTACCTTTGTTAGTGTATGTCAGTCCTATCAGGCATTAGTGATCAAATGTACTCTTTCAATATTTTTGTTAGGGTCCTAGGTCAAATTTGTATGGTTTCAATAGGTTTTCAAATAAAAATTTGGTCACTGGTTAGTGTGTCTAGGTATGTTACTACTCCCTCCATTTCATGGTCAAAATGCCATCTTGGTCATGTCATCATTCATTTTGATGAGTCATCAATAAAGTGTCTTGATCATCACCTCAGTCATCATCTCATGGTCAGTCATGTTTCAAGGTCCAAATCATCAGTTTCATTCTCCATTAGATGTCATCATTATGGTCAAGTCATCAAAATGGTAAAAAACAATCATGACATCATCTAGGTCATCATTGTGGGAGTAGTAAGTAAGGAAAGTACTCTATAATGATATCTAAAGCATATTTTGATCTTCATTAATATGTAATATTGCATAATAAATCTTGAAACTTTAGTACACTAGCACCTCAAGTCATTTTGTAAAAAGAAAAGTTGGGCCCACATTACCACCCAAGAGAAAATCGACCTCCTTGCCTATAAAAGATGAAAAGAGCAAAAAATTCATTCATTCCATCCTCTACAAACTTCACTCCATCACTAAAATTCATCCTCACCTTCTGAAAGACAATTTTTTTGCCCAAAAGTGCCAAATTACTACTGCGCTACACTTTTCACTGTTGCATTACGCTTTTCACTGTTGTGTTGTGTTTTTCATTGTTGTGCTGCGCTTTTCCTCCAATGTTCCAAATCTTCATTTGCAAGGGATTTCTTCAGCAAACATATTTTCATCTCCCAAAATACAAGTAATTGAGGCTCTCATGCCCCTCCTCCACCTTCCATTTGCTTCAGTTTGCCTTTGAAAGCTCAGAATTCACCCTCTCCTAGGGTTTGCTACATTTTTGGTTGTCTGAGTGTTTTTGATCCATTTGTTCTAATAAAACCCTAATTTAAGGCTCAAACCACCTTCCCTCACCTTCATTCACCTTCCTTGACACCTCCTTTCACTCATTTCCCTCATCTCCTTCAATTCATCACAAACCCTAGCCTAAACTACACTTTCCTAGGTTAGGGATGTGTTTTCCACTTTTGCACCCTTTCCCCTCACCCATCCCCTAAAATTTCACTTCCCTACACTCCCTAACATCTATCCCTACCCCCCTAAATTTTCCCAAGAATTTAGAAGCTCCCTAACCCCTTCATCTCCCTCCATTCCTAAAACTGCCCCAAAATCCCCTGTTTTCCTAGCACAAAACCCTAATTCCTATTCTTAGTGAGCTAGGGTTTGCAATGGATCCAAAAACCTCAAACATTGATTAGAAGAAGCATAAGGGAGGCCAAATCATCAGATATGAACCCACTACAGTGCAAGACATCATGGCTTCACCCTTCCTTAAGAAATCATTCCAAGATGTAGGTTGCCTTGTTTTCTGCCAAAAGATTGAAGAGTTAGGTTTTAATGAAAAGTTAACAAGCACCTTTGCCACCAGTCTAAGGAGGGATAAGGAAAATATTATAGGGGTCACTTTTACCATTTCAATGGAGGCCATCGCCACAGCCACTAGGCTCCCAAATCATGGAGAGGTTTGGTTCAAAAGGATAGACCTATATATTGAAAATTATAAAAAGAAAATTGAAACCTCATAAATTTGCTCCAAAGCATATTTTTCCTTTTAGACACTTGCTTGATAAGTATACTCCTCTCATGAAAATGATCATGAAATAATTCACATGTGAGGGTAGCTTTTCAAGGATATATCAGTACCATGAGAGATTACTGATGCATTTCACAGGTGTTAAACTTGTTAACCTACCTCACTACCTCTACTGAAGCTTGATCAAAATGGCAGAAAAGGTACATAGAAAATGGAAAGATCATCAAGAAATTTTGTTCCATCATGGCTTGGTGAAAATCATTGTCTACCATCAGCTTACATAGGTCAAACTGTCTTGGGGGGCATTCATGCAGTGAGCCTCTCTTTTTCCTACTCCAACTCAATCTAGCAGTCAGTCTACACCTTTGGCATCACCAAGACCACAGGAAGTGGGTTCTACAAGAAGACCTATAACAAGAATATCTAGGGCTAAGGTGACTAAAACATACACTAGAGGAAAGAGGCTTGTGTTTTCTCCAAGCAATGTTGAAAGGGCCAAGCCTACTTCAGTTGAGAAAGAGACATCAGCATATCACCATGAGGCACCTTTGCAAGAGGAAGAGCAGGTAGATTTTGACACCTATATGGCAGATCTAGCAATGCATGAGGAGGACAAGTCACATGAGAAAATCATCAAGGAGAAAGAGGCATAAATAAGAGGGCTAAAGGATGACTTGGCAAAGGCCAACTATATGATTTCATTCCTACAACAAGAAAATAGGCAGCTAAAGGTAAAAAATCTCTTGCTCAACAAACCTAAAACTGATGTGGTGGCAGAGCATGACAAAGGAAAGGCAATGGTAGATGTGGAACAGGTTGAAGGAAAGAAGGTTCAGCTCAATCTTAGAGGGCCAAATACCAAAGTTTTACAGAGACAATAAGGGTAGGGGAGTGAGTAATCTCCTCCATTATGTCAGGAAGACCTTGTTAAAGGATTTGAAGAAGATCTTGAAGAAAACAAGGAATATTGGCTTGAGAAGTTCAATGATAATTTAGAGATGCTCCTCAAAAGGGAAAATAGGTCCACCAACCTACAGAGGCACATGTCAATGCATTACTACACTTATCACTTGATCAGTAAAATCATGGTCAAAAACTTGAAAAGGGAATTGAGGAAAACCCTAATTGAGCAAAGGAAGAAGGATAAACTTAACCTATTGTTTGAGGCCTATTTCATTGCCTAGCACATTATTCTCCAACTCAAAGGGGCAATTCTAGACCATTTTTGAGGAAAATCTTAAAGATTTTGAAGTTCTGTGACTTTTTGGCTATAACAAGAAATCTCAGAGAGCCAAAAATGCAACGCCTTGGCATTATGCTTTTCCTTGGGGCCTCCAGATGACAAAAAATTTGCATGCCTGGATAGTTTATCACCTGCACATATCATCTATTCCACTTGGGTGCCATGTCAGCTTTCAGTTTGGGAGGAAAAAGCCAAAAATATGCCAAAAAACAATTTTCTGCCACATTTTACACCCTGGCGCTGCGCTTTTAGAGTGACCTTGGGAGAATCCATTTTTCTCAGCCTTGGAGAGGCCATTTTGCATGCTTAAGGCCCCTATGGAAAACTAGACATCCTAATATTTCCAATGATGCCTTCAGATCAGAATTTGGAGTATGGGAAGCCACTCAAAACTATCCTCCAATTTGGCATTGCACTTTTCCCATATGGCGTTGTGTTTTTCCCATAATTTGTTGCACTTTTCCCAAGAAGACAGGAATTCAGATTTTCTCTGGTCAAAGTAAAATTTGATGGTAAAATTACTCCCTTAGGTTAATCATGTGATGTAATCAAATGTAAATAAGGTATATAATGTAAATTTCATATAGATTCATGCTTACTTATGTTTGTAAATTCAAAATGAATCAGTTGGTTTAATTAGGGAGTTTGTTTTTAACTTCCCTAGGATTAGGTTTGGCTAGAGATATTGTTGTGAACAGTAACTATCATGAGGGATTCAACCCCTGAGAGGGGGAAAGAGTTTTTTTGGTCTATATATACCCAAATAAAACTAAAGGGAAAGGTTGGACATTCGAGAGGGAAAGGCTTGGTAGCTTGTATTCATCATCTTTGTACTGGAAATTGACAAACCAGTTGCAGATATTATTTAGGAATTCTTGTGGTATGCTTTTGTGACATTTTTTTCTTCTTTAAATCACATAAATGAACGATTAGTTGTCCTTCTTTCCATATCTTCGCTTTTGGTGATCTTCCTATGAGTTTTTAAATAGAATTATTAAGCTTAAGCTCTGTTTTGTTAGGTATTTCATGTTTATGTTATCTATCTTCTGGTAAATGAATTCATGATATTCATGCTCATTTTCAACCTTTTCTTTTTCAAACCTACATTACATCGACAAACCTCAAAGTTTCACTGAAACATGCCTAACTTTATCCTCTATATCCCTTGCAACTGAATCTTTTGAAACCTGATATAGTTCCCTAACCTCTACTCTTGTTCGAGCAAAACCCTAAATTCCAAAACCCTAGAGATAAACATACTTAGCCTAAAATATTTCCTCCTCTAGTAATTCATTGGTTGTGAGTTGATAGAGAGAGCCCTGTCTGGTTTGGTAGGGCTAGCTTCCAAACTAAAAGGTTGGTTTGAGGTTACCTCTGTCGATCTCCTTTCTCAGCCTTGGGATATTGTGGAGGCTAACAACCTCAATTTTTTGAGATGGTATATATTGTTAATAAATTTAATGATGAAATTGATGAAATAAAAATTGTGAATGAAAAGTGACAATGTAATAGTGTTGAATGGTAGGAAATGTGAATAATAAGAATGTAGTCAACTACAAATAGTCTTCATTGTGATCTACCTGAAACTATTTTCTTCCACTATTCTTATTGTCACCCCTGTTAGTTTTCCATCTTTCCATATTGATTATATGGCAAGGGAAGTTGAAATCGTAAACCATCCAAATATTTTACTTGAGCTGTTATAGTAAACAGCATACCTTCTCTCTCTTGCTCTCTAATATTAATAGCTTGAATTACTATAAAATAAAAATTAATGCATATTGTCAATAGTTTTTTTGTGCTTACACCAAAATCAATACACATCGTTAATCCAATCACTTTAAAATTAATGTACCATCATATATCCACTTACATCAAATCAGAAATCAACATCTATACTGAAATCAATGCATCTAATGCAAGCAATCAAATAGGATTAGAAAACAACATCTACGCTGAAAATCAATGCATCTAATGAAAGAAATCAAATAAGATTAGAAATCAACATCTACACTAACATAAATGCATCGAGTGCAAGAAATCAAATATAATTAGAAATCAACATCTACACTGAAATCAATGCATCTAGTGAAAGAAATCAAATAGAATTATATGTCAACATCTACACTGAAATCGATGCATCTAGTGAAAGTAATCAAATAGAATTGGAAAACATCTACATTGAAATCAATGCAAGCAATCAATTAGGAATATAAATCAACATCTACACTGAAATCATTGTCTAGTCCAAGAAATCAAATATCATTAGAAATCAACATCTGCATTGAAAGCAATGAATCTAGTGCAAGTAGTCAAATAGGATTAGAAATCACCATATACACTGGAATTAGTGCATCTAGTGCAAGAAATATTCTTCCCTCTCTCCCCCATCCATCTATATCTATATCTCTCTCAATCTCTCCTTATTTGTCTCTATCTCACACCTAAACATACATGCTCTCTCTCCATCTCTCCCTTGTCACTTCCTCTCTCTCTCCACTTTTCTCTCTCTATGTCTTTCTTCTTCCTACCCTCTCTCCCCTTCCAACCCCATATCTTTGTCCCTCCCTCTCCCCTCCTCTCTCTCCCTCCCTCTCTATCAGGTCCTCTCTCTCCCTTTCTCTCCTAGCTCCCTTTCTCCTCTCTCTCTCTCTCTCTCTATCTTCCCTCCAACCCTATCACTATCTACCTCCCTCTCTCCTTGTTTATCCCCACTCCATTTTTGTGTCTCCCTTTTTATCTCGTACCCTTCTCTCCCTCTCTCACTCCTCTCATTCTCTCTCTATTCATTCCTCCTCTCTCCTCTCCTTCAGTTTATCTCCTTCAGTGCAAGTAATCAAATAGGATTATAAATCACCATATACATTTAAATCAATGCATATAGTGCAAGACATATTCTTCTCTCTCCCCCCTTCATATATATCTATATCTCCCTCCATCCATCCTTCTTTGTCTCTTTATATCACCCCTGTAAAAACAAACACACTCTTTCTTTCCATATCTATCTATCTCTACCTCACTCTATATCTCTCTTCTTCCCTCTCTTCACCTTCCATCTATATCTCTATCTCCCTCTATCTTTATTTCATCTCTCTATATCACCGTAGAACATACACACCCTTTCTCCATATATATTTATCACTTCCTCCCTCTCCCTCTCCCTCTCTTCCCCTTCTCTCCTTCTCTCCCCCCTTCTATCTATCTTCCCTCCTTCTATCCTCTTTACCTCTCTCTCCATATCCCTTATCACTCCCTCTTTCTTTCCACCTCTCTCTATTTGTTTCTTTATTCTTACTTCCCTCTCTCTCTCACTCTTTCCTTGTCTCTCTCATTTCCTCATTCACTCTCTCTCTCTCTCTCTCTCTCTCTCTCTCTCTCTCTCCAACATTTTCACTATCTCCCCCCCTCTCTCCTTCTCTCCCCCGCTCTCCATCTATCTTTCTTTATCTCTCTCCATATCTTTCTTGTCACTCCCTCTCTCTCTCCACTTTTCCTTCTATGTGTATTTCTTCTTGCCTCCCTCTCTCCCCTTCTGACTCCATCTCTCTATATCTACCTCTCTCCTCCTATTTCTCCCTCCCTCTCTCCTTCTCTCTCTCATCCTTCCCCTTTCTCCCTTTCTCTCAAACCTCCCTCCCTCTCTCCCTTTCTCTTTCTCCATCTATATCTCCACCTCTATTACTCTATGCCTTTGTTCTTTCCTTCCATATCTATATATATATATATATATATATATATATATATATATATATATATATATATATATATATATATATATATATATATATATATATATATATATATATATATATATATATATTATAATATAATATTAAATTTAGTAATATTAATATTAGATTTAATGATATTTTTTACGTGGCATGATAACAAAATTTATAATGAAACTACATCACATTAATATTTTCAAATATTACAACTTTGACATGAAAATATATATGTCTTTAAAGCTTTTACCTAATTTGGAATTTTAATGTGGTAAAAATTTTTGTTGAAGGTAAATTTATGATCCATTCAAATTCATGATATATGATAAAATGCATGAAATAATTGTATTGAGACATTATTTATATGTTATGAATGGTTATTTATATTTATATTTTTTAGATTTCTATTTTTGCCGACATTAACAAAAAATTCAACTTTGTGGACATATGAAAAAACTTACACATCTCCTCCATATTGGGTTGTAGAATGTGCCTCTTGGTCCAATAATCACATTTTCCTCTATGCTAGTACTGTTGCAGCTCTATTGAAGGCACCCATGCGCAGAATGGCATAGCAAGCCCTCATTGATGAATACTAGTCCCTTTCGACTTGATATATATTCATCCTTGTTACAATATTGTAAAAGTTTGAGTTCATCAAGGCAAGTCCACACCCATGTGCTCGTAACTAGGAGCGCTCACAATTTTTATCTTTCTAACAGCCCCAGGTTGATTTTCTATGTAAATAAAATAAGACCACATACATGGGACATGTATTCCAAGCTGAATGAATGGAAAAACTTTATAGTGGGAATCATTTTTCGTTAATTAATGGCTATGGAAATTAGCAAAGGCATTGGCAAAGGAAAAGAGACAATAAATGTCAATTTAATATGAAATGAAAATGGAAATTAGAGAGAAAATGAAGAAAAAAGAAAAAAGGAAAGGAATAAACTAGATATCAATGATAAAAAGGCATCATAGAAACAATTCATAACTTTTCTCAATTCTAGGTTTTATCACTTTCAAAAATAGAGATCGAAGAGAAGAGAGGGGAATCACTTGGACACAAGCAAGGGACAAGTAGAGAAAATCAAGGGAGCACAAGGAAAAGGTTGGAAAAATAACTACAACAAGGGGATTGTAACCACCTTCCTTCCACATTCACCCAAGCTAACTGGCCCACCGAGGTAAACATGTCACGAAGAGTTACCATGATAAGATTAAACTCTTGAAGTACAGTTAAAGAAGTGGAACTGATGTGACAAGACCAATACAACCTTCCACACATGCTACAAAACCTCCAAGGGCAAACCAACCCATCTAGGTGATTAACCTCTTAGGAAACTTACCTTTTTATGAACTAGAACCCCAATTGCTCCCTTATCAAGCCTTACAAGCAATAGATAACCTCCAACTGCTCCCATGAGCCTGCGTAAGTGAGACTGTAGCCTTTTTTTGCCAATGCTATGTCAGTGACTACAATAATTAAGGCTATTTTTTAGGGCCACGACCTAGTCATTGCCTAAAACTCCATGAAACTTCCAAAACTCATAAAAGACATGATCAAGGACTTGACTAGACCCCTACTAACCATGACAGGAATTTCGTCAAACATGTCACAAATATGAAATCTACATGTCGTAACAACATATCTGAGAAGAAGGGTCTCATACTTATCTAAGGATTAGTAAGAAGCATTAATGCCTTATCACAATAGTTTCATTATCATCTATTAGGTCATATATTCATTGTACATTCAATTATTAATAGAAACATGATAAGAGCCATACATCAACTCTGTCATAAAACATATTCATAACCAACATATAACCAACATAAATAACAAGGATATGATAGCCATAAAAACCACATATGAACCAATACATTTATACATAAAATACCAATGAGAAGGAGTTCTTATTAATGAATACATAGGCCAACCAGGTGTGGGACTTCCAGGAACCACCCAACCAAAAATTGGGTTGAAATAAATCACTCTTTCAGCCAATTACCCTCATGCTATATTCTAAGCATGAATGTGGGATCTCATGAAACAAATCCAACAAAACCAAACCAGGGCTTCTAGAGGCCAAACCACCTCAACCCTCAACTAGTGATTCCACCTCACGGTCGTACATCACTAACCATTACCAGATTGGTCTCTACCCAAATTGTCTAGGGCTCTAGATCACCGTTTGTTCCAACCAAGGCTTCCACCCATAGTTGTTGTCGGGCTCTAGAGCATCTGTCCGACCAAGGCTCCAGGAATAGTAACTCAACCCACCAAAGTCTCCAAAGTGTTTTCCAAACCAAGGCTTAGGGACTATTAACTCAACCCAAGTTGTTACAAGGCTTCTAGAGCATTTGTCCAAGAAAGGCTCTAGGAACTAATAACTCAACCCACAACCAAAATGAATATGATAACCAACCAGAAAACAAAATTGAAACCCACAACACCATGGCTATCTAGGAAATGGAAAGGCTAGGAAAAGCCATTGTCAATCTAGGTAATTGTCCATACCATTGACAGATCATAACCAAATAATCACATGCATGTGTCATGCATGTCAAAATTAGCAAGGAAATCATACATGCAACTTGGTATTTGCAATCAAAACACATTGTAGTTATTGATCATGATGTCCTCTTGTCCTTTGCTACTTTTCCATTGCCTTCTTACTCCAAATCCCAAGTATGTCACCCTTGTCCAATACTCCTCCAAGAAAACTCTAAGTGTCCAATAGCATGAGAGAGAGAGAGAGAGAGAGAGAATAGGGAGAGAGCTCCAAAACTAAATTGACAAAAGTGTGTCAACTGATCCTCATAAGCCTTTTTTATTAATGAAGTCTCTATTTTCTTCAATTTCCATTATTTTCCTTCATTTTCTTCCTCACATGCAACCTGTGACCTTTCACCTTCCTTTCCTCCTAATTTCCATTATTTTCATAAATAAAATGCCAATTAATGCCACTTTGTCTTTACAAATTCCTTTGTTATTGACTTTTCCAATTTCCTTAGCGATAATAAATTGAAATGAACACCCATTAGGATGTTTTTCCCACCATTGAACTTAGAATATGTGTCTCATGACCAAGATCTTATTTTGCCTTTATTAACTTTATTACGTGGATTTTTCACTAAGGATGTTAGAGAACCCCTCCCCTTGGGGCAACACCATCCTCAATGTCCAATGACACCTACAACTAGCAAGACCGCTAAAAAACAAAACATACTACCCATGGAGCTTTATAACTTAGCTTGATGTAGTATTTATAATTAACAAACTACTAAAAGAAAACCATCATGATAAACATAATAACATGACAACCATAATGACATAACAATCATACCACTTATTGGAGCTTTATAACACAATTCATGGCAGTGTTTACATCCATATACATATATACATACACTAAAACATCACACCAAAACATATATCAAAACCATTCACTCAACCAATGAATAAAGAAGGATAGATAGCCCACATCTGATCCGCAATCTCCCATATAGCTACATCGAGCCTAAAGTGCTTCGATTGCACTTTAACCTGCTATATTGTTTGGTTTTAGAGCATGAGCATCTTTCTCTGCAAAATGCATTGAGGTTCCAGCTGAAATTCCCCTTCTGGTTCTAAACCAATTAATCACGTGATCAACATATCTAACATACCTCTTAAGAAATGACACATGGAAAACATCATGGAATTTCACTATCTAAGACAGTGTAATTCTATAAGTTACTGGTCCAATCCTTTCAAGAATCTTGAAAGGTCCACAAAACCGAGGTGCCAACTTGGCACATGATCCAATCCTTAAGGAACCATTCTTAGGCTTGATGTGCAAGTATACTTGTTCCCGAACCTAAAACTCCCTAAGCAACCTGTTTTGATCTACATAACGTTTTTGTCTATCTTGTGTTGCCTTTAGATTCTTATTGATTACCTGCATTTCATGTTCCATTTCTGCCAACATATCCCGTCCTATCAATACCCCAATAACTGGATCACTCCAACTAATGGGAGTATTACAACTCTACCCATGTAATGCCTCAAATGAACTCATCCTAAAATATTCTTGATATCCACTCTTGTAAGCGAACTCAACCAGTGGAAGATACTCTTCCCACCTCCGATGTTGATGCATCACATACATTCTCAACATGTCTTCCAAAATCTTGTTGACCATCTTTGTGTATCCATCTTTCTGTGGATGATAAGTTGTGTTGAAGGCCAACTCTGTATCCAACCCTGCGAACAACTCCTTCTAGAATCTTGAAGTGAACTAAGCATCCATGTCTAACACAATCTTCTTCGGAACACCATGTAACCTCGCTACATCTTTGATAAATACCTATGCTACATCATTAGCTAAATATATAAACTTCACTAGAATAAAGTGTGATACCTTTGTCAACCTATCAACCACAACCATAATAGAATCATGTTGTCTTGATGTCCTCAGCAAACTTGCGATGAAGTCCATGGAAGTGACTTCCTATTTCCAATCTCGAATCAAAATCGGTTGTAGTAACCCCCTTAGATGCTTACACTGAATAGGGTTTTTATTGATGGGAATTATTGGGTAGAGAGATGAATTCTACAGCCCAATAAGATATATAACGTTGTCCATTCATCATCAAAATATTTAAAAATCTATAAAATTTAAAATCGGCTCATAAAAAACATAAAATAACATCCACTCATTAAAAATTTTAAATTAATATGAACTTATAAAAAAAATTAAATAATTGTATAAATAAAAAACAATTGCAAATTGATTAACCCAACACGGTTGGATCAATATTATTCACATTCACTAAATTTGTTTGTTGAATGTGTTCGCTGAATTCGTTTTTGTTGGGCTCACTCGAATTTTTGGCTGAGTTGGTCGCTTTTGTGTTCTGCGTGTTCTTCGTGCTCTGCAATTACAAGTAAGTTCACCTCATCATAATATGTATGTAGATATAAATTGATTCTGTCTGTAATTTTCAATGGCACATTTGAATCAATTTGAAAATTAAGTTAATAATCTATCGAACACACATTTAAATTAGTTTGAAATTTTTTTCATATACTTTTACAAGTTGGAACCTACAAGTTGGTTGATTTTTCTCCTTCTAATTTTTCTGACTGATTGTTGTCTTCTGAACGGTTAAGTTGATATATCTATAACTAACATGTTTCATGTATCTCAATGTTAAAATATTTTCTGGAGTAACCATCGTGGTCCTTTTATTTAAGTTGACAGAGGAGTGGGTTCATGACTCCTCACTATTCTTTACATTACTTAGTTACAATTGTTCCCCTGTCTGGTCGACTCGGCATATTAGATTCTTTCTGTTCCCATCCTTAAAAAAATTTAGCATACCGACTATTCTTTACATTACTTAGTTACAATTGTTCCTCTGTCTGGTCAACTCGGCATATTAGTATCAATGGAATGTCGATTTTGCGTGTAATTTTCAAAGGCAGATTTAAATTAGATTGAAAATTAAGTTAATAATCTGCCAAACTCAGTTTGGGAAAATTCTCGGAATCAATGGAATGTTGATTTTTCCTGTGAAATTATATTCTCATTTGAATGTTGAGAATTTATGTCATAAAAATTTTGCTTCATCTTATAACTAGTCAAACCATTACTCAAATCACTGATTAAATAAAAGTGGTAATTAACTTTGAGAACATTTGTTGCAGAATGAAAGATGTCAAAGGCCTGCAAAAAGTTAAGATGTAAAGGGCATACCATATTCAAAACTATACCTAGTAACTTTAAGTATTCATAATGGATGAAAAAAAAAAATTATTGATGAATATTTTTTATTTTTAATAAGTAATGTTTTAATATTTTAACACTGAAATATTCTTGTTGTAGGAAAAAATTAAAAAGCAATGAAGACAGACATATATATTTATTTAAGGATCTTTATTTTTAGACATTACTTTTAAAAAACAGATTGATAATTTTTTTATATAATTTTCAATTAGTTAATAAAGAAAATATGTTTAACACGTTATGAGTAGTATCAATTCTTTATTTTAGTGATTATTTACTATTGATTATTTGTAGGTTTTACCATGTTTATGGTTAATTCATATGTTTGGTTAATTCATATGTTTGGAGAGAGAAAGGGCGAGAGAGAGGGAAGTAAGAAGAAATACAGAGAGAGAGAAAGGTGGATAGAGAGATAAGGAGTGATAAGGGAGATGGAGAGAGAGGAGAGCGGGAGGGAAGAGAGATTGAAGCGGGGTGATTGGGAGAGAAGGGGAAGAGAAAGAGGGGGGAGAGGAAGATGGATAAATATGGAGAAAAAGTTTGTATGTTTTGGGGTTGATATAGAGAGACAAAAGAGATATATATATGTGTGTGTGTGTGTGTGTGTGTGTGTGTGTGGAAGGTGAAGAGAGGGAATAAGAGAGAGGGAGATATAGATATATATGGAGGGAGAAAGCATGTGTGTTTAGGGAGAGGGGGTGAGATAGAGAGATGGAGGGGGGAGAGAGAGAAGAATAATTCTGATTTGATTGCATGCATTAGATGCATTGATTTCAATGTAGATGATTTATGATTTGATGTAACTCAATGTATGACGATATATTAACTTAAAGTGTTTTGATTAACAATGTGCATTGTTTTCAGTGTAAGCACAAAAAATGATTAACAATGTGCATTGTTTTTTGTGTTATAGTAATTCAACCTATTAATATTAGAGAGTAAGGGAGACAAGGTATGATGTATACTACAATAGCTCAAGTTAAATAATTGAATGGTTTACGATCTCAACTATCATTTTCATATAATCAATATGAAAATATGTAAAACTAACAAATAATGTAAATATTTTGAAAATCTGACCACTCATTAAAAAAATCGAAAATTACATTATTTCTTGACTTTTGCAAAACAAACTATAGACAAAAAAAAAAAAATCATCAAAATATTTTAAAGGAAATAAATTATTTGAAACATAGAAATGAAACAAATGATTTCAAGAGTAATCTTGATGCACTAAATTATTAAAACTACTCTTCAAGATATATTTTGTAATACCTAGAGGGACATTTTAAGAATTATTAATTGTCAAAAGTTGTGATACCTAAAATTAAATGAAGCAAATGTGCATTGCCAATCCTCTTGCAAATTATCCTCTTTCAAATTATTGATAAGATTGTCTCCCTTCTTCATCACAAACTAATTACTAATAGACAATTACATATACATATATAAATATAATACAACAATTGTAACATTTACAAACATTACCATCCAAATCCAAACACATAAACATACAAAAGAATGATATAGTCATGTAAAACATAGAAAACATAACGTAAATTTCAAAGTATGAAGTTTATCTCAAACATATACATAACTATGATAATAATCTAAAAATGTGACATCGTTGCCCCCAATTGGAACCAGCCTAGATCCATCTAACTCTGGATCTATCATGCACCCAAAGGGATCAAATCCCTAGAGGTGCAAACCTTTTCTCAAATTCTACACTCCAAAAAGAAGGTTTGCACCTTGAGGAATTTGATTCCTCTCAACACATAATAAATCGTGAGTTAGATAGATCTAAATTAGTACTAGATACAACAAAATTTGCAAAATAATTTAATGATGGAAAAATAATGTATCTAATAGAACAAAAACAGATGACAATTTTTTCTTTGAAATCCACTCACCACAAAAATGACTTATCCAAGGCCAAAGCTGATAACTATAAATCCATCCTTTAAATTTGCTATATTTCAAATTGCAACACATACATATCCATAAAAAAAAAAAAAAAAAAAAACAAAACAAAAAAACAACAACAACTAGTTATTAGCTCAAAAGAATGAGTAATCACTAGGCATAAATCAAAGGGTATTCTTTAATATCACCACAAAGAAGCCATATATTCACTTATGAGAAAGTCCCATTTGGTTTTATCTTTATTTATTTATTTGTTATTTCATTAAGGTTAATAAATTTATTATTTTAATCCTAGAGAATCTATAAACACCTTTATTTATTTAAGGTTAAAGAAATTTGTTATTTTAATAGTAAAGAATCTATAAACAATTGTTATTTCTTTAATGTTAAATAAATTTATTATTTTAATCACAAAGAATCTATAAACACCTTTATTTATTTAATGTTAAAGAAATGTATTATTTTAATCGTAAAGAATCCATAAACAAAATCAATCAGATAAGTATTTTGTCTTCACTCGGGGCTAGACTCCAAAATGATATTAGTTAATCATATAGTTAAAATTTAGTTAACATGAAAACATAACCAAGAACATTCTCAATTCCATTGTTTCTCCTCCACTGTAATCGATGAAAACTAATTTAGAGATTTGTTATTTCTGTTACCAACAACGACGGCTATAGCTTATATATAACTATAACTATTACTTAGACATTGCAAAAAATATTACTTATTTACTAACATCTCTTCATCATCATCGATTTTATAACATATTTTCAATGCCAAGATTATGATTAAATCTAATTTCTATAACAACATAAAAGAGTGTTGAGATTAATGTAGAAACAGTTCAAACCGAACTTTAGATGAGGATTCTATTTTTGTTTTCTAGGATTCTATTCAACTTCTCTAAATATGTGCTTGTTATATATATTCCTCATGTAATGAATGATATGTAGAGTGTGTTCTACAATGGCAGTCTTACAGGTGGTGTTACACACCTATAAGCTGCTCAGTTGATTAATAAAGTTGCTTTTTATTATTTTTGACATGGTATCAGAGTTATAGGGCTAAGAAAGCCTATAACCCTGAGTGGAGGCAAAAGTTTAATCGGCGCATTTGGAGGGCGAATAGTGCAGTTTTAAAAGTAATAGTCGTGCTGATTTCACCTCTAGACTTACGAGCTTTTTGTTGGCCAGGAAGGCGCGAGTGCACATTGGAAAATTGCGCCGACCTGCTTGGTTTTTGCGGTCAGCTGACGTCTAAGAAGAGTGTTGTAGTCTGTGTGGGAAGAGGTGGTTGATTTGAGGTAGACATCGCTGAATGGTAAATTTTAGTTGCATAGTAAGTTGATCAGGATCTGTGCAAAGATCAGATCGCCATGGAGGAGATCGTTGATATGTGAGGTGATTCACTACCGGATCGCCGTGGAGGAGATTGTTACTGCTTGGTGTGGTGAGCGTGGATTCGCCACAGGATTCATTTTCGGATTGCAGACTGGGATTGTTGATTAAGAAGGAGGTTGTAGGCTCCGTGAGATTGGCGGCAGTAGAGAAGAAATCAGCCTGCCCAGATCTGCAGTTACGGCTTTCTTTATCACTCAAACAATATTCTGTAGATCAATTTCGATTAGATTTGAATTTTTATCTAGCTCTTGACATACTTATATATGTCGCTTCCACTTCAGTGTTAATCTGTTGATCAGTGTGAGGGCTTGAGGCGGAGAAGAGAGCAGGTGGCCTTGTGGAGGGGGCTTATCACTTTCTAATGAGAAGGAATTATGTCTACGTGACCTTCATTGTTGGTGACGCCTTCTTGGGAGAATGGATGTGTTATAGACATTTTTGGGCCCTACAACCCCAAGCATGAAATGTCCATAAACCAAGGGCTCCTAAGTCCCTAAAAGTGTTGTTCTAACCCCTAAAAGAACAAGGTCAACAGATTACAGCTTCTCCCAGAAGTTCTCCATGAAAAACTGCTCAGAATTGGTCAAAACAGGATCATTTCAGCTGCTCCACTGGCTAAGTGCATTGCATCTCACCTAAATACACTATGTGGGTGCGTTGCATTTCAAAAATCCCTTCTATGGGGTGCGATGGGCGAGAAATGACAAATGGCAGTGTCATTCCGCGAGGTGGAGAGGCAATGGAAGCTTCCAGAATCTTCTCCTATGACACTTGCCTCACTTAATTCGACCAAGGATGAGTAAGAGACCATCAATCTCCAAGTGGAAGCAAGAACTATCAGAGGGAAGACACTAATCAAATCATGAGCTGACTCATCTCCATTACAAACATCTATATATGGATCCCTCATCCCAGAGATCCAGAGGCTAGAATTTTGCATATTGTAAGGAATTGTTGTTGGTTTCTTGAGACAAACATCAGATGTTTGGGTGATCTAAGCTTTGTTTGAGGTGAAGAGGGGCTTCTTTGCTGGGAGGTTGATGATAGGTCAGAACAACTGGTTGTAACTCCTCTTGGCTCTTTTCTTGTTTATCAATAAAAGCTATTCAAGTTTTCCTCCATGCTTTTGTGTCATTGATGCTTGCTACATTTGTATGGTCAATTTACATCTGATCCTAGATTGTTTATGATTATATATCCATGTCTTTGCATAGTGCTATGCTTTTGTGATCTTACAGGTACTTTGTGAAGCTGAGTGTGCAAGGGAGTAGGTAGCTGAAGACTATCAAAGAAGAGAGGAATCAAATCAGGAGATTAGCGCAAGACAGAGGTTGGTCTTTCTGTTCCTCTCTATCTATAATTCATAAAGGAAAAACGGAAGTAGCTTTTCTCTATTTGTTTCTAAGGCACCTGTCACACCTTAGTGGGATAGAGCAGTTCTATATAGACACTTTTCCCTGTGACAAAATGGCGACTCCACTGGGGAGAACTAATTAGCTGGTTTGTTTATCATTCTTTGTTGTCTATTTCATAAACTTACTGGTAGCATTCGAACTGCATTTGCCATAACAAATGCAAAGTAGATAACTACTACTTCAATCCATCTACTGGATCTGTTTATGATTTAAACAACTGATTCACAAACTATCTGATTTCCCTTGTGATAGCTCTTAGATCCTCCTTAGATCTACCCCTGATTGTTGCATTACTGATTGCTTTTTTGCTCGGCCAAAACCCAAGAACTGAACTGCAAACTGTGACCCGGAACCCGAACAGAGTCTCGTTTCTGGCGTCTCATTTCTGGCCTAGCGCAGGTACTGTTCAGAGAATCTGAATTTGAGCACACTTCTCGAGTGGACAAGCTGCGCTGCATTTCAAATTCTCTGTGTTACAGGTGCGCTGATCAGACTAGCTCTGTGCAGTTTTGGCTTCTGTGATTCATTCTTTCCAGTTCTATTCCTGAATTTTGCTGCCTGTGATCAGTATATGTCTGTTTGAAACCCCTTTTCCTTGCTGTTATTCCACCTCCTTTGTACAAAAGAACTGTAGATGTTTTTGTGTGTTTGTTGAGTCATTTACAGTTCTCCTTCGCAAAAGTAACATAATCGTACTATCTTCCTTTGATTTGAAACTATCGCAAGTGTTGATTTCAATCGTAGGAAAGAGTTTGATTGTTGTTGATGGTCAATTGTCCTGTTACTATTGCTTTTGGTCTGAATTTGTAATTTTCTAGTGTCGAGAACAAGTATTCAGTTCAAAATCGTAAAGTGTTGTGATCGTCTCCATTTTTTGATTTCGAAAAGAAACTTGTTGATATTTGTCGCTTGAAAAGAAATTCAGATTTGTGCATCAACTTTCTTTTTAGCATTCATATACTAAGAAAGTCGAAAACAAATACATGAATGTGCATTTGAATATAGACAGTCTGATTGGCTTGATTTAGGAAAGTGCATTTAGAGTGTGCTCTTTGCTCTCTGTGAAAATATTATGTCTTTCTTTTCCTTAGTAGCTAAGATTTTCATTGCACAAAGAAGATAAAAAGTTTGTTTATCATCTTAGATTGCATTTTAGGAATTACATCCACATCTCGCGGTGAACCTGAAAGGCAAACTTCATAAACAAGATCAACTTAAAATAAATTCAATGAATCTAACAACGCTTTGGAACTTAACGCACAACATTTAGAAGTCTAGGCTACAGACGTATTCCGGCGTCGTAAAGCCTGGTGACTGTTGTTCTCACTGATGGTTGGGTGATTCCTCCACTTTGAGACGATAAGTGCCAGTACGGACTTGTTCTCCCATGTACCGTCGAGTATATTTTGGGAGACCCCAATAGGCTTAATCCTTTATCCATAGGAAGCTGTGTATGCCGCCCTATCGATCGCAATGCACTGAACACAACATTCGGGAAGATTGACTGCCGTACTGTAAAAAGTATTCTGCAGTTTTGCTATTCGTTTGGTAATCCCTCTACCTAGATTTCCAGAGCAGTCCCTTTCGTTCCTTTTCAGACTCCTTAACAGAAAAGGTCCATCTGAGCACTTGTCACTTCAGGCTCATTAAAAATTGAAGGAGACTAGAGTCATCTTTTGTTTTTTCTCGACTCTTAAAAACTGAAAAAACAAGTTGTGTCAAAGTGTCTAAAATTTATTTTAAACGGAATATTCATTACCCTTTCCTACGTTGATCTTGGGTTGAGAAAAATGGAATCCACCAACTAAGGAATTCCCCTTAGAGGAAATCCTAGTCCCTTCTCCTCTTGGGGAGATGTTGGTGCACCCCATATGGCCACATTGTCACTTCCAGGACTGACAATTGGTTTTCCTGTATGGCTCTTCTCAACCTCTGTCGTTCAAAACAACACAATTCCTAAACAATCGAATCAGCGACTCGACGAGTCCAGAGTTACCCTCCAACCTTCTACTTCCTCTAATTCTTCCTCTCCTCCTTCCTCTTCGCTTGATGGGGCTGGTAAAGCCAAAAGTCAAGTACCTGAGAAGAAGAAGGAAAGGAAGAAGAAAGAGAAGAAGAAGGAGGAGCCAAAAGCGAATGGGGGCAAACGAGCGTTGTCTAGCGAAAATCCACACACTACACCGACTAGGCCTAAATCGCCATGTGTCATTTGCAAAGGAGACCACTATCACAGAGATTGTCCTTGCATCCCTCGGATCTTAAGGGACTGGTCTCCTCGTTTGCACAACCCGGTGTCGTCAACCTCTGATGGTCATGTTGAAAACACACCGTCAACTAGTGAAAGTGAAGCCCCAGGACAAAAAGGAAAATATAGATTTCCTTGTAAACTGTGCGAAGGCAATCATGCCGTCCACCGTTGTCCCTTCTTAGACGAAGCTAAAAGAGTTTTGGACGATCATCCGGTTTCACCATTACGACTTCCTCCTGGATATAAAAAACTCTTGCCGAGTCCGTCACTAGTTGAAAATCCGGCTGGCCCGCTCAGGTGGTCGGCCGAAGCATATATTATTGAAGATAAACCATCTGAACCCATACCAGACGAAAGTCAAGAGGTCGAGGCGGAAGTTGACCCGGTCTTGCCTTCAGAGGTTCCATCTTCAGATGATACAGTCACTGAAGAGAACAAGGATGACACCGTCCAAATTCTTTTCATAAGCACAGACTCCAACGAACATGGGGGAAATTTACCCGTTCCTTTACCGCAGGAAGGAAGTTCGTCAGAGTCGTACCCGGTCGTCTATTCGGTCCCACCTCTAAGTAACCTAGTTGTCTCTTTCGACTGGAATCAACTAGGCAGACCCCGTTTACCAGCTAGTGTACCATTCCGAATCATTGTTCAAATATATAGAATGGTTATGGCTAGTACCATCATAGATGAGGGGGCTTCTGTGAGTATCCTTTCCTCAACTGCTTGGAAAGCGCTTGGTTCGCCATCGCTTTTGCCTGAGATGAGAAATCTAACAGGTTTTGATAAAGGAACCAGTCAACCGTTAGGGATCCCCGATGTGCCCATAACATTGAGAGGGAAAACCGTTCACATGAACGTAATGGTAGTCCAAGGACCCCTGGATTACAATCTACTCCTTGGACGAGACTATATTTATTGCATGGGAGCAATTGTCTCCTCACTCTTTAGAGTAATGTGTTTTCCGCACGAAGGAAGAGTGGTCAAGCTCGTAGACCAGCTTTCATTTCCCGGATCATACAGAGCAAATAGTCATATACCATCCCTGAATGGTCTTTTCACGCAAGAAATGTCTCAATCCCCAGTCCGTCCACCCGATGAGCGTGAGTGATTCGGGGGGACATGACTGAAACCCAGGGGGCATGCACCCTGGTCTGCTTCGGCAGGAAAACTTCGGGTATAGGGTAGGTTTCTGCGAGAGAATATGACTAGTCTGTACCCTCGTCCGTGATTGGAAGAGGGGGTTATTCTAGAACAATATTCTCTTGTCAAAGTTATGTGAGTGGAGTAGCCTCCTTCACTCACCTTTTTCTATTTCGGTAGACATCACCGAAGAAGTGTTTTGTTTGCACTGTGAATAGAACGATCTTTGGGTAACCTGTAAGAGGTAGGCCTCTCTCGGTAAAACAAATGTTTTAACGGACTAAAGAAGGGGTAACCTTGAAACTCTGTTTTATGCCTGGGGGCATGCAAACCTTTTGGCTTGCAAGCAAAGAGCGACTATTTATTTTTTAAATTTGTAGGTCCTCTAACCCTTTAAACTCGTAGGATTGGTCGTTTCCTAACTTGCATAAAGAAAGGATGTGGGGCAAAACTCTAAAAGTTGCCATTTTTATATGAGACATTCTTATCACACGACTGGATTAATCGAGCAGTTTTAGCACATAGTTCAAGCTCGTTAAAAAATAAACATAAGCCATGAGCAAATGTTTCCCCCCGCGTTTAAGCTTGTTAAAAGATGAACTATTCCCCGGTAAATAACCATCGTGAATGTAGTACTTCAGCCATTAAAGCCTTGGTCGTGTTTGCACCGTCACCTCCACTTTTACATTGGCCGATCATTCACCCCCATTTGATTGTTTACCCATTTTGAGGAACAGCTACGAAGAGTGATTTCACTAGCCATCCTTGTGACACTGTCGTGATTGGAAAATTCCAAACCTTACATGGAATCAGCTGCTACCTATTTTATCACTCATTCCTCAAAAGACGAGTCTCCTTTAAGCTCTTTTCAACTGACTCATAAAATATGAAAATATTGCCGAGCCATTGGCCTCTCCAGCTCGTTAAAGGGACAAGAAGGGCTATCCCTCCTCTAGATTTTAATCTTTTTGGACCTGAGGGATTATTATACAAAAAGATCGAGTGCTTGTTTTGTTCGGCTTGTTAAAATTATCGAAAATTCAGCCCTTCTATATTGTTTTATACTTTTTTGGACTTAAGGGATTAGATGACGAAAAAGGAATTTTGGAGTTACCTTTACGTTCCTTTTCAGACTCTCTAAAATTGAAAAGGACCGAGTTATCTTTGTCGTTAAACTCATTAAAAGTGTAATAGCGACAAACTTGTCTATAGACGAGAACGAGTTTCACTATCGCTAGGCTCGTTAAAACATAGCGATGGGTTTGCCCGAAGGGCAAATTATATAACAAGCATATGTTATCCTCCTCAAGCTTGACAAAAATAAAGAGGTACTGGTCAGCAATGACTGGGGAAAATTGGGAAGAAAACTTGAAGAAACTTTGTTGGTAGCAAGTCGCTCTTGAACATGACACTTCCACTCTCTGTCCGAGTCGGGTTGGGTTGTTTCATTCACCGGTCACATCACCATGGTCCCATCATACCATCCACATTTGGGGTTAATGCTACCAATCCATCACATCAGTTTCACCGATATGTTCAAGAGAAGTCATTCAGAGAATTCACCTGTGTCTCACCCACTACCATACATTTATACTACATTCTTTCATGACCACCACCCTGAACCTTATATCACTAGATCATTTTCACCTCCATTAAAATCATTTGCTCCATTCCATATCATTGATGTGGGATTCATTAAGGCCCTCCTGTGATGGATCATTTCTTGTCGACATCAGCTCATTATCCAAGAAGTTGATCTAGGAACACCCCATTCAGTACTTTGAAGCTTGCATGCCTCAATGGCAAGTTTATCACTTCCGGCGACAGGTTTACATCAATGGCCTTCGACCGAAAGATTTTGAGTGGTGTTCGACGCCAAGTCCTTTATTCACACTACGTAAATTGTACTGCAGTACCTTGAGGGTCATTATCATTATCGGTGATTCCTCTCGCGCTTGTTAACAGTTTACATCATTGACTGGTAATCAAGCGATGTCTTTCCATGTTCGACTTCAGAACATTTCTCACATGGATCGACTTGTACTTCGAGTGAAGATCGAATGAGATTGAAGACCCCGGATCTAGTTTCATCCATCCGGGCTGCGATATATATTCAGGGAAATAAAGACATCAAATGTACATCATTGCTGCACAGATAATCATCCAATCAAAAGGATGATGGCTCTATCAGAATCATCAGTCTACACTCAGACGATTGTCTATCCTATGTACATGAAAATGAATTTATAAAGCTGAGCATGGGAATGCCCGCCTCAACTAGATCATGAAAATATTATGAAGATAATGTATTGTATTGTATCTTATTACAGGTCTCCTCCCAGCACTGAAAGAACTTCGGATCCTCATAATAAAGCATTTCACCTGACATCAAAAGATTAACGACCTCATGCTTTAGGGGGCAACTGTTATAGACATTTTTGGGTCCTACAACCCCAAGCATGAAATTTCCATAAACCAAGGGCACCTAAGTCCCTAAAAGTGTTTTTCTAACCCCTAAAAGAACAAGGTCAACAGATTACAGCTTCTCCCAGAAGTTCTCCATGAAAAACTGTTCAGAATTGGTCAAAACAGGATCATTTCAGCTGCTCCACTGGCTAAGTGCGTTGCATCTCACCTAAATACATTGTGTGGGTGCATTGCATTTCAAAAATCCCTTCTGTGGGGTGCGATGGGCGAGAAATGACAAATGGCAGTGTCATTCCGCGAGGTGGAGAGGCAATGGAAGCTTCCAGAATCTTCTCCTGTGACACTTGCCTCACTGAATTCGACCAAGGATGAGTAAGAGACCATCAATCTCCAAGTGGAAGCAAGAACTATCAGAGGGAAGACACTAATCAAATCATGAGCTGACTCATCTCCATTACAAACATCTATATATGGATCCCTCATCCCAGAGATCCAGAGGCTGGAATTTTACATATTGTAAGGAATTGTTGTTGGTTTCTTGAGACAAACATCAGATTGTTGGGTGATCTAAGCTTTGTTTGAGGTGAAGAGGGGCTTCTTTGCTGGGAGGTTGATGCTGGGTCAGAACAACTAGTTGTAACTCCTCTTGGCTCTTTTCTTGTTTATCAATAAAAGCTATTCAAGTTTTCCTCCATGCTTTTGCATCATTGATGCTTGCTACATTTGTATGGTCAATTTACATCTGATCCTAGATTGTTTATGATTATAGATCCATGTCTTTGTAGAGTGCTATGCTTCTGTGATCTTACAGGTACTTTGTGAAGCTGGGTGTGCAAGGGAGTAGGTAGCTGAAGACTATCAAAGAAGAGAGGAATCAAATCAGGAGATTAACGCAAGACAGAGGTTGGTCTTTCTATTCCTCTCTATCTATAATTCATAAATAAAAAATGAAAGTAGCTTTTTTCTGTTTGTTTCTAAGGCAACTGTCACACCTTAGTGGGATAGAGCAGTTCTATATAGACACTTTTCCCTGTAACAGGATGGTCAACTATGGAGTAAACAAAATATGGGAATACAACAACGTTGGGAATAGATACCAGTTCTTGATGATGTTTGGAATAGAAAATAGGGATCGTGTGGACAGCTTCTATTATCGGGAAATCTAGTGTCCACTCGGATCTGCTAGTCCCACTAAGACTGGTAGCTATCTTAGAAACAAACAAACTAAAACCACTTTCGTTTTCCTTTATGAAAAGTAGATAAGAGTGGAATTAAGGACACTAACCTCAGTTTTGCGCTTGGTTCCTTGCTTGATTCCTCTCCTTTCTGATAGATCCTTGATACTTCTCCTTCGTCTACCCAGCTTCAAAGAGCACCTGTGGGATCAAAGCAGCATAATACTATCGAAGAACAAAGATCTACAATCATAAACAATATAGGACTAGATATATATTGACCACACAAATGCATATATCATCAAACATACAAGAATGTGGAGGAAAACTTGAATAGCTTTATTAATAATCAAGAATAGAAAAGAGGATTACAACCAATTGTTCTGACCCAGCATCATCCTCCAGCATGAAAGCCCTTCTTTCACCTCATGAAAAGCTTAGATCACCCAACATTATGATATTCCAACAAGAAACCAACAACACTTCCTTACAAGATACAAAATTCCAGCCTCTGGATCTCTGGGATGAGGGATCCATATATAGATGATTGCAGGGGGGCAAGTGAGCTTCTGAGATTCTGATTAGTGTCCTCTCTCTGATAGTTCCTGATTCCACTTGGAGATTGATGACCTCTTACTCATCCCTGGGCGAATTCAGAGAGGCAAGTTTCACAAGAGAAGTTTCTAGAAGATTCCATGATCATCCACCTCGCAAACTGTCTCTACCATTTGTCCACTCTCGCCCATCGTACCCCATAGAAGGGCTTTTCAGTATGCATCGCACCTCCCGTGTGCATTTAGGTGGGATGCATCGCACTTTGACCATGGAGCAGGTGAGATGGTCCAGTTTTTACTAGTTCTGAGTAGTTTTTCATGGAGAACTTTTGGGAGATGATGTAATCAGATGACCTTGTTCTTTTAGGGGATGGAACAACACTTTTAGGGACTTAAGAGCCCTTGGTTTATGGACATGTTTGATTGGGGTTGCAGTGCCCAAAAATGTCGGGTGAAATGCTTTATCATGTGGATCCGAAGTTTTTTCGAGCTGGAAGGTGACCTATAATAAGATACAATACAATACATTATCTTCATAATATTTTTCATGATCTAGCTGAGGCGGGCATTCCCATGCTCAGTTTTATAAATTCATTTCTATGTACATAAGACAGACAACTGTCTGTGCAGGAGACTGACGATCCTGATAGAATCGTCATCCTTTGATTCGGATGATCATTTGTGCATAAAAAATGTACATTTGATGTCTTTATTTTCCTGAATATATCGTAGCCCAGATGGATGAAACTAGATCCAGGGTCTTCAAACTCGTTCAATATTCACTCAGAGTACAAGTTGATCCATGTGAAAGATGTTCTGGAGTCGAACATGGAAAGACATCGCCTGATTACCATCCAATGATGTAAGCTGTTAACAGGCGTGAGAGAAATCACCGATAATGATGATGACCCTCAAGGTACTACAGTACAATTCGCGGGGTGTGAATAAGGGACTTGGCATCGAGCACGACACAAAATCTTTCTGTCGAAGGCCATTGATGTAAACCTGTCACCAGAAGTGAGAAACTTGCCATTGAGGCATGCAAGATTCAAAGTACTGAAAGGGTTGTTCCTAAGTCGACTTCTTGGATAATGAGATGATGTCGACAAGAAGTGACCTACTGTAGGAGGGCCTTAATGAATCCCACATCTACGGCATGGAACAGAGTAAATGATTTTGGAGGTGAAAACGGTCTGATGATACAGGGTTCAGGGTGGCGGTCATGAAAGAATGGAGTGTGAATGTATTGCAGCGGATGAGACACAGGTGAATTCTCTGAGTGACTTCTCTTGAACATACCGACGACACTGACATGATGGATTTTTAGCGTTAACCCCAAATGTGGATGGTGTGATGGACCAATGGTGATATGACCAGTGAACGGAACAACCCAACCCGACTCGGATGCGGAGTGAAAGTGCCATGTTCAAGAGCGACTTGCTACCAATAAAGTTTCTTCAAGTTTTCTTCCCAATTTTTCCCCGGTCATTGCTAACCAGTACCTCTTTATTTTTGTCAAGCTTGAGGAGGATAACATATGCTTGTTATAATTTTCCCTTCGGGTAAACCCGTCACAATATTTTAATGAGCCTAGCAACAGTGAAACTCGTTCTTGTCTATACAGACAAGTTTGTCACTATCAGGTTTTAACGAGTTTAACGACAAAGATAACATGGTCCTTTTCAATTTTAGAGAGTCTGAAAAGGGATGTAAAGGAAACTCCAATGGTCCTTTTTCGTCATATAATCCCTTAAGCCTGAAAAAGTGTAAAATAATACAAAAGGGATGAATTTTCGGTAATTTTAACGAGCCGAACAAGACAAGCGCTCGATCTTTTTGTGTAATAATCCCTCAGGTCCAAAAAGATTAAAATCTAGAGGAGGATAGCACTTCCAGGCATTTTAACGAGATGGAGAGGCCAATTGCTCGGCAATCTTTTCATATTTTATGAGTCAGTTGAAAAGAGGTTAAAGGAGACTTGTTTTTGAGGAACGAGTGATAATTTTCGGGTAGTAGCTAATTCCAGGTAAGGTTTGGAATTTTCCATTCACGGCAGTGTCACGACGATGGCTAACAGGATCACTCTTCGCAGCTATTCCTCGAAAGGGGTAAACAATCAAATGGAGGTGAATGATTGGCTAAATAGAGTGGAGGTGATGATGAGAATACGACCAAGGCTCAAAAGCTGATGATAATGCATTCACAATGGTTATTTATCAGGAATTGGTTCATTTTTTAATGAGCTTAAACTCTGGGAGAACGTTTGCTTATTGCTTATGTTTATTTTTTAACGAGCTTGAATTCCGTGTTAAAACTGCTCATGACAGTCGTATAATAAGGATGTCTCATCTAAGATGCCATTTTTTATGGAGCTTGCACCTTTCAAAGCTTTGCCCCGGAGCCTCTCACATGCAAGCTAGGAACGATCAACTACACCCCTCTACTTAACTACCAAGATCACTACCAAGGTTAGGTAGGAAACTTTTCCTTTACTTTGCCGGTGCCATGGTGGCCCCTGCGAAGATGAATGGTCGATTTGACCACTCACCCGACCTAGGCGGTTGAAGTCAGCAGAATCATAGAGTTAATGTTAGTTGGTCATTTCTCGCTTGTTCACAAGAGTTTTGCATGCCCCCAGGTATAGTGAAAAATTTCTGGGTTACCATATGAAACCTCTCCATCCGCGTTGCAGACAAAATGCTTCCTTGGCGATGTCTACCAGAATAGACAACGGTGAGTGGCGCAGTCACCTCCACTCACATAACTTTGACGAGGGAATCTTATTCCAGTCTAATCCCATTTTCCTAAACAGATGGGTGTGTCAAACTAGTCATATATCCTCCGCGGAAACCTACCCTATACCCAAGGTTTTCCTGCCGAAACAGACCAGGGTGCATGCCCCCTCGGTTTCAGTCATGTCCTCTCGAATCACTAGCGCTCATCAGGTGGACGGACTGGAGATTGATGAGACATTCCTTGCATGAAAATACCATTTAGGGATGGTATTTGACTATTTTCTATGTGTGAGCCGGGAAACGATAGCTGGTCTATGAGCTTGACCACTCTGCCTTCGTGCAGAAAACACATTACTCTAAAGAGTGAGGAGACAATGGCTCCCATGCAATAAATATAGTCACGTCCAAGGAGTAGATTATAATCCAGAGGTCCTTGGACTACCATTACGTTCATGTGAACGGTTTTCTTTCTCAATGTTATTGGCACATTGGGAAGGATCCCTAACGGTCGATTGGTTCCTTTTTCAAAGCCTATCAGATTTCTCATCTCAGGCAGAAGTGATGGCAAACCAAGTGCTTTCCAAGTAGATGATGAAAGGATACTCACAAAAGCCCATTCATCTATGATGGTACTGGCCATGACCATTCTGTATACTTCTGTAGTGATTCGGAATGGTACACTAGCCGGTAAACGGGGTCTGCCTAGTAGGTTCCAATCGAAGGAGACAACTAGGTTGCTTGGAGGTGGGACCGAATAGACGGCCAGATATGACTCTGACGAACTTCCTTCCTGTGGTAAAGGAACAGGTAGACTTCCCTCATGTTCATCGGAGTCTGTGTTTACGAAAAGAATTTGGACAGTGTCATTCTCATTCTCTTCGGTGATTGTGTCATCTGAAGATGGACCCTCCGAAGACAAGACCGGGTTGATTGCCGCCTCAACCCTTTGACTTTCATCTGGTATGGGTTCAGCGGGTTTATCTTCAATGATAGATGCTTTGACCAGACACAATGGCGTGTCAGTCGGATTTTCAACCAGTGATGGACCTGGCAAGAGTTTCTTATATCCAGGAGGAAGCCGTAACAGTGAAATTGGATGGTCATCCAAAACTCTTTTAGCTTTGTCCAGGAAGGGACAACAGTGGAGGGCATGATCACCTTCACACAGTCTACAAGGAAATTTACATTTTCCTTTTTGTCCAGGTGCTTCACTTTCACTAGTTGATGGTGTATTCTCAACATGGTCCTCAAAGGTTGATGACACCAGGTTGTGCAAACGAGGAGACCAGTCCCTTAAGATCCGAGGGATGCAGGGACAATCTCAGTGGTAGTGGTCTCCTTTGCAAATGACACATGGCGATTTAGGCCTGGATGGTGCAGTGTGTGGATTTTCGCTAGATGATGCATGGTTTCCCCCTTTCGCCTTTGGCTCTTTCTTCTTCTTCTCCTTCTTCTTCTTAGTTACTTGGTTTTGGGCCTTACCGGCTTTATCAAGCGAAGAGGAAGGAGGAGAGGGAGAATCAGATGAAGTAGAAGGTTGGGGGGTAACTCTAGTATCATCTAGTTGCTGACTCGATTGTTCAGGAATCATGGTATTCTGAACGACGGAGGTCGAGAAGAGCCATACGGGCAAACCAATTATCAATCCTGGGAGTGACAATGTGGCCATATGAGGTGCACCAACATCTCCCCAAGAGGAGAAAGGACTAGGATTTCCTCCAATGGGAATTCCTTTGTTGGTGGAATCCATTTTCTCGACCTAAGACCAACGTGGGAATGGTGATATTATTCCGATTAAAATAAATTTTAGACGCTTTGACACAACTTTTTTTTTGAATTTTTAAGAGTCGAGAAAAAACAAAAGATGACTCTAGTCGCCATCGATTTTTAATGCGCCTAAAGTGACAAGTGATCAGATGGACCTTTTCCTTTAAGGAGTCTGAAAAGGAATGAAAGAGACTGCTCTGGAAATCTAGACAGAGGGATTACCAAACCAATCGCAAAATTGCAGAATACTTTTTACGATACGGTAGTCAATCTTCTCGAATGCTGTGTTCAGTGCATTGCGATCGATAGGGTAGCAGACACAGCTTCTTATGGATAAAGGATATAGCCTATTTTGGTCTCCCAATATATACTTGATGGTACGTGGGAGCATAAGTCCGTACTGGAACTTGTCATCTCAAAGAGGAGGAATCACCCAACCAACAGTGAAAGCAACAGTTACCAGGCTTTACGACGTCGGAATACGTCTCTAGCCTAGACTTCTAGATGTTGTGCATTAGGTTCCAAAGCGTTTTTAGGTTCATTAAATTTATTTTACAGTTGATCTTTCTTAAGAAATTTTCCTTTCAGGTTCACCGCGTGATGTAGATTTACAATTCCTAAAATGCAATCTAATATGATAAACAATCGTTTAATCTTCTTTTTGCAATGAAAATCCTAGCTACTAAAGAAAGAGAGATGATATTATTTCAACATAGAGTGGAGAGCACACACTAGATGCACTATCCTAAATCAAACCAACAAGCAGTCTAAATTCAAATGCACATGCATGTATTTGTTTTCAGCTTTCTTAATGTGTGGATGACAAGAAGAATGATAAGTACAAATCTGAATTGTCTTTTCTAAGCGACGGTACTAACAGATTTCTCTTCAAAAATGAAAGGAAGATAATGACGACACTTTACTATTTCAAATTGAAAACTGCTTTCGACACTTGGAAAACTACTAATTCAAATCAAATACAAGATTAATTGTATAATCGAGCATCAAGAACAATAGAATTCCTTTCTTTGACTGAAAACAACACTTGCGACACTTTCAAATCAAAAGACGACAGTTCGACTATGCTACTACTTTGCAAAAGAGAACTGAAAATGGCGGAAAATACATAAAAAATTCATAGTTCTTTGCGCAATGGAGGCAGAATGATGGAAAGGAAGGGGTTTCCACAGTGATATACTGATCACAGACAGCAAAACTCCATAATAGAGCTGAAAAGAGTGAAGAAAAACCAAAACCTGGAGGCAAAATTAGCCTTTTCTGATCATCGCACCTGTAACACAGGGAAACAGGGATGCATCCCACCTACTGCACACGGGAAGTGCGATGCATCCAGATTTCCTTGAAGAGAGGGTGCGATGGTACTAGGACGAGACTTTACTTGGCTCTTGGTCACAGTTTGCAGCTCAGTTCAGGGATTTAGGCCGAGCAAATGATGTACAGTAAATAGAAATCACAGGGGATGATCTAATGAGGTTACTAGAGCCACCACTAGGGCAATTAGAAAGTTTTTAAATCGATTGTTCAGTTTATAAACAAAACCCAGACATAAGTTGAAGCAACATTGATCTACTTTGCACTTGCATAGCAAATGCAGTTCGAAGGCTAGCTGGCTTGACTTCAGGCTCCATATGTAAGTTTATAAAACAAACAAATATAGACAAACAAACAATCTATTTGCTTCCTAGTGTAGTTGCCATTTTGTTATCGGGAAATCTAGTCTCCACTTGGATCTGCTAGTCCCACTATGACTAGTAGCTATCTTAGAAACAAACAAACTAAAACCGCTTTCGTTTTCCTTTATGAAAAGTAGATAAGAGTGGAATGAAGGACACCAACCTCAGTCTTGCGCTTGGTTCCTTACCTGATTCCTCTCCTTTCTGACAGATCCTTGTCATTTCTCCTTCTTCTACCCAGCTTCAAAGAGCACCTGTGGGATCAAAGCAGCAAAATACTATCGAAGAACAAAGATCTACAATCATAAGCAATATAGGACCAGATATATATTGACAACATAAATGCATATATCATCAAACATACAAGAATGTGGAGGAAAACTTGAATAGCTTTATTAATAATCAAGAATAGCAAAGAGGATTACAACCAATTCTTCTAACCCAGCATCATACTCCAGCATGAAAGCCCTTCTTTCACCTCATGAAAAGCTTAGATCACCCAACACTATGATATTCCAACAAGAAACCAACAGTACTTCCTTACAACATACAAAATTCCAGCCTCTGGATCTCTGGGATGAGGGATCCATATATAGATGATTGCAGGGGGGTGAGTCAGCTTCTTGGATTCTGATTAGTGTCCTCTCTCTGATAGTTCTTGATTCCACTTGGAGATTGATGATCTCTTACTGATACCTGGGCGAATTCAGAGAGGCAAGTGTCACAGGAGAAGTTTCTGGAAGATTCCATGATCATCCACCTCGCAAACTATCTCTGCCATTTGTCCACTCTCACCCATCGCACCCCATAGAAGGGCTTTTCAGTATGCATCGCACCTCCCGTGTGCATTTAGGTGGGATGCATCGCACTTTGACCATGGAGCAGGTGAGATGGTCCAGTTTTGACTAGTTCTGAGTAGTTTTTCATGGAGTACTTCTTAGAGATGATGTAATCAGTTGACCTTGTTCTTTTAGGGGATGGAACAACACTTTTAGGGACTTAGGAGCCCTTGGTTTATGGACATGTTTGATTGGGGTTTCAGTGCCCAAAAATGTCTATAACAGCTTCAGATATGGAAAGTGTCATTTTTTTTAATCCCTGCCCCGCAGTGAATATGGTTATGGTCTTCGCGTTTTTGTTTTGTTAATCTCATTTTTGGTGACCCCAATGGAATTTGAAAGGAACTTGAAAGTTCTGGTTGGATTTCAAATTAAGGTTTTTAATTAAAGTTTGTTTTATTCTTTAATTAAAAAAATCAAATGGGTTTTTTATTTTGATAAAGAGGGGGTGAATTTATTTTTTTAAAGGAAGGAATTGAAGTGATTCTTTCATGTGTTTGGAGGATTTGGGCTTAGGTTTTATTTTGGATCAAGAATTTAGCATTTTTTTAAAGAAGATCTGGGGTTGTTTTTTTATTATTATTAGGGTTGAAGGTTTTTTATTCATTCAACATGAATAATCAATTAGCAGAAGCTTACCTCAATGAAAACAACAAGTTGGATGGATCCAATTACTTTGGTTGGAAATTCAAGCTGTAGACCCTACTTGAGGGACACAATGCATGGACGATTGTGAACAATGATGAGGTGAAGCTAAACCTCATTGCTGGAGGAACAACAGAAAAAATCCAACACTGGGACAAGCGGGAGACTAAGGCGAGAATGCTCATGAAATTGTCAGTCAAAGATTGCATTATTCCCCATATCTGTGATTGCAAGACTGCACCAGAGATCTGGAAGATGCTCAAGGATCTCTATGAGGTCAAGAACACCAATCAATTGTTGTTCTTGGAGAGCAAGATTCTCTCCATCAAGATGGAGGAGAATGAGACAGTTGTAGCATTCATTTCGCGAATCAAGGTGCTCAAGAACAAGTTGGGTGACATTGATGAAGCTATGTCAGATATAGATTTGGTCACGATTACCATGAATGGTATGACTGACGAGTATAATATGTTCATCACTGGCTTGAATGCAAGAGAAAAAGCCCCCGTGTTTGAAGAATTGACATGGATCCTCATGCAAGAGGAGGAAAGGTGTCTAAATCATAAACCCCAGAGTTCAGATCTAGCCTTAATGGCGAAGAAAAATCCCTTCAGAGGAAATCCAAAATGAGCACAGAAGAGCAGCGCAACCCAACAGAGAAAGATGCCCTCACCTCAAGGTATGTCTTTCAATAGAAATGACTCTACGGCAAAATCTTTTTATTGTGGTAGAACCAACCATATAGCCAAATATTGCATGAAAAGGAAGTTTGATGAAGGCCAGAAGTGACATAATCAGCATGCAGGTCATTTTGCTGATGAGGAATAGAGTCAGAACATCAGACTATTCATATCTGACTCTGCACTTTCGGCTAAGGAGGATGAAGCAGATACTTGGTTTGTTGACTCAGGTGCATCAATCCACATCACAGGGAATAGACAGTGACTTGAAGACTTCAAAGAAACCAGCACTAGAGCAAACATCTATCTTAACGATGATAGAGGGTACCAAATCAAAGGTTATGGTAATATTCCTATTGTTTTTCTTGATGGAAATATTATACATATCCATAATATTATGTATGTACCCAGGGACAAAAAGAATCTGATCTCTGTTTCTACTATAACTAATCAAAATCTCAAGGTAGAGTTTTATAAATCATATTGTGTCATTAAAGACCTGTTGGATTGTATGAAGCCTATTGCATCAGGTATTCATGTGGGAGGATTGTACAAGCTAAATGAAAAAACAACACCACATCAGGCATTGACATCATCTGCCATAACTATAGTGGACTTATGGCGCCAGAGGTTCGACAATATTAACTTCAATGATTTGTTTCTATTACAAAAAAGAGGTATGGTCGAAGGTCTTGCTGTTTTAAAACCTATTCATATTGACTATGATGCATGTGCACTGGGAAAGTTGCACATAGATGAATTTCTTGTGAATGCTGATAGAAGGAAGAGAGATATATTTGAGTTGGTACACACAAATTTATGTGGGCCTATGTAGACAAGATTGTTAGGCGGTGCATACTATTTTTTATTGTTTATTGATGACTGTACTATATTTACTTGGGTGTATTTCCTCAAGAAGAAGAGAAAAACTTTTGAATACTTCAAGGAGTTCAGAAGTATGGTTGAAAAGTAGACAGGTAAAAGCATCAGGATTCTCCACTCAGATCAAGGGGGAGAGTACAAGAAAGCTTGTGTACTCAAATACTGCAAAGATAATGGGATACAACAGTAGTTTACAGTACCCCACACTCCTCAACAAAACGGGGTTGCAGAGAGGAAAAACAGAACCCTTGTGGAGTGTGCTCGCAGTATGTTAAAAGGTAAGAATCTTTCTAACGGATTTTGGGCTGAAGCAATTAATACTACAGTATATCTAAAGAATAGGAGTCCAACAAGAAGTTTAGATTTCAAAACTCCTTTTGAAGCTTTATTTGGTTATAAGTCTACAGTTAAGCATTTGAGAGTTTTTGGTAGTAAAGCCTTTGCCCATATCCCAAAGGAAGATAGAAAAAAACTTGACTCAAAGGCTATCAAATGTATTTTTGTTGGGTATTGTACAAAATTTAAGGCTTACAAACTGTTTAATCCCTCTACTCATAAAGTTTTTACGAAAAGAGATGTAGTGTTTCATGAGTAGGTTAATGATTGAAGCCATGAGATTGCTAGTGAAGATTGGCACGTGCCCTTATTAGTGGAAGAAGGAAGTGATGAATCAGGGGACAACAATGAGAAGATGTAGCAACAACAGTAGGAAGGGAAAGAAGATGATGTAGCTGTCAAGCCAAGTCCAAAAAATGATGATCAAACAAGGTTTGAAGCTACCCCACCACTTAGGAGATCAGGTAGGAAAGCTCAGGTGCCAGCAAGATATAGGGACAATTCTTTTATAACTAGTATGATGAATGTTGTTGAACCCTCTAGTTATAAATAAGCTAGTCAATATAGTGAATGGAGGGCTACTATGGAAGAGGAATATGAATCAATTCTCAAAAACAAAACTTGGGATTTAGTTAAATTACCTAAAGGAAAACAACCCATAGGATGTAAATGGATGTATAAGCCTAAATTTAAAGCAAATGGGAGCATAGATAAGTATAAATCTAGGTTGGTTGCAGAGGGGTATCCATAGCAAGAAGGCATAGATTATGGTGAAACATTTGCCCCTATAGTTAAACTAAGCATAATCAGAATGATAATTTCTTTAGCAACCAAACACCATTGGATGATTCACCAGCTAGATGTTAAATATAAATTTTTTAAATGGGGACTTAAAAGAAGAAGTCTACTTAGCGCAACCCGAGGGGTTTGTCAAACAAGGGGAATAACATTTAGTTTGCATGTTGAAGAAAGAGAGTATGGACTAAAATAGGCACCCAGGTCATGGTATGACAAAATTGATTCATTTTTCTTGCAGCATGGTTATAAAATGAGAAAAAATGACCCTAATATTTATACCATGTTTAATAAAGAGGGAAGGATTGTTTTGATTTCTTTATATGTAGATCATATAAGGAATGCTTATAATCTCATTAAAGAAATCAAAGAGCAGATGTCACAAGTTTTCGAGATGAAATACCTTGGAGAGCTACACTATTGTTTGGGTATGGAAGTCTTGAGGGATTCTGGACAAACTTTTCTGTCACAAAGTAAGTATGTAAGGAGCTTAAGGGAAAAGTTCAGAATGGATCAGTGCAAAGCTGCAATGGTACCTTTACAATAGAATTTAAAACTTCAGAATGATGATGGATCTAAGGAGGCAGATGCGATGTTGTATAGATAATTGGTTGGAAGTCTCATCTACTTGAAAATGACTAGGCCTAATTTGGCTTATGCAATCAATGCATTGAGCCAATTTTTGTCAAAGCCCCTTTAGAGCCATTGGGGTGTAGCAAAAGGTGTTTTAAGGTATCTCCAGGGAACCTTAGATTTTGGTATTGTTTATACTGATTCATGTGATGTTAGATTGACAGGTTTTTCAGACTCCAACTGAGCTGGAAATGTAGATGACAGACGATCTATAATAGACTATACATTTATCATTGATTCCACAGTCATTACATGGAGAAGCAAAAAACAGAACACAGTATCCTTGTCTTCTGCAAAAGCTGAATATCAAGCTATGTGTGCAACAACATGTGAAGCAATTTGGTTGAGGAGACTTCTCCTTGATGCTAGAGAAGAACAGAAGGTTGCAATAGTGATCAAATGTGACAACCAGAGCTCCATCAAACTTGCAAATAATCCATTATTTCATAAGAACACAAAGCATATCGATACACAGTTTCACTTTGTTAAGGAGAAAGTTCAGTCAAAAGAAATCCATATTGAGTATTGTAATAGTTGTGACAATGTTGGTAATATTTTTACCAAATCTCAGTAGAATAAAATTTGAGTTGTTTACGGAAGTGTTAAGCATATCTGTGAATCCATTTCTCCATTAAGGAGGACTGTTGAGATTAATGTAGAAACAGTTCAAACCGAACCCTAGATTAGGATTTTGTTCCTGTTTTCTAGGATTCTGTTCAACTTCCCTAAATGTGTGCTTGTTATATATTTTCATCATGTAATGAATGATATGTAGAGCGTGTTCTGAAGTGGTAGTCTTACATGTGTTGTGCCACACCTATAACTTGCTCAATTGATTAATAAAGTTGATTCGTATTATTTTTGACAAGGAGTTGTGTGGTAAAAATAAATAATTATTATCTCGGTGATCTATGTAATGTTCAATAACCTTGAACCAATTATCGGCTGAGAAAGTTGAAATTTGTAATATTATTGCTGACTAATTAAACATTTTCATTTTCCATTGTTTTTGTCTAATGCCTTCAATTAACCCAGAGCATGTGACTGAAATAATATACATTATTAACAATATAATTAATAACAATTACTGAACGATATGATTCATACAAGGTTGTGTATTGATTTAACCATTCTTGTGGTAATACAATTGGAATATATTTTAATTGTAGTTTTACATCTGAGTGAATAATGATGGGATGTTTTAAATGTGTATCAAGAATTGATATACAACGCATGGTCTTATTATTCATTTTGTATGTTACTAAAAGAAATTAAATTGAATTAAATGGTACAATGTACATCAATAACCTCCATTGTAATTTTATAGAGAGTGATGGTCATAACAATATTTTGAAGGTTACTTTCAGTATTATAAACATCGGATACCACAATCACCGATATAGACTTTGTTGCATACTCAGAAGATACATTGGTTGTCGCAAGTTATGCTTGAAATAACATGATATAATGTAATGAAATGAATTGGTTAATTGTGTGTTAATTCTCCTATATATAATCATTCCAAATGGCAATCCTATCAGTAGCTGGAAATCCCTCATGCTGGGGTATTGTCTGTTGGGTTGTGTTATATTCTTTCCATGACTAGCCTACATAGTTTACGAGGGGGGGTTAGAGAAGGGGAAGAGCCCCCCTTCATTGCGCCGACTGCCTAGCTGGGGGGTCACAGGGGGTTTGAAGGAGTCAGTTAGCCCCCCTCTACGAGGTCTGGGGCAGCGCCCTGGGGAAAATTTTTTTGGACCCTATATTAGGTTGGGCAGACCAACCTATGGTTTTATGCATGGTTTTCGCACATTGTTTTGGACGTGATGATTTTCAGTCCATGGTATTGGATGCTTCAGCATGTATAAATATGTATTGTAACATTGAAAGGAACATAATGAGAAATCAAATTTGGTAGTCTCGGTTTCGATATCTAGGGGAAAATCTCTGTGTATATGTGTTTTATGTGTTATGCTCTCACATTATTTATTTTCTATGTTTTAGAATTCATATGCAGGTAATTTATGTATGGGGTTAAAACCTACATTGTCTAGACCTCATAGAGCAACCCATCATATTGTAGATTTTCAAATATTGGATCGAAATGTTATGATCATCACCTATTACGATCTTAACATATGTGTGTAGTTTTCCATGGTTTTGTGTGTCTATAAGGTCCTCCACTTTGCTCACAGCTAGTGCTCTTGCTGCTTGCCAAGGAAATCAAGTCAGTTAAGCCAAACAAATAATAGTCCTCCAGCCAGTCATGTAATAAAATGGCCAATCAATTTTAATTTGTTTACCACAAACAATAAGGTACAAATTAGGAAGTGAAATTGCATTAAAAAAATTCACAAAGTTGGTATCTCCATAGTCGAGTCAGTAGGAAATCTCACTCGAACTAGGTTTTGGTGTCTTTCACAGTTCCTTCTTCATAGTAGTTGGGTGTAATGAAACAATCCATTGCCCATCTGAAATAATTATGAAACGATCCATCGCCCATCTGAAACAATGATCCATCACCTAGAAATAATGCACATGGTGGACTAATTAAGCAAAAGATATTATTAAATCAAATATAATGTGTGAGATGAAACTAGGTGGAATCATCACCACAGAAAGATTTATCGAACTAAGAATATTCCATTGAGATCAATCTTATCCATTTATTTTTAAGAACAAGATTCTTAGATTTAAAATCACTCCACATACCAAGAATAACCCTAATGTGTTTGACACAATGTATCGAGGCATTCAAATGGCATATATTGGCACCAAAAACCTTGTTTACTCTTTTCCATTTTCATCAGCCACAACTACGGGAAGAATGGTTTGCACCTCGAGGGATTTGATCCTCTCTACATATATATCGAGAGTTAGATGTATCTAGGTTAGTTATAGCTTAAGGTAACAATGTCACATTTTTGGATTATCATTATTATGTATTTCATACTTTGAAATATACATTATGTTTTTTTCTTGCATTCTCTTCTTTAATTTAGTCTATATTGATTGCTTTTAATGGTTTTTAAGTATGTGTTTGGATGCTTTGAGTGGTTTGTATCTTTATGTGTTTGGATTTGGATGGTAATATTTGTGAATGTTACAATTGTTGTGTTATATTTCATTATGTGTATGTAATTGTCTATTAGTAATTAGCTGGTGACGAAGAAGGGAAACAATATTTTCAATAGTTTGTAGGAGGATTGATACTGCACATCTATTTCATTTAATTTTAGGTATCACAACTATGGACAATTAGTTAATTATTAATAGTGATGGGCCTCTAAATTAGACATAAATTAAAGCCCATGCCTCTAAATTAAACATAAATTAAGGCCCATCTGATCATCCTTCAGCTCATTAAAATCTCCTTTTGCATTAGATAATGTATTTTTAACTTTAATACATTCATTAGGAAGGTTTATGAATAATTGCATGTTTATGCCTAATATTATTTATTTTTGTGGAATATTATGAAAATATTGTGCAAATTATGAAGATTTCAAGGAGGAGATAATTTAGGGACTTGCTCTCTACTACATGAGGATCAATATTAAATAATAAATCAACAAGATATTCTTTAATTATGTCACATATTGTGGAGCTCCAATGATTGAGAAAATCTAGGAATGTGTTTCCTGCCATTTAATATAGATTCCTAGTATTGGGAACCAGATCCACTAATCAAGGGATTTTGGTGGGGAAAGATTCCTCCTTTTATGGGGAATGATTCCTAATCATTTTGTATAAGTACCAAGTCAAATTTTCCTCTAGGGGTGGATTTTTATTACTCTTCTTGTGGAGAGAACTCGTATTTTTGCAGCTCCATTGTAATTTCTTGCAGGGATGTAATTGTATTAATGGAACTAATGAAGATTGGTGCCATGTTCAGCTTCTAAGTCTTGGTCTCCTCCATAGGACTAATTTTCCTTGGGATTAGTCATCCCAGGAGTCTCACAGCCCTTTTATATCATTTTCTTTTCTTCTTTTCACTGCTTATTCACATGCATCTCGTGTTCTTATCTTTTTCTATTTCTACATTTAGTATTAATGATTTCTTGTTTTAGGATTGGGTTAAATGTTTGATGTAAGTTATTTTGTAGGATCACAACCATCATTTCATCCTTGGAAAATATTTGGAAGGTCATAGTAATAATTGAGCTACTTGGATTAGTTTTCTTATTCCCAAATGTAGATTTTTGGAACTCCTTTGTGGCAAATAGCAGTAACTTTTTTTCTAATTTTTAGAGCATGCTAACAAGTTTCAATCAAGTTGGTTCCATTGAATTAGGTCACAAAAACACTCTAGTTAATAACAAAAATTACCCCATTTCATTTTCAATTGATAGGTTAGGCATTTGATAGATTTACTAGCTCACTAGTTCTTGAATATCTAGATTTTAGACTGGTAATTTTCTGCTATTTTTTAGCATGGGTTAGCAAAGGTATTTTTGAGTGATTCCACTTGGAATGGAGACCTAATAAATCCTAGTCAATAAAAAAATTTGTCCCATCCAATTTGGATTTGATTTGCTGGGTCATTCGATGAATTATAACTTCCTATAGAAAATTTGTAACATCCTGTAGTTTCTTGTAGTAGCCCTCCAGCATGAATTTATTTGCCCAGATTCATTCAGGAAGCTTAGTTTTGTCCCTTAGGATTGAATCAATACCCCTAGGATCTAAATAAATTATTAGGGAATACTAAAAACCACTTAGGACTCGCATTTTTACCCATGCAAAACATTTCTGTGATTTGGTTTAATGGACAAGTTTATGGATTGGATAATACAATGGTGATTTTCTTGATTTCCGCCTCCAATGAACTCTATTAGTGGATCTAAACTCTTTGAAATTTAATGGATTACATTTATTTCATGATATTTATGCAATTAGAATAGGTTTTTTTCTTTGTACTTTCTTTCTTGCAATAGGTTAAGGTTTCCATTTCAAGCATTTCATTTTCTGCAATTAGTTTAGGATTTGACTTCAGTACATGCACTCCATTACATCATGACATCAAAAAAAGGACACATTTTATATCGCACATATAGTGTAGAAATTTTGAATAATATGACACTTATTCACAGAGATTATCCTGATTATACACTATTTGCAGAATGCATGCATAATACATAACCTCCTCTACGTTGATCATCAATTTTGCAGAATTGAAAACAATGAAACATCAATCGCATGCGCACATTAACACAGTATGTACTAGGGAAAGCATACAGCTGAAAACCCCCAACTATCTGTATATTATAATGATAGAGAACATGCAACAATACATAGTACAATACTCCTCACAAGTACTTAGTACTATCTCCACCTATTACACACAAACTAGCTCAGATCCGAACAAGTCACAGGTTCAAATCTCCTCCACTGTTTGCCTGCCTCTACTGCGCAATCCAAAGTGAGAATGATTCCTTTCCAAGCTCGTTTTCCCTTCACTTGTACCACACAATCCTCATTGGCAATCTCAATCATCGATTGTGAAAATCTCATGCACAGCTATAGTCACAATTGATAGTAGTCTCCCCCTCTAACACCTGTCTCCACTGAACTATCCATGCATTGAGTTAACTGATGTATTCTTTAGTTGCTTTATGAGTTAATAATTAGTGAATTAATTAATAATTAATTCACATCACTCATCACTAGTGTATTCTGCAGTTAGACTAAATACAACTAGTTCAACTAAGTCAAACTAAACACAACTCCATCAACTCCACCAAACTCAATCACTTGAGTTCTAACTGAAGTCCATCATTCAATAGCTCAATTGACCCATAAGAAAAGCATATTTCCTTCTAACAGTTGCATGTGCCACATCCGTAGCTCGAACTGAAGTGCTCCAAGAGGATAAGATAATGTTTATAGTCCAAATATTATTAAGAGCTAATAATATTCGACTGTTCTATTTTTAGCCTGGCAGTCTAAAAATAGACTCCGCCCATATGTCTAAAAATAGAAGTCCATCTATTTTTACCAACATGACCAATCATCCACAAATAGCATCCTGCAACTCATAGACCATGATCCATCTATCTAAAAGTAGACTTTGCACCAAAAATAGCCTGCGGGCCCACTTAGTGAAGGCGACTTCTTTTCACTAAGCTCTAGCATCTTGTTGCATTTTCAACACTCCCTCTCAACAAGATATGGGTTATCTGCAACCCCTATCCTACAACTCTGGAATGTTCTGCATGCAACACATTTGCCCAGTCCACTTGCTCCAACAACACTTGGAACAAAAAACACTCCCAACTGACCACTCTGTTGGGCTAGGAACATACTCTGATGCTGAAGCTCTACCTACTGCTGACAAGTGATCCCTCTCTGACATCTGCGCTACTACAACATCTCCATGCATCTTGCACCATTGCACACTTCTCTGTTCCACCTAGCACTGTGCAAAATACTTGTGCCTCTTGCATTGCTGCAACCTACTAGCTATGCACTGTCTTGGGATTCCCTACATTGTCGCTCTCTCTTCCTCTCCATCCGAATCTGTCTCTACCCAATCAGTCAGTTCCTGCTACTCCACATCGGGGTTTCCATAGCAAGGTCTCATCCAAGAGGTTGGGTACCTCAAGGATCCTTCCCCTCCTCCTTGAGACGATCACTCTATATCGCCCCACCTCCTACCTGGAGGTATGGCTGCATGTGATCCCTTAGCCCACCTGGATCGAAGTTTCCCCCTACTGGAGGTCTCTGCATGAGTAGATGTCTCTACTCAATCTCCTCTCAGCTTCCCTTATTGTGGCTGCTCCACAACCACCTAAAGCTGATGAACCAATCATGGATCCTCCACAATCGTTTGAGACTTCTTCTAGATCTGCATGTTGAGAGGTAATATACGCTCCCTCTCAACCACCAAGTCTCCATCAGTTGCCTCGCTGCTCAAGGCTTTACATGCATTTTGAACCTCAAGAGCATACAGGTTCTTGACCCGTGAACCAATCTGCTTCACCTGTCTAGTGATGATGTGTCCAAGGAAAACCTTTCCCTTACTGAAGACTACATCATAGCCTCTATCTTCCAGCATCGTGATCGACACCAAGTTTCTCTTCAGTCTTGGTACATACTTGACATCGATTAAGGTAAGGCGAGTTCCATTCTCCCTTTGAAAAATAACCGTGCCTACACCTGAGACACTATAATTCTCATCATTACCCATCACTATGAGTATTTGGAGATCTTTCTCCTCCAAAGTACTAAACAAACTCTTGTCACCGATCATGTGGAAATAACCTCCACTGTCAAGAAACCAACCACTTCCCACCATGGATGAAACCATGCATGCAAAGAGTGTGAAATCCAACTCAAACTGTGAAGCAAGTGCCTCACCTTCAGATCCTTCCCTAGATCCCTTCTTGGATTTCCTCCGTGGACAATTTGCAACATAATGGCCCACCTCATGACAACGAAAGCATCGCACTTTCGATTTTTCAACCTTCTTCCCATCATTGGAAGAACTGGATTCAGAAAGAGAAACCTTCTCCTTCCCCTTCTTTGCTTTGGCAGCCAAAGCGCAATTTTCTTCATTAGATGCCTTTGATGAAGATCCGTCCCTAGTATTCCACCTGATCTCCTCTTGCACAAGATCTGACCAAAGTCTCTCCCATCCTGGCAATTTCTCCCGACCATTGACAGATTCCTGATAGGAATGCCAACTCTTCGGAAGACCAAGGAGAGCCATGCTCACCAAGTCCTCATCATCGACAGTCACCCCCACACTTCCCAGCTCATCCCAGCATTGAGTGAACTTCGTGAGATACTTGGGCATATTGTCTCCATTCTCACACTTAATGTTTCTGAGTTTATCCTTGAGCGCCAACTTCCTCTGGTCACTCTTGCTTTGGAATAAATCTGTCAACGCTTTCCACATCAAGTATGGAGAAGCCTTTCCATGCAGGCTGGATACAATGTCATCCTTCATGCCCTCCAACAGAATCCTTCGACACTTTGCTGTCTTCTTTTTCCAAACCTCAACGTGAGCAACATCAGTAGGCTTTGGGACCTCAGCCTCTATGAAATCCTTCAACCCATTGTCATCTAACACCGCCTCCATCCTGTCTTTCCATGCAATATAATTCGAGCTGCCTTCAAGCGCATAGTCCAATCACAATCCGTTGAAAGACATTTCAACTTCGACACCAAGAAAACACTGCTGCGAATTCGAATTCCACCAGCTCAAAACTCAACCGCTTCTAATCTAAAATTCGCGAGAACAAAGTATTTCCCATACAGAGATTAACTGTATGGGCATTCATCGGATATCTCACCTTCCAAAAGAAGGATGAATCCAAAGGCTACCTGGCCCCATTACAGACTCTGCCTGAAGAAATAAAATGTAATCACTTTCTGAATAATAGATCTGATGATCAACTCTGCACTGATACCATGTAGAAATTTTGAATAATATGACACTTATTCATAGAGATTATCCTGATTATACACTATTTGCGGAATGCATGCATAATACATAACCTCCTCTACGTTGATCATCAATTTTGCGGAGTTAAAAACAATGAAACATCAATCGCATGTGCACATTAACACATTATGTACTGGGGAAGGCATACAGCTAAAAACCCCCAACTATCTGTATATTATAATGATAGAGAACATGTAACAATGCATAGGACAATACTCCTCACAAGTACTCAGTACTATCTCCACCTGTTACACACAAACTAGCTCAGATCCAAACAAGTCACAGGTTCAAATCTCCTCCACTGTTTGCTTGCCTCTACTACGCAATCCAAAGTGAGAATGATTCCTTTCCAAGCTCATTTTCCCTTGACTTGTACCACGCAATCCTCATTGGCAATCTCAATCATTGATTGTGCAAATCTCATGCACAGCTATAGTCACAACTGATAGTAGTCTCCACCTCTAACACCTGTCTCCACTGAACTGTTGTTAAGTTATGGTATGTTCTATGCTTATAACAGTTTACTTCTTTTTCTTATTATATTCCACCGATTAGCAATCACATGTACATAAAGTAAAGTGCAGATAGAACATTAAACGATCGACAGAAAACAAGCCAAGACAAGAGACACAAGATGTGGCGGCTAGCCAGGGACAAACCCCACAATGTGTGGGGAAACCCTTTGATCAAATCTTCTTTTATCTTCAATAATTCAGCAGAGAGAAATAGTACAATAAATCTGATTCATATCAACAGTAGCAAACCCTAGATCAGTAGCATCAGCATTAGCGGCTTCATTATCAAACTAGGGCAGACCATATCTCACAAACCGACAGTCGGATTGACTTCATTCCACCACCAAAAGTTTCGGCTTCCAGAGGAGGTTCAGATGAACCTACAGCAAAGTTCAGATGAGGAGATCTTCTAGGCCACGCAAGTCAATCTTTACTTCTGCAGTTGCAGCTTCAGTTTCAGCAGTTTCCGGTTTCAAACTAGGGCAGTCGATATCTTGCAAACCGTTCGTCGGATTGACTTCATTCCACCACCAAAAGTTGCGACTTTCAAAGGAGATTCAGATGAACCTACAGCGCAGTTCAGATGAGGAGATCTTCTAGGCCATGTAATTCAATCTTTACTTCTGCAGTTGCAGCTTCAAATTCAACAGCTTCCGGCTTCACATGTGTGAGAGAGAGAGACCCATTTCAGCGCAGTAGAGAAGAGACTCATATCTGCGCAGTAGAGAGAGAGAGATGTGATGAGATGAGTGAGTTCAAATGAGGAAAAGTCCTCTTATATTTATACACAACGTTGGTGGGTGAATAGATGCGACTGTTGGGCTTCTGAGCCTACATGAGTTGTAGGTCGGCTTGATAATAATTCCATAATCAAAATAAATTCATATCTCCATGAATACTTATCGGAATCGGATGATCTTTATATCAATCCTACACCTCTCGACGAGAGGAATCTAATAAAAATATTATCAACCATGAATAAGATGACCCACATGAATTTCTGCCCTGGTTGCCAATTTTAACACTCCCTCTCAACCATGGAGAACTTCATCTGCAATCTGTCTATCGGTCGTTACTATTCATCCATCAAACGCACTGCCCTGTACAGCCTGACCCTTGCCGTGCTCTGCTCTATTCTGCCTGTTCTGCTTTGTCTTGTTCTGCCTACACTGATCTATACTGTTTTGCTCTGTTCTGCTCTGCTCTTGCATTGTTCTGTTATGCTCTGCTTTTGTCCGAATTATGAAGAAGAAGAAATGATCGAGGATGTATCATACTGACTCAAAGTCAGTCTCAGAGTATGCACCACTGGTCCCAGACCAGTCTCAACCAACCCAAAGTCGGCGTCATAGTGAGTACAACTCCAAATGGTCCCAGACCAATATCATCCTCCACTGACTCAAAGTCAGTCTCAGAGTATGTACCACTGATTCCAGACCAGTCTCAACCGACCCGAAGTCAGCGTCATAGTATGGTACAACTCCTACCACTGGTCCCAGACCAGTATCATTGATCCCAGATCAATGGAGGTCATCCTAGCATAGGGAGTATGGTAGTTACAACGATGCGTCCATCGGTACTACTATGGTCCCTGACTTCATTTCCCTGCTCATTGATCAGATGAGAGGTACTTCCCATGAGTCCCAGACTGCATGGGTAGGATGCCTCGACAGGAGAACTAATCAATCCTGTCCTCACAGGAGAACACATCAATCCTGCTACAATTTCCATGGAGAACACATCAATCCAAGCCTCACAGGAGAACACATCAATCCTGCTACAATCGCCGTGGAGAACACATCAATCCAGGCTGCCATGGAGAACACATCAATCCAGGCCTCACAGGAGAACTAATCATCCTGCTACACAGGAGAGCAAATCATCCTGTTCCACAAGAGAGCGAATCATCTTGTCCCACAAGAGAGTGAATCATCTTGTTCCAGTGTGCACCACCAGGGGAGGGTGAGTCACCCTGTGGTCATATGTTGCTCCAGTAGGAACTGCAAGCCCTTAGAGCTCCCAGAGCTCAATGTATGCAACATGCAGGACCCTTGTACAAAGGTTTCTTGTCGACTCCAAGTCGTTTGGGAAAATCACAGATTAGATCTTTCCTCGGGGCTTTGACAAGGTGTATCAACCTGTACATCATCTTAATGTGATGGAGCTTCCATGATCATCGACTTACCATATCCCAGATGATGTCTATCTGCTGGAGCAATTGACGAATACGAGATTCCTCAATAATCGAATCCCACCTCTGGTTGTTACAGAGAATCACAGTGGTATCCAATGTAAATCCAAACAACTCACTAAAGAGCTTTCGCAACCAGACTGCCTCACACGAGGTTATGCTAGCAACAATATATCCTGCTTCGGCGGTGCTCAAAGCCACCGACTTCTGCTTCCTGCTCATCCAGGATATCGAAGCAGATCCCAAGGTGAAACAGTACCCGGAAGTGCTCTTACGGTCCACCACACTGCCTGCCCAATCAACATCAGTATATCCAAGTAGTCTCACATCTCCGGCAGTGTATCTTAATCAATGAGAGATTGTGTCCTGAAGACATCTCAAAAGATTCCCGACATCAATCCAGTGAGGCTAAACCAAATATGAGCTCACAATGCTAACTGCAAAACATATGTTCGGATGGAGGTTCACCAAGAACATCAATGCGAATGAGTTTTTGAAACTCAGAGGCATTTCCCAAGTCTAGTCTGACATCACTACCATATAACTTCTAAAAGTTAAGATCCTCGAGGTAGTCACAGGCTTGCAGTCCATCATACCGAATCTTTCCAATATATTTACCACATATTTTCCTTGAGATAGGAAAATTTCTCCTGGCTTTTGCCACACTTCAAGTCCTAGGAAGTAGTGCATCAGTCCTAGGTCTTTCATTTCAAATTCAGAGGCCAGCTCCCTCTTACATTTGTGAATGAGAGGGTCTACACCTGTTAGAAAGAGGTCATCCACATACAACACTAGTATGAGAGGCTTGTCATCTTCAACCTTAAAGTAAAGGTTAGGATCGGCTTCACTCCTAGTGAATCCCAGCTTCATCAAGTAGCTATCGATCCTCTCATACCATGCTCAGGGTGCTTGCTTCAGCCCATAGAGAGCTTTCTTCAACTTGCATACATGAGATTTTCGATCATAAATCTCAAATCCTTCGGGTTGCTCCACGTAGACCTCTTCTTTGATCGAGCCATGCAAGAACACAGTCTTGACATCCATCTGATGTAGGTTCCATCCTTGTGAAGCGGCAAGGGCTATGATCGAGCGGATGGTCGTATATCTGGCAACAGGTCCAAATATCTCATCATAGTCTATACCTTCCTTTTGGGAGAAACCTCGAGCAACAAAACGAGCCTTATACTTTTCCGTGCTTCCATCTGCTGCATGCTTTATCTTGTAAAGCCATTTGGAAGTAACAACAGTCTTGTCGTGGGGTTTGGGAACTACTTCCCAAACATCATTCTTTATGATAGACTCATATTCTTCCGTCATAGCATCCTTCCATAGTTAATGCTTGATGACATCTGAGAATGATGAAGGTTCATTTTGTATGATCGTGCTCATGATGGTTAGGTATCCTTGATACCTATTAAGTTTCTTACTTTGATGGAAGGTTCCTCAGGGTGCAGCATCTCCTTCAGCATCATCAAGTATCCCCCTAAGCCATGAAGGCCTCTTCCTAGAAGAGGAAGGCTCATGTGGATGAGGATCAATCGGATCCATGGGTTCTTCTACATCAGGCATTGATTCATCATCCTTTTCTTTCGGTTCCCTCGTGTCAGCTTCTTAAGAGCTACTCAAAGTCAGCAGATTGTCCACCTTGCTGAGAGCCATATCTTTGTCAAAGGTGACATCATGACTAATCACGACTTCCCTTTGACCGGTGGTGAACATTTCTTCAGGAGTTTAGGAACCCAATGCTTGATGAGGGCATCAATTTTGTACATATACGACGGTGATTGTAGTTTCAGCCCATAAAGACTTTGGAAGTCTTTGATCATGTAGCATGGCCCGGACAACTTCCATCATCGTGTGGTTCTTCCTTCCTGCCACACCATTCTACTCAAGAGTATGTGGTGTAGTAGTCTCCCTCTTAATGCCAGCCTCAGATATGTGATGAGCCCCAAATTTGGTAACATTTTGGGCTCATTGGGCCTAACTACCCTTGCTCAATCCTTCATTTTTCATAACTTATGCATCATTTTTTAGTATGTTTATGTCATTTGTACGAATAAGGGTAGTCACTATTCCTAGGTGGCTAACACGTGCTCATTTCAGGATTTTTGACACATGTTGGAGCAAAACCGAGCAGACAAGGGCTAGGAGACAGCCAAGCTGGGGTTGAGGATTCGTAGGGAGGTTGTCCACGGCATTAAATAGCCTTCCTCGGGATCTTCACCCCCAACTCCGAGCTCCAAAAGCCACCAAAACCGGATCTAGAAGGCAGCCAAACAGATTTTGTGGAAGCAGCTATTCACTCCCAGTTTTGGCAGCCAAGTCCCATAGATTTAGGAGGCCAGCTTGGGGCCTTGTGATGTATAAATGATAAGGCTTCAGCCTTCGAAAAGGACTTTTTTGGAAAAACTTTTGCACATTCTGCACTACGAGCTGCCAGCTCTGTTTTTGTTCTTTTGTAGCCATCATTGGCATACCTCTTGACTTATGACTATTATTTTTTAATGAGAAGCAGTCAGATTTGATCTTAGCTCTGAGTTTCTAGAGGAGCCATAGCTCTCGGGGTTGGGCCCAACCTGAGAGCCTAGGGCCTCCTTCTTTGTATTGATATCTTTCCTTTTAGCGTTATGATTTTCCTTGTATGCATTTGAAACACAGTTTGTTGAGTTAGATTTAGTTGTGTGGTTAAGTAGGTCATTGTTGAAAAATAGAGTTGCTTTAGATGTCTAGAATAGAGTAATGAGATAAGAATTGATAAGAGTTCCAGAAAAGGGTTTCCTGCACTCTCATTTTCACCTCTTTCTAGGGGCTGGAATTTCAGACAGTGCTACCCAACAAAAACACTAGTTTGCTTACTCATGCAATCTTTGGTGCAATGTTTTCATTTGTAAGAGTTATCCATGCGTTCAGACCTCTTGGAATGTTTCTTTGTTTTAGTACTGTACGTGGTTCTCTTTAGAAATAACGTTGTTGTTCATTGGTTTCATTAACAGTTAGGATAGATTAGTTAATATTTTGATTATGTGCAGGACGTGGTTGATTTGGTTAAGTTTACACTGTGCGGTGCATCTCCATCACTCTCTCGTCCATCCAAGCTTCGTCCAGGCCAACTGCTCATCTCCAAGTTAGATCCCTTGTCTCACAACTACTCTTTTGCCTACGTTACCCTACCTTCTTGGCCTTCCATTTCCTCTGCCCTCTTTAAGACAAGATAGCTTTCCACACCCTCTCATCACTTCATCTCTCTGTCACTAAGTCATTACAAACCCCTATCCTACCTCCCTATCCATTCATGCATCCTCTTTCACTCACCCATCATCCAAAATCCAATTGTAGAACATCCTGTAGAAACTTCTGAACATCCTGTAGAACCCTTGCAAACTTTCTGTAGAAGCTCACAAATGAGGTTTCTTGATATCCAAACTTTGTGAAACTCTCTGGAAGGGTGTTAGGGACTCCTTAGACCCTCTCTGAACCTTCCCGACCTCTTCCAAGCATTTCTCCTCCTTGACCCACCTCTGCACAGTGAGAAGCCAGTTAAAAGCACATGCATGATAATTCTAATAACTTAGTCAAAAGTACAAAAAGATGTTTTCTTCAGATAGAGGTAGTCTAGACACATGTATTTTACCTTCATAGAAGTAATGGCATCTCTTTCAGTAGTTTGCATACTCTCCTTTGCGTCAGTAGGACTAGCTGGTAGAATTAGGGTTTGCTAGGGTTTGCGTTTCTTTTTGACTTTCAGTTTCCTTTTTGCAATTAGATTAGCTTCCTTCGAGTTAGCTTTCATCCATCAATTAAAAAGATTCTTCTAAGAGCTCATAGAAGTTGGCTTAAGCTCCTAGCGGACTTGTGCCAGCTAACCAAGTGACAGCTGCAGCAAGAGCTAGTACTTGTGCATACAGCACCGTCGCTTCCAAGTTTGTTACGAACTACCGGGTTGATAAGATTAAAGAAGGGAGTCCCAGGAGTTGTAGCATTATTGCTACAATACTGGAGCCCACCATCTTTTTGGCGTCGTTGCCGAGGAAGTGTCAGAGTATTGGTGATTGTTGCTTTTCTTCTATTTTCCTACTCTCGCCTTCTGCTAAGTAATTTATTTCATTTCCATTCTGCAATTTCCTTTCCGCAAAAGTAGCATAGACATTTCCCGCTTCCATAGATTAGCATTTCAATTCCGCAATTTCATTTCCGCAAGCGTAGATTAGCATTTCAATTCCGCAATTTCATTTCTGCAAGCGTAGATTAGCATTTCATTCCTGCAATTTCATTTGAGCAAAATAGATTAGTTCTTTCATGCTTTCATTTCAATTCCGCATTTCCATTTCAGTAAGATAGTTAGTTGCAGTTCAATCTATTTTAGTTTTGCAGGTACCAGAAAAAAAAACAAAAGCAATCAAAAGTCTTTCCATTTCATGCCTCGTAGAAATCGAGATAAAACAGGCAAATTCTTACCCAACACCCCCACCACATCACTGAGTCACCCTTCTCTCTTCTTTGGTGACAGTGATCCAGAAGAACCTATAGGCGAGCCTCCTGAGATATACAAAGATCCTATAACAGAAGAAGAGTTAGAGAACACTCCATCTGAAGCCATGGCTGATAATAGAAGAGAAGATGAGAGAATAGAAGGTGCCTTTCCCATCCGAGAGACCAATGGAGACATGAAAATGAAAAACATAAGCCCCTCCGCTCTACCTCACTTCCATGGACTGACTACTGAAGACCCTCATACCTTCCTGTTTGAGTTTGTCGTCCTTTGTCGAACCTATGACTATACCGAAGTTGAGCAAAAACTGAAACTCTTCCCCTCTACCCTTAAGGATGCAGCATTACGCTGGTTCATGGGCTTACCTGGGAACAGTATCACCACTTGGGCTCAGATGCAGCAAGCTTTCAATACCAAATACCGGGACTACTATAGGTCCAAGGAAGCCAAGGGAGAAATCTTTCGGATGACCATGGGGAATGATGAGTCTTTAGAAGATTATGAGGAAAGGTTCCAACTTAGCTATAAACGGGCCAGGTGCACACTTGACCCTGAATCTCTCAAGTTGGTCCTCCTCCGAGGAGTCCCTGAAGACCTTCTAGATACCCTTCACATGCTAGCTGGAGGAGATATTTACGAACTACCTTATGAGGATATAAAGACTGTGTTTAGGAACCATTCTAGGGCAGCTCGGAAAAGAGGTAGAGGAAACCCCCTCTCAGCTAGTACTCCTTTCTCCAAACATGAGTTTGCGAATCAGTTAGAGGACCTCAAGAGTGAGGTGAGACAGACCATTGCCATGCAACTTGATACATTCCGAATCCAGCATAAGAAAGAGGAAGCTGAGAGGGCTTTGGCTATCTTCTGCCCTAGGTGTACAAGGAAGCACCCTAAGAACGAGTGCCCATTACATTCGGTAGAGGTATGTTTCGTTTGTGAGGAGGACCACCCCACAAACCAATGTCCAACCTTACCTAGGCTTAAAGCCATGTACCAAGGGACGGAAGTGCCCACTGAACCTCTCTATTTCCTCAACCAAAGGAGGCCACATGGACCGAGACCTTACCAGCAGGGGATGCAAGGGACATCCCAAGCTTATTATAGCCCCAACCAATCTGTTCCTATGCCTTCCTGGGGTCCCCCTACTCATCCTTCCTGGTCCGTACCTCCCCCATGGTCTTACCCACCTCAGTACCATACTCAGCCCACTACTCATTCGTTTCACTCGCATGCCCAGCCTCAACCTCAGTGGAATGCACCTCAACCGGGGTGGAGGCCCCAGTACAATACTCCTCCCGCCATTTTGCCTCCACCACCAGCTCAACCACAACCATTACCTCCTGCTCCTCCAAGACAACCCCAAATGCCTACTCAATCGAACCCAAATCCCAACAACCGACAGGCCCAACAGGTATATACTGGGGAAACAACATGCCCTACCTATGCTGTGGAGATCCAGGAGATCAACCTGCAATCTGGGAAGACTCTTCCGGATCACCAACCTCCTCCCCCAGAGGACGAGGAAGATAAACAGGAAAGTGAACCAAAAGCCATTCCACCCTTTCCTGAGAGACTAACAGCAACCACACAACCCAACCCAGAGGAGGATGAGCTTCTGGGAGAACTCAAACAGTTGTGTGTGAGAATACCACTTCTCCAAGCCATCAAAGATGTGCCGATATACAACAAGCTAGTTAAGGAAAAGTGTTTCAGACACCCAGGCAGGCGAAAAAGAGAAGCCTCAACCATCAACGTCATAGGACAACTATCTGATCTTATGTTGGGGCAAGTAATCTGCCCAAAGTATTTGGATCCTGGGAGTCCTGTAGTTGATGTCCACCTCAATGGCACCATCATACCCCACACATTGATTGATCTAGGGGCTGCCATTAATGTGATGACCAGAGATACCATGCTCAAACTCAACCTTCAGGGTTCCTTGAGAAAGACCTCGACAGTCCTGTAACTAGCAGATCGCTCCACCGTGACTCCCGAAGGGATTGTAGACGATGTCTTGGTCTCTGTTGACTCTTTGGAGTACCCTGTAGACTTCTTGGTTCTTCAACCAAAGGCAAAGCTTATTGGATACCCCCTTATTTTGGGAAGGCCTTGGTTAGCCACTGCGGATGCTTACATAAGCTGCCGTGCAGGAAACATGACCATCAAAAATGGTCCTATGTCCAAGCAGCTAGTCCTATATCCTCCTGCCCAACCTCTATTAGAGCATGACTTACCACTTTGGTTGGAAGAAGGGGAAGAGGATGAGGTGTACTTTGCACCCTTGTGCACCTTAGAAACCACCAGGGGAGGTCCTCAAACCGAGGATGATTTGATTGAGACCTTGATTCAGAATCCACCTCCCAGTGCATCGTCCTTAGAGAAATTGGTGAAGGATACCCGAGCCAGCACCTTAGTGGACCTTTGTGTGACCAATCCAACCACTCCCAGAGTCAAAAATGTGGAGTTTGGCCCCGAGAGAACGTTAAAGATCAGCTCCTCCCTATCTCCTTCCCAGGAAAAGGAGCTGTGTAGTCTGTTGGCCAGTCATCTAGATGCTTTTGCTTGGAGCTATAAGGAGATGAAAGGAGTCCATACTTTAGTCTGTACCCATCACATCTACATCAAAGAAGATTGTAAACCAGTCAGGCAACCCCAAAGGAGAATGAATCCAGCCCTTAAGGACATTGTCAAAGAAGAGTTGCAAAAACTGTTGGATGCAGGATTCATCTACCCCATCTCGGATAGCGAGTGGGTGTCCCCTCTGGTGTTGGTTCCCAAGAAAAATGGGAAGTGGAGAATCTGTGTGGACTATCGAGAACTGAACAAAGCCACCAAGAAAGACCACTTTCCTCTACCCTTCATAGATCAAGTCTTGGATGGACTGGCAGGGAAGAAATTTTTCTCTTTCCTGGATGGGTTTAGCGGGTATAATCAGATCCAAATCAGCCCAGAAGACCAAGATAAGACCACCTTCACTTGTCCTTGGGGTACCTTTGCTTACCGAGTTCTTCCCTTTGGGCTATGCAATGCTCCTGCCACCTTCCAGAGAGCCATCTTGAGCATCTTTTCTGAGCTAGTCCATGATTCGGTGGAAATCTATATGGATGACTTCACTCCTTATGGGTCCAACTTCCAGGAAGCATTGTCCAATCTGGGAAAAGTCCTAACCAAGTGCATTGAGATGAACCTGTCCCTTAGTCCTGAAAAATGTGAGTTCTTGATGACTGAAGGAACAGTGCTAGGACATACCATTTCTCACCAAGGGTTACAGGTGGATCCTAACAAAATTGCTCTCATCAAAAAGGTTCCACCTCCTCAGAAGGTAAGAGATGTTCGAAGTTTCTTAGGTTTAGCAGGGTATTATAGGAGATTCATTAAAGACATCAGTAAGCTAGCCTCGCCATTGTTTGGCCTCTTGGCAAAAGATGTTGAGTTTAAATGGACTGACGATTGTCAGAAGGCTCTGAATGAATTAAAGGATAAGTTGGTGTCTGCCCCAATCTTGAGAGGTCCAAATTGGGCCCTACCTTTCCACATCCACACTGATGCCTCGAACAAAGCCATAGGGGCAGCCTTAGGACAAGTTGAACAAAAACTTCCATACGCCATATACTTTGTCAGCAGAGACCTATCTAAGGCAGAACTGAATTATACTGTAACTGAGAAAGAATTCTTGGCTGTGGTCCATGCACTGAACAAGTTCCGACATTATATCACTGGCTATCAAACATTTGTACATATTGATCATGCTGCAATTAGATATTTAATGAATAAACCAGATGTGAATGCTCGTATTATTAGATGGTTACTTTTGTTGAGGCAGTTTGATTTGACTATCGTTGACAAACCAGGTAAAGAAAATGTTGTTGCTGACTTCTTGTCTAGATTGGATTTACCTGCAGGTGAAGATGGAACAGTGGATGACCAGATGCCAGATGAACATCTATTTGCTATCTCAATACTCTCTCCATGGTTTGCTAATATAGAAAACTACCTTGTCTCAGCACAGTTCCCTCCGCACCTATCCTCAAGAGAGAAGAGCAGAATCGTAAGGAAGAGTGCCTCATTCACTTGGATTGGGGGCAACCTGTTCAAGCTTGGCCCCGATTAGATATTAAGGCATTGTGTAAGGGAGGAGGAAGTCTTTGATATCCTCCTAACCTGTCATGACGGGCCTTGTGGAGGGCATTTCGCAACCAAAAGAACTGCCTTCAAAATCCTACAGGCAGGCTACTATTGGCCCATGCTTCATCAAGATTTCAGAAGATATATCAGCCAATGTGACCGCTGCCAAAGGATGGGGAAACTGACTCCAAGGGAAGAAATGCCTCTCCAACCTCAAGTGACTCTTGAGCCATTTGAGAAGTGGGGTATGGATTTTGTGGGTCCAATCAATCCTCCTTCAAGGCAAAGGTCTTATATTATTGTGTGCACAGACTACCTGACAAAGTGGGCAGAAACCAAGGCAATCAAAGCAGCGACGGAAGAAAAGGTGGACGAGTTGTTAAGAGAAAACATCTTCTACAAATTTGGCTACCCGAGAGAGCTAGTCACCGATCAAGGAAGCCAGTTCACCTCCAATTTAATTGAAGACCTACTCGCTCATCACAAAATCAAGCATATAACTTCCACCCCCTATAATCCTCAAGCAAATGGGCAGGTGGAAGTCACCAATAGAGCATTGAAGGGATCTTGACTAAGGTGGTGAGCAGCAGTAGAAAATATTGGGCAGATCGCCTGGTTGAGGCCACTTGGGCTTACAACACCACTTGGAAGACCACAACCGGCTTCACACCTTATGAGCTGGTCTATGGGAAGAGAGCTTTGCTGTCAATTGAGTTCGAGTACAACACCTTGAGGATGGCAGCTCAGCTGGACCTAGATCTCAGCCATGCCTAACAAGAAAGGTTATTGCAGCTGAATGGGTTAGACGAGCACCGAATGCAGCCCCTTCTCCACTCAGAAGTGGTTCAACTTCAGAGGAAGGTATGGCATGACCAACACCTCAATGACAAGCAATTCCAGCCGGGAGATTGGGCGATGTTGTACGATCCCAAACATAAGGATTTCAAGGGGAAGCTGAGAACAAGATGGCTGGGACCATATGCAGTGGAAAAGTGTAATGACAATGGGTCTGTTCTTATTCGGATCATTGATGAGGAAGCCATCCCCATGCTCGTCAATGGGCATCGACTAAAGATCTACAGGAAACCTCTTTCGAGGCAAGAATTCATCAAAACAGTGGAAAAATCAGTGCTGGTCATAGAGAAGGGTTCTGCCTCTGTTTTGGGCATACCCTGAACATCAAAATATATATATATATATATATATATATATATATATATATATATATATATATATATATATATATATAGAATAAATATCCTTGGGTGAAAACCTTTCTGAGGCTCCCAAGGCAGATGGTAGGGGTGAAAACCTCATTGAGGCGCCCCTGCTGTCTTTCTGAAAATTTTTGAATAAAAAAAAAACACCCTTGGGTGAAAACCTCTCTGAGGCACTCAAGGCAGATGGTAGGGGTGAAAACCTCACTGAGGCGCCCCTACTGTCTCTCTCAAAAAAAAAAAAAAAAAAAAAAAAGAAGAAGAAAGAAAAAACAAGCAAAGAAAAAGAAGATAGAAAAGAAGGAAGCAGAAACAGGAAACCAGGCAAGATTTGACAATTCATGCAGGTTGCAGGCATTCCATACAGAAAAGGAGGTCTCTCTACTCAAGGACAAGGGTCCCTACTATGCTACTAGGTGACCTCACCAGCACTCCCTCCAGAAACACTCATCTCTTCCAAGGTATGGGCACGATTTGATCACAGTTTAGCCTTCTACAGGAAGCTACAGGACTTTCTACAGAAGTTCTGTATTTCTACAGGAAACTCCCTGTAGAATCTTTGGACGGCCCAGGACCGACTGTGTGGAAGAATTTGAAGCCCGAAGTCCAATAAGGAGGCATGCAAACCAATGTTTTTCTCCATCACCCACTGCTGTCGCCTCCTTCTACCACCCCTGCTGCCATGCAATGGAAATCCCTGCACAGTCAAATCAGAACGTTGGATTCTCAGAAGAAACAATTCTCAAATGGAATAAAGTATGCAGAGGCCCCATGCGCTACTTATCAAAGCCATCCGAGGACCCTGCGACCGTGACCGTGATTCCACCGTTTTGGCATGCACCCTAGGAGGAGAAATGGCTACAAGATATCCTACAGGAATCCTGTAGCAGTTGATCCCGCTAGAGCATACACCATGAAGGCACCGGCAACTCATGAAGCTGGCACATGCACCATCCACAGCCAGACAACCGGTCTCATAACCAGCAGCATTCAACAAGAAGGAGCTCCCGTGCCTGTGCGTGAAGCAGCAGCAAGCGGATCCGTCACCCTCGTCCTGAAGCATAAAAAAATGTCGCGGCCGCACAGGTAAGTGCCTCACCCTGTTTCGTCAAATTACATGAACAATGCTCTAAAATGTGTGCGAATATGAAAATGAACGGGTTGAGCAAGTCGGGTAGCCATTCAACTGGCCACCACGACCAGTCCGATGGTCTCGTCCGATCCGGAAAGCGTTGGTTGTGTCAAACAAGACAGGAAATGGACACGTGGGAAGCGTCCAGTCGGAGAAGCAGCGATCTAACAGAAAATGGCGGCGGTAGATATGCAGAGAATGATTCGGCGGTCAGGCAGACTTACGGTGGAATGATAGCAGGTGACGTCGTCCAACGGGCCGGTGAGGATAGCTCACCCCCGCGCCACGAGTTCCGCAGGGATTCAAATCTATCGGCTAGATCGCGTATGGCACTCCACTCATTCATCCTCAACCGCTTTGCAGTTGAGTAAGCATTTGAAATTCCCTGAAGACTGTTACTCCGAGTCCTTGGCTTGTTCAAATGTCTAGTGGCTGCACAGAAGGCCCAGAACCACTAACGCGCTCTCCAGAACCCGTGCGCGACTTCTACAGGAAGCTGTGCTACAGGAAGCTCACCGCTACGGAGGGAATTAAAGTATTCACGTCGAAGGTGCCAAGTTGGGACGAGGTAAGCCTGAACACAATCCTCCCATGAAATTGATTCGAAGGGTGGTGAAGTTGACGTCCTAAAAAAGTAGAACTACAGTCTGCGCATGAATTTGCAAGCGTCATCTTACTTCTGCATGAGAATTGTCGTCGTAGTGTATATGCGGGGTTTTCTACAGGATTTGGTTCATAATTGAGCCACTGTCAAGGCTCACCTGTAGATAGCCGTGAATTCACAAACTGTGTGCTTGACAGAGGCGTAATTCTGCGCTCTGTCTAAGGAAATCCCAAAGGTCCATCTTTTGATACGTGCCAGCCAGCTCCGGCTAACACAGCAAGCTTTCACCATGCTGGGTGGGTTCATTAGGAAAGAACCGATAGACTCAAAGAAGCTATGGGAAAACCCTGAGGTGGTAGACCTGTTTTCTCGTGCACGGTGGATGTCGTTCTGCGACAAGCTTCAAGGTTACGATGATAAGGTGGCAGAGGAATTCCTGCGAGCTTTGAAGCCAAAATCAAAAACGCTGGCCGTTGTCAATTTCAGAGGTTTGAATCTCAGACTCACCCCACAGTTCATCAGCAGAGTCACTGATCTCCCGATGGGGGTACCGTGGGATAAGGAGGAAAGAAAACTGGGCCAGAAGGCTAAGAAGGAGTTCTTTCTGCCGGAGGAGCAATTCTCAGAGGACAAGAATGGAGTTCGAAGAGCTAGCCTACAGCCGCTCTGGAGTGAGGTCAGCCTCCAAATTATGAAATATATCACGTGCGAGGGACGATTCAGCATCGTGTATGGATACCATTTCCGGCTGCTCACAGAACTTAGGCACCAAATGGACCTACCCTCAGAAAACAAGTTAAGTATTCCTTACTTCCTCCTGCAGTCCATGACTGAATGTGCCACCAAATTACGAGAGGGAACGCCAGACCAGGTAGCCCATCATGGGCTCATTAAGCTCCTCGTGGAGGATGCACTCCACACATACACCGTCCCTCTCTCGTGGGAAGCCTTTCGAAACTTGACTAAGGATGGTGACATCAAAATGTTGGCTGAGGAGCTCACCTCCTCCAGCAGCGAGGAGAAGGAACGAATTCAAACAGAGAAGAAAGGAAAAGGCCAAGAAACCATGGCCAAAGCACCAAAGAAAGAACAAAAGGGGAAACAAGAGAAACACCAGGCTGCCAAAACAGAGGATGACAAACCCACATTAACACCCAGGGAGAAAAGGTTACAGAGCAGGGTGGAAAGGACTGGACAAGTCCACGCCAGTGAAGGCACCTCTAAGGCAGCCTCAGCAAAGTCAAAAGACAAAGCACCCTCAGCCAAGCAAGCTAAAACGGTGCCACCTGTTTCTACAGGAAAATAAAAAACGGCTTCTACAGGAAGCCAGAAATCAGCCGCTACAAGGCTTTCTACAGGAAGTCCTGAGAAAGGAACGCAGAAGGGGAAGACGGCCGAAATCCTTGCTAGGGAGGCAGCAGCTATGCTGGCCACCCTAAGTACCCCTCCCAAGCCAAAGGAAAAACGAAAGAGGGAGACCCCTCTGTATTTCAAAGCAAGGAGAAGTGTCAGAATCAAAACAGGCAGGCCCCAACCTCCATCCAGCGACCCAATTACCATAGAAGACACCCCTACCTCGCCAAGGGAGAGGTCCCCCTCAAAAATATCAGTCACTTATGAGTGGGGGAGCCCGAGGATGACTGCCTGCAAGGAGAGGATGGAAAGGTTGGCTTCAAAAACCCCTCTACAGGATGCTGAGGCCGTTCTACAGGAAACATTGGCCAGGCTCAAGGAGACCGACAGAATGGAGGGAGAGGCAGCCACATCACCACCAAGGGAAGACGGAGTAGAGCCACCGAGGGAGGAAGAGGTAGAGCATATTCTGGAACCTAGTCCCCAGCCAAGCTTGAGCTCGTATTATAACTTTTTGGAGGCTAGAAAAATTATCCCACAAAAATTCACAGTGCCGCTTTTCTTTGCGTTGGAGGAAGAAAGAGTGAGAACCCACACGTGGATGAGGATAGCTAAATCTAAAGGAGTGGCAGATATAGGCCCCTTGGAGGAACAACTCAAGGAGGCACGAAGAGAATTAGCTATGGCCAAACACATGGGAAACTGCCAGCGGGTATTCCTACAGGAAGAGAATGAGAAACTCAAACTGCAGCTACAGGAACAAAGGAAAGAAAGGGGCACAGCATCAGAGGACACTACAGCAGAACCTCAAGGCAAAGAAGGACTGCAAGGTGGTCTTGGGGAGCTAAACCAACACCTACAAGAAAGGGAATTGCAAGCACAAATCGAGATACAAGCTCTCAAACAGTAGTTACAACAAAAAGAGGCACAACTGGCCTACATGGCTAGTTGGGCCATGGATGCTATACAATGTAGACAACCGGCCAAATCTTATGGCCTATACCTACGGGAACAGTGGCTACAATTCCAAATTAATGCATTAGCACAGAGGGGTATCTCCCAAATCCAAGACCCCCAGCAGTTCACAGAGTTATGCAATAACAGTCCAACAGAAGACAAGGCCAAGCTATCGGAGTTCTATCTCCATAATTTGGCCCTTCCTAATGTGACTTCATGGGATCCCAACATAGTTGTAGGAGATATGCAGTTGATGGCATTTGCCTCATGGTTGAACCATGAAGAAAAGAGAGCAGCAGAGGTCAAAGAGGTCATGAACCAAGAGTTACATGAGCCACTGCTAATTAGAGCAGAGCCAGGGGACCCCACTGCATTGATATCGGCCCACCAACACTTAGCAACCAACTCTCAAGCCTTATTGAAATACATGGATCAGCAGGCTCAGGCTATAGCACATTTCGAGGATATGGAGCGACTATTAGGGGACAATTGTGTTCATTCTTGCACCCGCCGATGGAACACATTGTCCCACAGCCTCAAAATCAGGGAATATCATACTCCAACTCGAATGAGGGAAGCTCTAGTATGGGTGCCCCTCTACAAGAAGTCCATACAGAACCTCCAAGCCAGCTGGATTGGCCTCAAGCTAAGCCCACCTTTGCTTTTAGGATTGATGGAAGGCAGCACAGAGAAAGAAGAGCATAAGCAGTGGGAAGAGGTGGAAAGGAAGGCTGGGTTCCATGCCAGTGGGGAGGATACTACTTCAAAAGCCTGGGATGTGAGAGTGGCGGTGAAAGCAATGAAGGACGAGGAGCTGGATTAGTTGCTCAGGGATGAGCAATCATTTTAGCTGGGGGGTGATGATGAGCCCCAAATTTGGTAACATTTTGGGCTCATTGGGCCTAACTACCCTTGCTCAATCCTTCATTTTTCATAACTTATGCATCATTTTTTAGTATTTTTATGTCATTTGACGAATAAGGGTAGTCACTATTCCTAGGTGGCTAACACGTGCTCATTTCAGGATTTTTGACACATGTTGGAGCAAAACCGAGCAGACAAGGGCTAGGAGACAGCCAAGCTGGGGTTGAGGATTCGTAGGGGGGTTGTCCACGGCATTAAATAGCCTTCCTCGGGATCTTCACCCCCAACTCCGAGCTCCAAAAGCCACCAAAACCGGATCTAGAAGGCAGCCAAACAGATTTTGTGGAAGCAGTTGTTCACTCCTAGTTTTGGCAGCCAAGTCCCATAGATTTAGGAGGCCAGCTTGGGGCCTCATGATGTATAAATGATAAGGCTTCAGCCTTCGAAAAGGACTTTTTTGGAAAAACTTTTGCACATTCTGCACTACGAGCTGCCAGCTCTGTTTTTGTTCTTTTGTAGCCATCATTGGCATACCTCTTGACTTATGATTATTATTTTTTAATGAGAAGCAGTCAGATTTGATCTCAGCTCTGAGTTTCTAGAGGAGCCATAGCTCTCGGGGTTGGGCCCAACCTGAGAGCCTAGGGCCTCCTTCTTTGTATTGATATCTTTCCTTTTAGCGTTATGATTTTCCTTGTATGCATTTGAAACGCAGTTTGTTGAGTTAGATTTAGTTGTGTGGTTAAGTAGGTCATTGTTGAAAAATAGAGTTGCTTCAGATGTCTAGAATAGAGTAATGAGATAAGAATTGATAAGAGTTCCAGAAAAGGGTTTCCTGCACTCTCATTTTCACCTCTTTCTAGGGGCTGGAATTTCAGACAGTGCTACCCAACAAAAACACTAGTTTGCTTACTCATGCAATCTTTGGTGCAATGTTTTCATTTGTAAGAGTTATCCATGCATTCAGACCTCTTGGAATGTTTCTTTGTTTTAGTACTGTACGTGGTTCTCTTTAGAAATAATGTTGTTGTTCATTGGTTTCATTAACAGTTAGGATAGATTAGTTAATATTTTGATTATGTGCAGGACGTGGTTGATTTGGTTAAGTTTACACTGTGCGGTGCATCTCCATCACTCTCTCGTCCATCCAAGCTTCGTCCAGGCCAACTGCTCATCTCCAAGTTAGATCCCTTGTCTCACAACTACTCTTTCGCCTACGTCACCCTACCTTCTTGGCCTTCCATTTCCTCTGCCCTCTTTAAGACAAGCTAGCTTTCCACACCCTCTCATCACTTCATCTCTCTGTCACTAAGTCATTACAAACCCCTATCCTACCTCCCTATCCATTCATGCATCCTCTTTCACTCACCCATCATCCAAAATCCAATTGTAGAACATCCTGTAGAAACTTCTGAACATCCTGTAGAAATTCTGAAACATCCTGTAGAACCCCTACAGACGTCCTGTAGAAGCTCACAAATGAGGTTTCTTGATATCCAAACTTTGTGAAACTCTCTGGAAGGGTGTTAGGGACTCCTTAGACCCTCTCTGAACCTTCCCGACCTCTTCCAAGCATTTCTCCTCCTTGACCCACCTCTACACAGTGAGAAGCCAGTTAAAAGCACATGCATGATAATTCTAAAACTTAGTCAAAAGTACAAAAAGATGTTTTCTTCAGATAGAGGTAGTCTAGACACATGTATTTAACCTTCATAGAAGTAATGGCATCTCTTTCTGTAGTTTGCATACTCTCCTTTGCGTCAGTAGGACTAGCTGGTAGAATTAGGGTTTGCTAGGGTTTGCGTTTCTTTTTGACTTTCAGTTTCCTTTTTTCAATTAGATTAGCTTCCTTCGAGTTAGATTTCATCCATCAATTAAAAAGCTTCTTCTAAGAGCTCATAGAAGTTGGATTAAGCTCCTAGCGGACTTGTGCCAGCTGACCAAGTGACAGCTGCGGCAAGAGCTAGTACTTGTGCATACAACACCGTCACTTCCAAGTTTGTTACGAACTACCGGGTTGATAAGATTAAAGAAGGGAGTCCCAGGAGTTGTAGCATTATTGCTACAATACTGGAGCCCACCAATATGCCTGAGTGAACCAACTGTAATACATCGGAGGTCTTGCTTTGGCTTGAGGGGAACGGTCCCCTTTTGAGCTTTCCTTCAACACATCCCGGACATACACCTTCTTTCTCTACTTGGAATTCGGGCATCCCTGTCACCATTTGTTTTACACCAAGTAGAGCTTTGTAATGAATGTGGGCAAACCTCCAATGCCAAAGTTCGGACTAAAGAGTTGTGTCACAAGACATGACACCTAGCAGACTTCCATCGACCTGATATAATGAATCAACAGTAAACCCAAGAGTAAAGGAATATTTAACATTATTTTTCCATATACATACCTTGCCATTGCTGAAGGTTACCTTGTAGCTTCTGTCTTCCATTGCCAAGATGGACACTAGGTTCTTTTTGAGGTCAGGTGCATTTAATACATCCTGGACTTTCTAGCCTTCTTGAATGGTTGTCCTCTTCCTCGATCCCCAGCTCTCCTCTTACCTTTGCTGTTGAATTTGTCATTCCTTTAATTGCCATCAGAGGGATTTTGATCATCATCCCAGTGTGAGTACTTTCTATCAAGGCACTTCCTTGCATAGTGACCTGCTTCATCGCAGATGAAACATCGTCCTTTTCTTCCACCCTTAGATCCATCCTTTCCTTTTGATTTAGACCCAGAATTATTTCTTCTGTTAGCATGAGAAGAAAAAGCAGCAGGAGGACCTTTAGGCATGGGCATTTCTTGCTCTTCTTCCCTTGTTTGTTCTTGAATGCATCTAGCCATTAATTCCTCGAAACTAGGAATTACATTATTGTTCAGAAGAGTAGTCCTAAACACATACCATTCAGATGGTAATCCTCCGAGAGTTGTGAGTGCCATTTTTCTGTCAGTAATGGTTTCCCCAATAGATAGGAGATCGTTCTTGATCTCGGTGATTCTTAAGAAGTATGCTTGCATACTTTCATCTTTACCCTTCTTGATTTCCCTCAACTTATTTCTAAGAAACAAAACTTGATTTGCATCATTAACTTTAAATAAACTCACCAGTCTGTCGTAGATTTCCTCGGAGGTGTCTAGATCAGAGATGTAGGCCACCAAGCGCTTGTCGATAGACTCTCGGATGATCTTCTTTGTTTTGACTTCTCCATTTTTCCATTTGTTCCAGGCAGCAGCAGATGCATTTGATGAAGGCTCAACAATTATTGCCTCTTACATGGTCCAGCACTCCTTGATCTTCAAGGGTTAGATCGATAGACATTTTCCATCCGTGATAGTCAGCTTTCTCACGGAGCTTGTCTTCGGCAAGAAAGAGTGTTGAGGACCCCATAGTTCTTTTAGGATAGCCTTGCCAATCTTCTCTTCAATGATTGCTCTTGCTCTTGCTCGGGCTTTGTCTTCACCTCAGCTCTGATACCATGTTAAGTTATGGTATGTTCTATGCTTATAATAGTTTACTTCTTTTTCTTATTATATTCCATCGATTAGCAATCACATGTACATAAAGTAAAGTGCAGATAGAACATTAAACAATCGACAGAAAACAAGCCAAGACAAGAGACACAAGATGTGGCGGCTAGCCAGGGAAAAACCCCACAATGTGTGGGGAAACCCTTTGATCAAATCTTCTTTTATCTTCAATAATTCAGTAGAGAGAAATAGTACAATAAATCTGATTCATATCAGCAGTAGCAAACCCTAGATCAGTAGCATCAGCGTTAGCGGCTTCATTATCAAACTAGGGAAGACCATATCTCACAAACCGACAGTCGGATTGACTTCATTCCACCACCAAAAGTTTTGACTTCCAGAGGAGGTTCAGATAAACCTACAGCGCAGTTCAGATGAGGAGATCTTCTAGGCCACGCAAGTTAATCTTTACTTCTGCAGTTGCAGCTTCAGTTTCAGCAGTTTCCGGCTTCAACTAGGGCAGTCGATATCTTGCAAACCGTTCGTCGGATTGACTTCATTCCACCACCAAAAGTTGCGGATTTCAAAGGAGATTTAGATGAACCTACAGCATAGTTTAGATGAGGAGATCTTCTAGGCCACGCAAGTCAATCTTTACTTCTGCAGTTGCAGCTTCAAATTCAACAGCTTCCGGCTTCACATGTGTGAGAGAGAGAGACCCATTTCAGCGCAGTAGAGAAGAGACCCATATCTGCGCAGTAGAGAGAGAGATGTGATGAGATGAGTGAGTTCAAATGAGGAAAAGTCCTATTATATTTATACACAACGTTGGTGGGTGAATAGATGCGACTGTTGGGCTTCTGAGCCTACATGAGTTGTAGGTCGGCTTGATAACAATTCCATAATCAAAATAAATTCATATCTCCATGAATACTTATCGGAATCGGATGATATTTATATCAATCCTACACCTCCGACGAGAGGAATCTAATAAAAATATTATCAGCCATGAATAAGATGACCCACATGAAGTTTTGCCCTGGTTGCCAATTTTAACAACTTTCCATGCACTGAGTTAACTGATGTATTCTTTAGTTGCTTTATGAGTTAATAATTAGTGAATTAATTAATAATTAATTCACTTCACTCATCACTAGTGTATTCTACAGTTAGACTAAATACAACTAGTTCAACTAAGTCAAACTGAACACAACTCCATCAACTCCTCAATCAACTCCACCAAACTCAATCACTTGAGTTCTAACTGAAGTCCATCATGCAATAGCTCAACTGATCCATAAGAAAAGCGTATTTCCTTCTGACAGTTGCATGTGCCACATCCGTAGCTCAAATTGAAGTGCTCCAAGAGGATAAGATAATGTTTATAGTCCAAATATTATTAAGAGCTAATAATATTTGACTGTTCTATTTTTAGCCTGGCAGTCTAAAAATAGACTCCACTCATATGTCTAAAAATAGAAGTCCATCTATTTTTACCAACATGACCAATCATCCATAAATAGCATCCTGCAACTCATAGACCATGATCCATATGTCTAAAAATAGACTTTGCGCCAAAAATAGCTTGCGGGCCCACTTAGTGAAGGCGACTTCTTTTCACTAAGCTCCATCATCTTGTTGTATTTTCAACATATAGTGTCGATAACTCTTAAGTTTGTATGAACCCTAGGTTGATAATTAAAGTCAGTAGCCTTGGTAGTTGCAACATTCTTGTTGCAATATCGAGGCTCATCACTTTTTGGCATCGTTGTCGGGGAGGTTTCAAAGTATGCATTGTTTTCTTTCCTAGTCGATTCATTTCTTTTACTTTCTTCAAAAACAAAAAAATATTTTAATTAGGCATATTTCATTTTAAAAACATAAAAGTGCATTGCATTAGTGTTTTCATTCAATCATAAAAACAAAAAAAACCTCTAATACCAACCCACCCCCCATTTGATTAAGTGATGCAGTAAGAGCCACATCACCATTCACTTTTACAAGTAGAAGAAGAATAGATGGCAGAGGATGTAGAATAAATGGATGGAGATGGTGACAATGAGGAATATCCTCTCGTATTTCTCATTCAATATATTGATGGTAGTGTGCACATGAAGAACATCCCTCCATCTTTTGTTCAAAAATTTCATGGTCTAAGGTCAGAGGATCCGGAAACCTTTCTCTTTGAATTTGAAATTTTTTGTAGATATTATGGTTACTTATTAAAAACTCAAAAATTGAGATTGTTTCGGTAACATTGAAGGATAGAGCTCTTAAATGGTTCGTGAGTTTAGGGACTAATCCAATAAGATCATGGAATGATGTGCAAAATATATTTCTAAAAAATGTAAAGATCATGATCTTAAGGAAGAAATATTTAGAATGAATCAAAGAGAAGATGGGAGTCTTGAGGATCTAAAAAAGAGGTTCATGTATAATGTTAAGAGGGTAAAACTACATCATTTATGATCTGACACACTAAAAAACCTCTTACTTAGAACAAATTGAGATGAATGGATTAATCTCCTTGATCTCATGAGTAGAGGTGATGTATACAAATTATAATTTGAAGAAATTTGTGAAATATGCAAACACATATCAAGAGAAAGGGCAAGAGTAAGTAAATCAGCATCAAGATCGGTAAGTCAAGCTAAACTTGGAAATTTGTTTGATGACTTTAAAATAGAAATTCTTAGCAACATAATTAAACAAGTAGAAATGTTAAGAATACAAGATGAAGAAAAAGAAGATGTTGATATTTGTGTTGTCTATGTAGAATCACATGATGTTAAATATTGCCCCTCATTACCAAAATTGAAGGAATTTTACCAAGAGGACAATGGAGAAAGTCAATTTCCAATGCAACTATGTTATTTAGCTCCATGATGACCATGCCAACCTAGTCAAGATAGTATGATGCAAGAGCCTAATTCATAATTTCAAAGTTCTGCATATCCACCTCAAAGTAATTGGAACACACCCTTTCCTTGGCAACATTGGCCATCTCCACTCCAAAACCAATCTTGGCAACAAGGTTGGTAAGGAACTTATGGAATCCATCCACAATATCCTCAATATTTTTTCTCAATATCCTCCATACCCAGCTCCATGTTATCCCTACCATCCACCTCCACCACAACCACAACCCCAACTACATCCATCTCAAATATCCACTCCCACTCAACTACCTGTATCACCATTTCCAAACCCAGACATTTAAGTAGCTCAGTCCATTTACAATATTGAGGTACAACACTTTCAAACATCTCCTCTTGAGCTAAATGGGATTCACCATAGCTCAGGAAGAGTATTGAAAAAAAAAGATTCTCTTGATATCATTAAAGGACCACATATAGAAGAAGAAGATTCAAATGAGAATACCAAAGGATCATGGGCTACATTTGATGAATAGAAGACATCAAAATTAGAGATTGAGAAAGCTCCCTCATGGTTACCATCAAATCCCCCATGTGTTCAAGAGAAAAATCAGCAAAAAGAAGAAGATTTGAAGGTCATGGTATAAGAAGACATGAAGAATGATTCAGATACGCAATCAAACCAAGGGCATCAAAGTTATATTGAAGTTTGGTTCGAGACAATCACTAAGTTGTAGCAACACAAATATTCAAAGCATTCGGTCTCTTACATCCAAGTACATGTCAAAGAATACATTTCAAGCCTACACATCAGTTTGTTTGTCATCTTGATGTGCACATGGATCCATAGGAAATATTCTTATACTTGAAAGTGATTTTGTTTTTCAAGTAAAGTAGGGTAGAAAAAAATAAATAACTAAATGAAAAATAAGAGAAAAAAAATAAAAATCTCAAGTGAAACCCTCCTTTGAAGCGCTTGAGATTAGTTCATCGATTCAAAATCTCCATGAGGTGGTTAATGGGTTGGAAAAACAATATCTATATATATATATATCTATATATCGATATATATATATATATATATATATATATATATATATATATATATATATATATATATATATATATATATATATATATATATATATATATATATATATATATCTATATATATATAGATATAGATATAGATATAGATATAGATATAGATATAGATCCTAGGTGAAAACCTCCTTTGAGGTGCCTAGGCAAACCTACTAGTTGAAAACCTCATTGAGGCAGCTAGTAGGCCTAGAAGAAAAAAAATAGAAAAAATAAAAATTCTTTGCTCCATGTATCTCTAATAAATGTAGGTGCCCTCCAACATCTGCAAGCAACAAAAACAAGTTGGAATCAACAGAAGAAAAAATTGGTCAAAATTCTAGTCTAAAGAAGTCAATTTTTGACTTTCTCCTCCTTTTCTCAAATGCTCCAACAGGACCAAGGCCATGCCAATCCATCACCCTCATCTATTTCCACCATCTACTCATCATTCCCAAGCTTCTACCACTCATTTTCCTTCTTGTCCCAAAATACTACAAGAAGGCTCTATTTTACTACAGGGAACATGAATACATAGAGCATAAATTTATTTTTGTCATATGTTGAAAACCATGCATTCATTTTTCAATTTGTTTTAGGTGGATATGCATATGGATGATGGTAACATGCTCAAGCAATTTTAGCAAATTCCAGTGCACAATTTTTGAGAAATCAGTCTCCATCACCTACAACCATTTTTGAATTTTCTCGATATTCATGTATCCATTTAAAAATTTGTTTCATGGAGATATGGATATGGATGATGGTGACATGCCCAATAAATTTCAGTAAATTCTAGTGCATGTTTCCAAGTAATCAACCTCCATCCACTTCATACATTTTTAATTTTCTCAAGATTCGTGCATCCATTGGCCAAATTTGTTTTATGGGGAGATGCATAAGGATGATGGAAAAATTCTTAGAAAATTTCAGGTTAGTACATTCTACCTCTTGGGAGATATGGACAAAACAAGTATGCTACAAGAAGTTGTCCTGAATTACTACAGGAAGATATTGTAGTACTACAAGATGGCTGAGAAGAAGCTACACGAGGCAATATGATTGGAGAAATGGGTCAAAAGGTCATGTATTATTTAGAGAATGTTTATATAGGTCCCCCAACACCACGTTCATCACTCATCCACTCCATCTAACCAAAATCTATCTTCAAATTCCACTATGCCTTACAAAAAAAATTTCACCAACTTTTCCACCACCTACACCACATCTTGATGATTTTAACCTTGTCCTTATACCTCTTATGACTTTACATAAATCCCACATGCATCAACGAGGTCTCGAAGAGGATTTAAATAACTGCTACAAGAAGAGGATTGCTCCTATAAGAAGCTTGGATGGTTACAACAAATTTCAGCATCGATTATTTTTTCACTCACACAGCAAAAGATCTAGCCACCTTGAGAAACATGAAGCCATTTTTGAAGATTGAGAAGGGGGAAAACCCTCCTTAGGAAGAATTCCATCCACTCCACCAGAAAAAGATTAAACACTTGAAATAAAATTCCACACAACAACCTTATCAGTCAAATAATTAGCAAGTGATGAAGACCTATGCAAAAGCAAACAAATAAAATTAGCACCTCCAAGGAAGCAGGGATTGATCATCAACTCAGCAGCATCATGCATGCTTCTCCAACAACCATTAGTTAGGTATAGGTATGCCATATTCTTGAAATCTTCTCTTAAGCATATTATAATTTTAAATTTCTTGTCAATGCATGAGAGATGAGGTTTTATAAGCTAAGGATGGGGCAGCAGTCTCAACTGCCTTCAACTAGTTAATTGTAGCTCGCTCCTTCACTCATGCAATGTGGAAAATCCAAATTATGAAGGGTGATGATTTCAAGGAATGGGGACAACTGTTAAAAGAATAAATTTATGTAAAGGCCAAGTTACCACAGCACTCTAAGCCCTCCATCCACTTCATATCCACTATTTATCCATCATTCATCCATCCCATTTCATAAGGCGAAAATTAATATTTTTCAAGAACAAACCCTACATTCTGTCTCACACTAAAAAAAATCTTACAAAAAAAACAAACCTCCATTTTCACAAAACCCACACTGCTTCCTCCAAGCCCTCTACAATATTTCTCATCACTCCCATATAGTTGGAAGACCCTAAAATAGGAGGAATGACTGCTACAGGAAGGTAGAATGATGCTACAAGAAGGAAGAAAGGAACAAATTATGCTAAAACCCAAAATGGCAGTGCCTAAGAGAGACCTAATCAAAACAAAGAACTCCAAGGCCATTAGGCAATCATCTAAAAGATAGAGAGAGAATAAGAGAACAAAAGGCACGAAGGCATTCACCATCAAAACAGAACTCAAACTGTAGTGATGAAAAGAGGTTTTCCAAGAGGCCTCTAATATCTTTCTAGCTTTTTTCCAACGCCTAAAATATGTTATAGAAATGGGAGAAAGGCATGGAATTCAATTTAAGGGCCTACCCTAGGCTCAGGCTATCATTTCTGCTCAAAACAGGTTTAAACATGGTTTCCTGTAGTTTTAATAGTGTTTCCTGTAGTTTTTACAGGAATTACTATAGGATGTCATAGTTCTCATCTAAAGGAATTTTGAAGGTTTCAGAGGTGTCAAATGGCGGAACAAGGTAGCAAAAGGTTGGAAAAGGATGTGGAAGAACTTGCCAAACTGAAAACTATTCAAGAACTCATCTTGAATAAGGGGAAGAAGGTAGGCTAATGGTCTCAAGAAACACTGTGATTTTTTCTATGCACAAACCGTTTTGGAAAAATGGGTGAAAATGGTATGAAGGTTTCAAGGGAGAGGATATGAATGCAATGGATCTACAAGCCATCAGAGTTCACTTCTAAAGAGGAAAGTTATGTTTTTGCTTGAAAGGCTATTAAACAATCATGAAAAGAACAACTACATTTTTGTGCTTGTCCTTGCAGAGCTTACAACCAAAATTTGTTACGTCCCTATAATACTAGTGATGCCCCCATTAATGTTGTAGTTGTATCCCTTATTAATATTTTTGTGCCCCTATTGTCTCCATATTGTTATTACTATGCCCCATAGAATCCCTTTATTGTTATTTTTGTACCTTTATATTATTATTGTTAGGTCGGCTTGGTTATATTATGATCCCTTAGACTCCTATATATAGAAAGGAGGTTTTGTCATTTGAATCATCCACGAATTGTTCATTTTTGTAATGTAAAGGAGGTTTTCCCCTTGAAGAAGCTGAATTCTAAGGCGTTGATTTACCTTTTCTATCTTTTTGTGAGCTGGTTTCATAACATTTGGTATCAGAGCCTTGGATTCTAGGGTTTCGTTGCTCCAAATAGGTCATCGTGGCATTTTTGCTATAACTTTTTTTCTATGACATTTCAGAAGTGAAAAAAAAAACCATTTGAGATGAAATCACACTAAACCTGGGGTCAAAATTTCAGAGCTTTTCACACTATAGTTGCGGAGATATGATCTGAGGAAGTTGGTCTTTTTGCAGACTCCTGAATTACATTCCAAACAGGTGACCTGGGGAAAATCGTCATAACTTTCTCTTTGAGCATCAGATTGAAATTTTGTATGAAGGTACAAAAAGAGAACAGACTGTAGTTTCTTCTATTTTTCAGAGCCAAGGGTCAAAACAGTGACACGTGGCACTTCATACAAGTTTCCTCTTCTGGAAAGGTCTATAATCAGGTCATCTTGGGAGATTATGCATAACTCTTCCTTGTAGAATCCAATTTGGATCATACTGGTGGCATTTGAAAGAGGACACAGAGGGCTACTATAGGTCGCAATTTCAGAACTGGATGATCTGAAATTATAGAGATACATTAGATTCAATATCAAGCTCCTACAAAGTGAAGAAAGGTGTGTAGTTTTTTTTAAATTTTTGCATAAGCTTGGTTTGAAAAATTAGTATGAAGGAATTCAAAGGGCATAGCAAAGTATTATTATCAGTACTTGATGCCCCGAGGAAAGAAAATGCAAACACCTAGTAAGCAACCTGAAAGCTCTAGCATGACTCATGAAGAAGAGGAAGAAATGCAACATGATATATCAAAATTACGAAACCAAGTGCAACAAGTTTCACTTGCACAAAAAGTAACAGAATCTAAGATGGATGGTTTAAAGAAAGATGTAGAAGCTAATATGGATGGTTTAAAGAAAGGTGTAGAAGCTAAAATGGATTGTTTAAAGAAAGGCATAGAAGATAATATGGATGGCATGGAAGCTAAGATGAATTGCATGGACACTAAGATGAATGGCATGGATGCTAAAATGGATGGCATGGATGATAAGATGGAAGAATTGAAGATAAATTTGAATAAGTTGCTACAAGAAATGCTCACTAATGGTGAAAGGGTAGTAAAGGAAACTCATGATGAGAACAAAAGAAATGTTAATCATGATTCCATAGACTCTAACGTTGGATCGAAGATCCACCATATTCCAAAAATCGATATGAGAAAGTTTGATGGCAAGGATCCCACAACATGGATATTACAGATGGAGCAATTTTTCGATTTCAATAATGTGCAAAACACACAAAAGGTACATATTTCAACTTTATATTTGGAACCAAATCAGTTTGTATGGTATCAATGGCTTTGCTCTCGTAAACAAATAATCACTTGGGCAATTTTTATGGAAGAGTTGACAGCACATTATGAGGATACAAAAAGAAACACTTTTTTTAGCCAATTGATAAGTCTCAAACAAAAGGGTTCAATAATGGAGCACATTGAGGAGTTCCAAAAATTGAACATAAGGGTAAAAAATATTCCATAGGAGCATAGAATTGATGTGTTCATAGGGACTTTAAAGGATAATATCCAACATGATGTTCACCTTTGGGAACTTGATTCATTAGAGAAGGCTTTCAGGTTAGCAAGAAAAATGGAAAGCAAAATTATGGCAACCAGGAAGCATACCACTCACAACTATAAAGATGGAAGTGTTGTTGCCCCTAGCCTTCCACAACCTAAAAGGTTGACACCACAACAATTGGAAGAAAAAAGAGCAAAAGGGCTTTGTTACAATTATGATAGCAAATACACTAAAGGTCATAAGTGTGCTGAGAATAAATTATTCTACATAGATTGTGAAGAGAAAGAAGAAAATGAGCAAGAAAGGTCAAAAGAAGAGGATATACTCTAGGAACAAAGCCTAGATAAAGAAGAAATGAATTTGACCATATCTTGTAATGCATTGGCTAGAATTACCACTCCTCAAACCATCAATATAGAAGGACAAATCAATAAGAAAAATGTAATAGTGTTGATTGATTCAGGAAGTACCCACAATTTTATTCATTGTAAGATAGCTAAAGAATTGAATTGCTTCCTATATCCAGCACCAGAGTTTCAAGTGATGGTTTCAAATGGAGGAATGATAAATTGCTCTGGAAAGTGCCATAATATCAAGGTATCCATGGGAGAATATGTATTGAAAAGCCCAATGCTTTCCATTCCAGTGGGAGGTGTTGATGTTGAACTAGGAGTCCAATGGCTACAATCCTTGAGTACAATAGCTTTTAACTTTCAAGAAATTTTCATGAAATTTTATGCAAAAGGAAAGGAATTTGAATTAAGGGGTATTGCTAGGAAACCAAGAAAGATAATAAGCTGTAACGGTATGACAAAGCTTCTAAAAAAGGAACAACGAGGTATAATTGCACAATTATGTTCACTAAATGTTTCCACATTGAAATCATCTATTTCTCCAGATCTCCAAAAAGTCTTGGACAATCATTCCAATGTATTTGAGACTCCCAAAGGTCTCCCACCTATTCGTGATCATGATCATGCCATTCATTTGATTCCAGGAAGTGTTCCTCCAAACATCAAGCCATACAGATATCCCTATGCCCAAAAGAGTGAAATTGAACATATGGTTGCAGAAATGCTTGAAGCTAGTATAATTCAACCTAGCCAAATTTCTTTCTCTGCTCCAGTAGTATTGGTGCACAAGAAGGATGGATCATGGTGGATGTGTCCGAATTATAGGGAGGTAAACAAGCTCAATATTAAAGATAAGTTTCCCATTCCTGTCATTGATGAATTATTGAATGAATTGCATGGATCAATTTACTTCACAAAGTTAGATCTTCATTCAGGATATCATCAAATCAGAATGAATACTCAAGACATTCTGAAAATATCATTTAGAACTCATGAGGGTCACTATGAGTTTTTGGTCATGCCTTTTGGCCTTACCAATGCACCTTCTACATTTTAAAGTTTGATGAATTCCATTTTCAAACCCTTAGAAAATTTTTGTTAGTATTTTTTGATGATATACTAATCTACAGCAAGTCTCGGAAGGATCATGTTGAACACATTGACAGGGTGCTACAACTATTGGAGGAGAAACAATTATATGCAAAAAGATCCAAATGTTTCTTTGGAGTACAAGAGGTGGAATATCTGGGTCATATTATATCTCATGATGGAGTTAAGGTAGACCCTAGCAAAATTAAAGCCATTAAGGAATGGGAAATCCCCACATCCATAAAGCATTTTCGAGGATTTCTCAGGTTGACAGGGTATTATCGCAAGTTTATCAAGAATTATGGGAAAATAGCAGCACCTCTAACAACATTGTTGAAGAAAGATGCATTTTCATGGACTCCAGAAGCAACAAAGGCCTTCGAATATCTTAAAGAGGCAATGTGCCAAGCACCGGTCTTAGCTACACCAGACTTCACAAAAACCTTTATTGTGGAATGTGATGCTTCCAGAAATGGAATTGGTGCTTTTTTAATGCAAGATGAAAGACCCATTGCTTTAGAAAGTAGTCCAATCAAGGGAAAGTATTTACACAAAGCTATTTATGAGAAGGAAATGTTGGCAATACTACATGCACTTAAGAAATGGTGACCCTACCTAATGGGAAGACACTTCAAGGTAAAAACAGATCATGATAGCCTTAAATACTTTTTAGAAGAAAGATTATCCTTTGAAGAACAAAAATATGGGTCACAAAGATGTTGGGTTATGACTTTGAAATCATATACAAAAAAGGGAAGCAAAATGTTGTGGCAGATGCACTCTCAAGAAAGGATGAGGATGTGGAAGCATTGTTGTGTGCCATTTCTATTATCCAACCAGATTGGATAAACGAAGCAAGGGAGGAGTGGAAGAATGATGAAGAAGTGTGGGAACTTATTCGAAAGTTACAACAAGATTCCAATACATCTGATACATTTAGCTGGAAAAATGATTCGTTATGGTACAAAGATCACTTATACCTTTGTAAGAATTCCCAACTCAAACAAAAGATTCTTTTGGAATTACACGCTTCTCCCTTAGGAGGGCACTCAGGATTTTTAAAAACTTACCACAGGGTTAAGAAGGAATTTTTTTGGGATGGCCTTAAGTCGGATATTCAAAAGTTTGTGGCGGAATGATTGGTATGCCAACAAAATAAAGTTGAAACAATTAAGGCACCACGTCTCTTACAACCTTTATCCATTCCAAGCCAACGTTGGGAGGAGGTTCAATGGATTTTATCACAGGTTTACCCAAGTCTAAGGGAAAGAGTGTCATCATGGTGGTAGTTGATAGACTTACCAAGTATGTACACTTTTGTGCATTATCACATCCATTTAAAGCCAGTACAGTTTCTACGACATTTATGGAAACAATTCAAAAGCTACATGGAAACCCAAAGATTATTGTAAGTGATAGAGATCCCATTTTTACAGGAAATTTTTGGACAGAATTGTTTTCTTGTCTTGGTACTCAGTTACCTCATATCTCATCTTATCATCCTCAATCTGATGGGAAAACAGAGATAGTAAACAAATGTTTGGAAGGATATCTTTGTTGCTTTGTATTTGATAAACAGACACAATGGGTCAAATGGTTGCCTCTGGCTAAATGGTGGTATAACACTTCCTTCCATACTGCAACAAAAATGACCCCATTTATGGCACTTTATGGATATCAACCACCATCCATCACATCATATTTAAGAAAAAATTCTAAGGTTCAAGCAATGGAACATCACATCGAGCATCAACAACAAGTTCTCCAACTCTTTAAGGATAACCTCGTGTTGGCGTAGAATAGAATGAAACAATAGGTATATCAACATCGCAGTGAAAGAAGTTTTGATGTAGGTGATTGGGTATTCCTACGGCTACAACCATATAAACAAATGTCCCTCAAGCAAGCTAAGAAGGATAACAAATTGTCACCAAATTATTATGGTCCATACAAGGTGTTGCAAAACATTGGTACTATGGCATACAAATTGGAGCTTCTTGTAGCTTCTCAAGTGCACCCAGTTTTCCATGTTTCATGTTTAAAGAAGGTTATAGGCAACAAGCTCCCAGTTCAAACAATATTGCTAGAACTTGATGAGAAAGGAAAAATTATATTGGAACCGGAAGCAGTCATAGAAATAATAACTCGACAACTACGAAATCGATCCATTTCAGAGTATCTTGTCAAGTGGAAGAACTTATCTGCTGAAGATTCCACATGGGAGGATGAAAATTTTATACAGAAGCATCCAGAACTAGTTAAGCGTTGAGGACAACACTTTTTTGAAGGAGAGGGGCATGTTAGGTCCCTATAATACTAGTGATTCCCCCATTAATATTGTAGTTGTATCCCTTATTAATATTGTTGTGCCCCTATTGTCCCCATATTGTTATTACTGTGCCCCATAGAATCCCTCTATTGTTATTTTTGTGCCTTTATATTACTATTGTTAGGTCAGCTTGGTTATATTGTGACCCCTTAGAGACCTATATATAGAAAGGAGGTTTTTTCATTTGAATCATCCAAAAATTGTTCATTTGTGTAATGTAAAGGAGGTTTCCCCCTCGAAGAGGCTGAATTCTAAGGCATTGATCTATCTTTTTGTGAGCTGGTTTCATAACAAAATTCTTAAGAGAAAGGACCAAGGAATGCATAAGAGAGAGGTGACCAGGTCCATGAATGAGGCACAATGAGGTCACTAAGTTTCTCATAGGATGAGCAACACTTTCAGCCGGGGGATATGATGGGCCTCTAAATTAGACATAAATTAAAGCCTGTGCCTCTAAATTAAACATAATTTATTGCCCATCTGACCATCCTTTAGCACATTAAACTTCTCTTTTTGCATTAGATAATGTATTTTTAAATTTAACACGTTCATTAGGAAGTTTTATGAATAATTGCATATTTGTGCCTAATATTATTTATTTTTGTGGAATATTGTGAAAATATTAGGTAGATTATGAAGATTTGGAGGAGATAATTTAGGTAATTCCTCCCTACTACATGAGGATCAATATTAAATAATAAATCAACAAGATATTATGGAATTATGGCACATATTGTGGAGCTCCAATGATTAAGAAAATCTAGGAATGTGTTCCCTACGACTTAATGCAGATTCCTAGTATTGGGAATCATATCCACTAATCAAGGTATTTTGGTGGGCAAAGCTTTTTCTTTTCATGGGGAATGACTCCTAATCATTTTTATAAGTACCCAGACTAATTTTCCTCTAGGGTTGGATTTTTATTAGTCTTTTTGTGGAGAGAACTCGTATTTTTGCAGCTCCATTGTAATTTATTGCAGGGATGTAACTGTATTGATGGAAATAATGAAGATTGGTGCCATGCTCAGCTTCTAAGTCTTGGTCTCCTCTATAGGAATCTAATTTTCCTTGGGCTTGTCCATCCCAGGAGCCTCAAAGCCCTTTTATATCATTTGTTTTTCTTCTTTTCACTGCTTATTCACATGCAACTCTTGTTCTTGTCTTTTTTCTATTTATGCATTTAGTATTAATGATTTCTTGTTGTAGGATTGGGTTAAATGGTTGATGTAAGTTATTTTGCAGGATCAAAAGCATCATTTCATCCTTGGAAAAAATTTCGAATGTCGTATTAATCATTGGGCTACTTGGATTAGTTTTCTTATTCCCAAATCTACATTTTTGGAACTCCTTTGTGGAAAATAGCAGTAAATTTATGTTGTTTTCTAGAGCATGCTAACAAGATTAATTTGTGTTGGTTCCACTTGCATTAGATCAAAAAAACACTCTAGTTAATAAAAAAAATCACCCCATTGCATTTTCACTTGATTAGGTTAGGCATTTGATAGATTTACTAGCTCACTAGTTCTCGAACTACTAGATTTTAGACTAGCAATTTTCTGCTATTTTTTAACACGGGTTAATAGAGGTCTTTCTGAGTGATTCCACTTAGAATGGAGACCTAAGAAACCTAGTCAATAAAAAGAGTTGTCCCATCCAATTTGGATATGATTTGCTAGGTCATTCAATGAATTATAACTTCCTGTAGTAAATCTGTAACATCCTGTAGTTTCGTGTAGTAGCCTTCCAACATGCATTTACTTGCACATATTCGCTCAAGAAGCTTGATTATTGTCCCTTAGGGTTGAGTCAAGACGCATAGGCTCTAAATAAATTATTAGGGAATACTAAAGACCACTTAGGACTCACCCCTTTACCCATGCAAAACATTTCAGTGATTTGGTTTGATGGACAGATTTATGGATTGGGTAATACAATGATGATTATCCTGATTGCCACCTCCAATGAACTCTATTAATTTATATAAACTCTTTGAAATGTAATGGTTTACATTTATTTCATGATCTTTAGGCAATTAGAATAGGTTTATTTCCTTGTACTTTCTTTCTTGCAATAGGTTAAGGTTTCCATTTCGAGCATTTCATATTCTATAATTAGTTCAGGATTTGACTTCAGTACATGCACTCCATTACATCATGACATCAAAAGAAGGACACATTGTATGCAAAGAATATAGTGTCGATACCTCTTAATTTTGTACAAACCTCGGGTTGATAATTAAAGTCGGTAGCGTTGAGAGTTGCAGCATTCTTGTTGAGATGATATATATTTTTAATAACTTTAATGATGAAAAATGATGAAATAAAATTTTTGTATGCAAAGTGACAATGTAATAGTGTTGAATGGAAAAAAATGTGAATAATAAGAATGTAGTCGATAATAGTCTTCATTGTGATCTATATCAAACTATTTTCTCTTACTATTTTTATTGTCACCCCTATTAGTTTGCTATCTTTCCATATTGATTATATGAAAATGGAAGTTGCAATCGTAAACCATTCAAATCTTTAACTCTAACTATTTTAGTAAACATCATACCTTCTCTCCCTTTCTCACCAATATTAATAGGTTGAATTACTATAAAATAAAAAACAATGCATATTGTTAATAATTTTTTTGTGCTTACACTAAAATCAATACACATTGTTAATCCAATCACTTTGGAATTAATGTACCATAATTCATCCACTTACATCAAATCAAAAATTAACATCTACACTGAAATCAATCCATCTAATGCAAGCAATCTAATAGGATTAGAAAACAACATCTACATTGAAAATCAATGCATCTAATGAAAGCAATCAAATAGGATTAGAAATCAACATCTACACTAAAATAAATGCATCTAGTGCAAGCAATCAAATATAATTAGAAATCAACATCTACACTCAAATCTGTTGGGTTGTGTTATATTCTTTCCACGACTAGCCCATGTAGTTAACCTGAGGGTTAGAAGGGGGACGGAGCCCCCCCCTTCATTGTGTCAATTGCATAACTAGGGGGGGCGGTCATAGGGGGTTTGAGGGGTGCAGGTAACCCACTCTATGGGTTATGGGGTAACACCCCAAAAAATTTTGTTTTTTGACCCTATATTAGGTTGGGCGGACCTACCTATGGTTTTGTGCATGATTTTTCGCACATGGTTTTGGACGCGATGGTTTTCGGTCCATGGTTTTGGATGTGATGGTTTTTGGTCCATGGTATTGGATGCTTCGGCATGTATAAATATGTATTGTAACATTGAAAGGAAGATAATGAAAAATCAAGCTGGTAGTCCCAATTTTGGGATCCAAGGGAAAATCTTTGTGTATATTTTTTTTATGTGTTATGATCTCACATTGCTTATTTTCTATGTTTTAGAATTCGTATGCAGGTAATTTCTGTACATGGTTAAAACCTACATTTGGTATTAGAGCAAAGTTTTGGCTTCAAGGGGACGCCTTTGTTGCTAAGGGGTTTCCCTCGAGCTTGTGGTAGACCTTGTTTAGTCGGAGATCTGCGGGATCAATTCTGGTGGTGAAAGAAGATGGCGAGCAGTGGAAAGATAGAGATCAAGAAATTTAATGGTCAGCGTTTTGAGTTATGGAAACTCAAGATGGAGAATCTGTTGGTGGATAAAAATTAGTGGATCGCGGTAGATCTAGGTACTAAACCAATGGGAGTGTCCGATGAAGAATGGAAGAAGTAGGATAGGAAGGCAAAGAGCACAATATGATTGTGTGTCTTAGATTCAATATTGCTGAATGTATCAGGGGAAGCTATGATGAAGGCTTTGTGGGACAAGTTAGGGACTTTGTACCAATCTAAGTCTCTGGTGAATAAACTGTTCCTATAGAAAAAGCTATATAAACTGAAGATGAGAGATGGAGACTCGGTGACAGAGCATATGAACGCATTTAATACTGTGGTAAGTCAATTATTATCTGTTGATATTAAAATTTCAGATGAAGATTAGTGCATCAGTTTTTTGTGTTCTCTACCAGATTCGTGGGATAGTCTGGTTATTGCAATAGATAGCAATGCAACTGCCTTGCAGTTTGATGAAATAGTCTCATCTTTGCTGATGGAGGAGATGAGACAGAAAAATATGGAGAGCTAGAATGGTGATGCCTTCTCTGTACAAGGACAGTCCTATAACAGAAACAAAAATAATTCATCGAGTGGGAGATCTAAATCTAGAGGTAGATCTAAATCTCTAGGAAAACCTGTAAAGGTGGTGTGTTGGAAAAGCGGAAAGGAAGGGCACTACAAAAGGGACTGTAAATCTAAAGCTCTTGATAAAGGAAAGGGATCTGATGATGCTCCTTCTGTAGAGGTGAAAACCACCTCAGATGAAGGTGGTGATGTTTACTTGGCTTCTTCAAGTACACATGTAGATCATGAGGCATGGTTGATTGACTCAGGTGCATCCTTTCACTTCACTCCCCATAGAGAGTGGTTCTATGAGTATGAGAAATATGACATTGGTGATGTCTTCTTGGGGGATTCCAGGAAGGCTAGAATTGTTGGTCGTTGAAAAGTAAAGTTGAATTTGTAAGGTGGAAGGGTTAGAACACTTCTGGGTGTTCTGCATATTCCTGCATTGGCTAGAAATTTGATTTCTGTAAGCAATCTAGATGATGCAGGTGTAAAAACAGTGTTCAAGAAGGATACCTGCAAAATGGTTCGGGGAACATTAGTATTGATGTGGGGAGTTCAAGTTGGAACTCTTTACAAGTTGCAAGGTAGCACTATTATTGATGGGTGCAACAGTTCTATGGTTTCTAAAAGTGGAACAGAAAATCTAGTGGTCTCTGGAGAGAAGGCCATGTTGTGGCATCAAAGGCTTGGACATATCGGAGATAAGGGCCTTTGAATACTTCATGGTAGAGGTATGGTAGAAGGTATGAGTAATAGCTCTCTGGATTTTGATTTCTGTGAAAATTGTGTATATGGGAAGCAGAATTAGGTGAATTTCCCCTCTGGTGGTAAGAGGGCGAAACATATATTATAGCTTGTGCACAGTGATGTGTTTGGACCTGTGAAATTTCCATCACTGGGTAAGTCTATGTACTATGTATCATTTATAGATGACTTCTCAAGGAATACATGGATATATTTCGTTAAGAAGAAATCTGAAGTCTTTGACAGGTTTAAAGAATTTAAGGCTCTGGTGGAAAACCAGATAGAGAAGAAGATAAAGGTGTTGAAGATAGATAACGGTGGAGAGTTTTACAGTAAGGAATTTGAAGAATTATGTAAGAAGTGTGGTATAACACAACAGAAGACTACTCCATATACACCTCAACAAAATGGAGTTGCAGAAAGAATGAACAAGACGTTGATAGAAAGGGCAAGAAGCATGCTCAATGGTGTCGAGTTAGGACAGGAATTCTGGACAGAGGCGGTGGAGACAACATGTTACCTGGTTAATAGATCACCTTCATTAGCACTGGAGGATAAGACTTCACAAGAGGTATGGACTGGTAAGAAACCCTCTCTTTCACATCTGAGGGTATTTGGATGTGATGCATATGTACATGTTACAAAGAAGAAACGAACCAAGTTGGATAGTAAATTTGAAAAGTGCATCTTTATTGGGTATAAAGATGGTTTAAAGGGTTATAAGCTTTATAACCCAGTAACAAGGAAGGTTGTGTACAGTGGAGATGTGGTGTTCAGAGAGATGAAAGATGTTATTAAACATGAAGTCCAACCAAAGGAACTTGAGAAGATAGAATTTGAGCTAAAGGAGGAAGAATAAGACTCTACAGCAAAGGAGGAATCAAAAGATGAAGAGCCACAAACTCTGGGTGTAAGAAGATCAGTTCGAGAAAGAAGGCAGCTAGAAAGGTATAGTCCATCTACTTTCTGTTCAAATTTTGCTTTATCTATTACTGACGATGATCCCAGAACTGTGAAGGAAGCAGTCGATTCAGAGGATGGCAAACTCTGGAAAGAGGTCATGGTTGATGAAATGGCATCTTTGCACAAAAATGAGGCTTGGGATCTAGTGAAGTTGTCAGCTGGAAGGAAACCCATTGGCAACAAATGGGTGTTCAAGAAGAAGACAAATGTAGAAGGAAAGGTGGAGAAATACAAAGCTCGGTTGGTAGAAAAAGGTTATTCCCAAGTGTCGGGAATTGATTTTGGTGATATTTTTTCTCCTGTTGCCAAGGTAACTTCTATTAGATTACTTTTATCTGTTGCTACTACTTTTGATTTTGAGGTAGAACAGATGGATGTGAAGACAACATTTCTTCACGGGGATCTGGAAGAGGAGATCTTCATGAAGCAACCTAAAGGCTTTGCGGTGAAGGGTAAGAAAGAACTGGTATGCAAGTTAAAGAAGTCTTTTTATGGGTTAAAACAGTCACCAAGGATGTGGTATCAGAAATTTGATACATTTATACAAGGACTTGGCTTCACCAGAAGAAAAACAGATCACTGTGTGCATTTTAAATTAATTGGTGACCTTGTTATTTATTTGATCTTGTATGTGGATGATATGTTGTTGGTTGGAAATGACAAAGAAGTTATCCAGGATTTGAAGAGCCATTTGGCCTCCAAATTTGACATGAAAGATCTTGGTGCTGCAAACTATATTTTAGGCATGGAAATTAAAAGAGATAAGACAAAGAGGAAGCTCTGGTTAAACCAGATGAAGTATGTTGAGACAATATTGCAAAGGTTTAATATGCAGGATAGTAAACTGGTGAAGGTTCCTATTCCTGTAGGTGTAAAGTTATTTGCTAAACAATGTCCCAAGACTCAAGAAGAGGAAAAGGACATGTCCCGTGTTCCATATGCAAGTGTAGTCGATAGCTTGATGTATGCGATGGTCTGTACTAGACTAGATATTGCACATTTAGTGGGAGTATTGAACAAGTTTATGTCAAAACCAGGGAAGGAGCACTGGACAACAGTGAAGCGGGTTTTGAGGTATTTGCATGGCACTAGTGATTATGGTTTGTGATACCAAGGAAGACCAGGATTGGATAGAGTGTTGGATATTCATGGTTTTGTTGATGCAGATTGGGTTGGAGATATGGATTAGAGAAGATCTACAAGTGGGTATCTGTTTAACCTATTTGGAGGTGTAGTCAGTTGGATGAGTAGGAAACAATCTGTAGTGGCACTATCAACTACAGAGGCAAAATACATGGCAGCCACTCATGCAAGCAAGGAAGCAGTTTGGTTGCAAAGATTGTGTTCAAGTATGGGGTTAGTACATGGAGCTATAAGGATAGACTGTGACAGTCGAAGTGCAATTTTCTTGGCAAAGAACCCTGCATATCATTCAAATACAAAGCAAACTAATGTTCAGTATCACTTTGGGAGGGATATGATAGAAGACAAAAAGGTGTTGCTGGTAAAGGTGGACACTTTGAAGAATACTGCAGATGCATTGACAAAATCTGTGAGCCCTAAGAAGTTCTCTTGGTGTAGAGAAACAATGGGCATTGCAGGGTTGGATAAATGACTAAGCTCTCTTGTGGCCCCCTGTGGAAAGAAAACAACAAGTGGGAGAATGTTGGGTTGTGTTATATTCTTTCCACAACTATCCCACATAGTTAACTAGGGGGTTAAAGGGGGGCAGAGCCCCCCCTTCGTTGTGTAGATTCTGTAGCGGGGGGATTCATAGGGGGTTTTGGATGCGATGTTTTTAGGTCCATGGTATTGGATGCTTTGGCGCGTATAAATATGTATTGTAACATTGAAAGGAACATAATGAAAAATCAAGCTGGTAGTCCCAGTTTTGGGATCTAGGGGAAAATCTTTGTGTATATTTGTTTTATGTGTTATGATCTCGCATTGTTTATTTCCTGTGTTTTAGAATTCGTATGTAGGTAATTTCTGTACAGCGTTAAAACCTACAAAATTAATGAATCTAGTGCAAAAAATAAAATAGAATTATAAATCAACATCTACATTGAAATCAATACATCTAGTGCAAGCAATCCAATAGAATTAGAGAACATCTACATTAAAATCAATGCAGCTAGTGCAAGCAATCAAATAGGAATAGAAATAAGCATCTACATTGAAATCTTTGCATCTAGTGAAAGTAATAAAATATCGTTAGAAACCAATATCTACACTGAAATCAATGCATTTACTTCAAACTGTCAAATAGAATTAGAAATCACCATCTACAATGAAATTGGTGCATCTAGTGCAAGAAATATTCTTTCCTCTCTCCCCCATCCATATATATCTATATCTCCTTCTATCTCTCCTTGTTTCTCTCTCTTTCTCACACCCAAGGATACCCACTCTCTCTCCATCTCTCCCTTGTCACTCCCTCTCTCTATCTCAACTTCTCTCTCTCTCTATGTCTTTCTTCTTCCCTCCCTCTCTCTCTTTCCAACTCCATCTCTTTGTCCCTCCCTCTCTCTCCCTCTCTCTCTCTCTCTCTCTCTATCTCTCCAACCCTATCACTATATTCCTCCCTCTCTCCCCACCCCCCTTCCATTTGTGCTTCTCCCCTTTTCTCTCTTACCCTTCTCTCCCTCTATCACTCCTCCTCTTATCTCTCTCTTCATTCCTCCTCTCCCCTATAATTTAGTTTATCTCCTTTAGTAAAGGAAATCAAATAGGATTAGAAATCACCATCTACACTGAAATCAATACATATAGTGCAATAAATCTTCTTCCTTCGCCCCCCTCCATCTATATCTATATCTCCCTCCATATCTCCATCTTTGTCTCTCTATCTCAACCCCTAAACACACACACTCTCTCTCTCCATATCCATCTATCTCTCCCTCACTCTATCTCTCTCTTCTTCCCTCTCTTCACCTTCCATCTATATCTCTATCTCCCTCTATCTCTCTTTCGTCTCTTTATATCACCCCCAGAACATACACACTCTTTCTGCATATCTATCTATCTCTTCCTACTTCTCCTTCTCTTCCCCTTCTCTCCTCTCCCCCCTTATATCTCTCTTCCCTCTTGGTCTCCTCTCTACCTCTCTCTCCATATCGCTTATCACTCCCTCTCCCTCTTTCCACCTTTCTCTATTTGTTTCTTTCTTCTTGCTTCCCTCTCTCTCATTTCCTCCCTCTCCCTCTCTCTCCAACTCTATCACTATCTCCCTCCCTCTCTCTTTCTCTCCCCTCATTCTCTCCATATCTCCTTATTTATCTTTCTATGCCCCCCCCCTAACCATACACACTCTCTCTACATATCTTCTGTGTCATTCCCTCTCTCTCTCTACTTTTCTTTCTCTATGTCTTTATTCTTTCCTCCCTATCTCCCATTCCAACACCATCTCTCTATCCATCCCTCTCTCCTCCTCTCTCTTGTCCTGCCTCTCTCTCCCTTTCTCTCCTACCTCCCTCTCTCCCCCTTTCTCTCATTCCATCTATCTCTCCACCTCTATCACTCTCTGTCTTTGTTTTTCCTCCCATATATATCACGATATATTAATATATATTATAATATAATAGATTTAATATTATATTAAATTTAATAGTATTAATACTATAATATATTATTATTAATATGAATATTAATCTTTCGATATTAGATTTAATGATATTTTTTACATGGCACGATAACAAAATTTATAATAAAACTACATCACATTAATATTTTCAAATATTACAACTTTGACATGGAAATATGTATGTCTTTAAATATTTTACCTAATTTGGAATTTTAATGTGGTAAAAAAATTTGTTGAAGGTAATTTTATGATCCATTCACATTCATCATATATGATAAAACACATGAGATAATTGTATTGAGACGTTATTTATCTGTTTTGTAAGGTTATTTATATTTATATTTTTTAGATTTCTATTTTGATCGACAAACAAAAAATTCAACTTTCTGGATAGATGAAAAAACTCACATCTCCTCCCTATTGGGTTGTAGAATGTGCCTCTCAGTGCAATAATCATGTTTGCCTCTATGTTAGTACTGTTGTAGCTCTAATGAAGGCACCCACACAAACAACGGAATGGCATAGAAAGCCTGTATTGATGAATACCAATCCCTTTGGATTTGATATATATTCATCCTTGTTACACAATTGTAAAAGTTTGATTTCATTAAAGCAAGTCCACGCCCACATGCTCGGAACTAGAACTGCTCACAATGTCTATCTTTGTAACAACCCCAAGTTGATTTTCTATGTAGATAAAATAAGACCAAGTACATGGGACATGTATTCCAAGCTGAATGGAGGGAAAAACATTATGGTGGGCATCACTTGTCATTAATTAATGGCTATGGAAATTGGCAAAGGCATTGGCAAAGGAAAAGAGGCAATAAATGATAATTTAATATGAGAAATAAAGGAAAATAGGATAAAATAAAGATGAAGAGACACAAATATGCATGGAAGGGAAATTAGAGAGAAAATGTAGAAAAAATGAAAAAGGAAAGGAATAGACTAGACATAAATGGTAAAAAGGCATCATAGAAACAATTCATAGTTTCTTTCAGTTTTATCTTTGATCACTTTCAGAAATAGAGCTCTAAGAGAAGAGAGAGGAAGCACTTGGAAAAGGTTGGAAAAACAACTATAACAAGAGGATTGTAAACACCCTCCTCCCATATTTACCCAAGTTAACCATCCCACTGAGATAAACATGTGATGAAGAGTTACCATGATATGATTTAAATCCCCAATTACAGTTAAGGAAGTGGAATCGAAATGACAAGACGAATCTGATCTTCCACACATGCTACAAAACCTCAAGGACCTAACCAACCTTTCTAGGTGACCAACCCCTGAGGCAACTTACCTTTTTCTGAAATAGAGCCCTAGTTGCTCCCTTATAAAGCTCTCTAAGTGACTGAGAGCCTCTAGTCACTCCCATGAGCCTCCCTAAGTGTGACTATAGCCTTTTTCTGCCAGTGCTATGTCAGCAACTGTGAGATTTAAGGTTATTTTTCAGGGCCAGGACCCAATCAGTACCCAAAACTCCATGAAACTTCCGGAACTCATAAAAGACATGTAGACAATGCTTTTGATAACAAAATTGATCAAGGACTTGAATAAATCCCTACTAGCCATGATAGTTATTTCGTAAAAAATGTCACAAATATGCAATCTACAGGTCATAACAACAGATTTGAGCAAAAGGGTCTCATACTTATTTGAGGATTGCTAAGAAGCATTGATTCCTTATCACAATAGTTTCAATATAATCTATTAGGTCATATATTCATTGTACATTCGTTTACTATTAGAAACATGATGAGAGCCAGACATCAACTCCATCATAAAACATACAATCTCATAACAAAGATATAACCAACAGAAATAACAAGTATATGACAGCCATAAAGACCACATATGCACCAATACATTTACACATAAAATACCAAGGAGAAGGATCTCTTATTAATAAATGCATGGGCTGACCAAGTATGGGACTTCCACAAACCACTCGACCATAGATTGGGCTAAACAAAATCTCTCTTTCAGATAATCATCATCGTGCCATATTCCAAGCATGAATGCGGGATCTCATGAAAAAAATCGAACAAAATTGAACCAGGGCTTCTAGAGGCCAAACCACCTCAAACCTCAACCAATGATTCCACCTCATGGTCGTACATTAGTAACCATCGCTAGGTTTGTCTCCACCAAATCTATCCAGGGCTCTAGGGTGTTTGTTCCAATCAAGGCTTCTAGGACTGGTAACTCAACCCACAACTGCTATCAAGATCTAGAGCGTTTGTGGAAACAAGGCGCCAGGAGTAGTAACTCAACCCACCAAGGGCTCTAGATCATTTTTCCATCCAAGGCTCTAGGACTAGTAACTCAACCCAAGTTGTTACAGGGATTCCAGAGTGTTTGTCCAACCAAGGCTCTAGGAACTAATAACTCAAACCACAACGAAAGGAATATGAGAACCAACCAACAAAAAAAAGAAAAAAAATTAAAAAAATAAATAAAATAAAAAAATTAAATTAAATTAAATTAAAAAAATAAATAAAAAAATAAATTAAAATTAAAATTAAAAATTAAAAATAAAAAATTAAAATTAAAATTAAAATTAAATAAAATAATAATAATAAATAAATAAAATTAAATAAACAAATTAAATTAAATATTAAATAAATAAATAATTAATTAATTAAATTAAATTAAATTAAAAAAAATAAAAAATAAAAAACAAAAAACAAAAACAAATAAAACAAAAACAAAAACCAAAAAAAAAACAAAAACAAAAAACAAAAACAAAAAAAAAACAAAACAAAAAAAAACAAAAAAACTCACAACACCATGGCTATCCAGGAAATGGAAAGGCTAGGAAAAATCACTATCAATCCAAGAAATCATCCATGCCAATGACAGATCATAACCAAATAACCACATGCATATGTCATGCATGACAAAACTTGCAAGGAAATAATACATGCAACTTTGTACCTGCAAGAAAAACCCACTGTAGTTGTCGATCCTGATGCACTTTTGTGCTTTCCTACTTTTCCTTTGCCTTCTTGCTCCAAATCCCAAGTATTCCACCCTCGTCCAATAGTGATCCAAGAAAACTTTGTGTCCAAGAGTATGAGAGACAAAGAATAGAGACAGAGCTCCAAAATTAAACTGGAAAAGGTCTGTCAACTAATCCTCATAAACCTTTTTATTAATGAGGCCTATATTTTCTTCAGTTTCCATTATTTTCCTTCATTTTCCTCCTGTTATGCTCTTAACCTGCAAAGTAATACCCAAACACAGAATATGCGAAGAAAAGATACCCAGAACACAGAATATGCGAAGAAAAGATACCCAGAACACAGAATAGCAATGATTTTATTATTCAGAGAGAAATGTTCACAGGCCTCTTCGAGGGGGCAACCTCCAATAGAGCAGAGCTCGATTACAAAAACAAGACACGATACTCCTCGCAGGGAGTCTCTATCCTTTATATATGACGCATACATGCAATACCACGGGCCAATACCGTGGGTTTTATTAATACCAGCTATCTAATACTACCGCCCATTTACCATCTATCTAATACTACCGCCCATTTGCTACTAACTGTGGTCCCGTCATTAATTGCGGGTTAACCACTTACAAATATTAATATGAGCTTTATTGAATCTTGACTATGACGTGATCCCATGACATAATTAAGGGGGTTAGGGTGGGACCCTAACATGCCCTCCCCCTTAAGACTAGCCTTGTCCTCAAGGCTGAAGCTGCGGAAACTGCTGAAGAATAGTGGCTGGTTCCCAAGTTGCATCTTCCGGAGAGGTGTCTTTCCATTTGACGAGGACCTCCTTAATGATGCGGCCGTGCAGGTGCTTGTCTCGTGTGTCTAGAACCTGTTCAGGTTGAAGCCAGATTGACCCTTCTTCGTCCAATTCAGGTAGACTGGTTTGAACTCGGCAATTGTTCCCAATCACTTTCTTGAGGCACGATACATGGAAAACTGGGTGGATTTTTGCTGTAGGTGGCAAAGCCAACTTGTAAGCCACTTCTCCAATGCACTGAAGTACTTGGTATGGTCCGTAGAATTTTGGAGAGAGCTTTTGACAACCCTTGTCTTTGAGTGATGTTTTCTTATATGGTTGCAGCCTCAAAAAGACCTGATCCCCTTCTTGAAATTGGTGCTCGGAGCGATGTTGGTCGGCCTGTTGCTTCATACGGTTCTGATCTTGATGAAGATTCTCGCGCAGATGGGCGAGCATGGTTGCGCAGTGTTGTAGGAGGTTATCCATGGCTTGTACTTTGGAGCACCCCGTGAGATAAGAAGTAGGGGAAGGCGGAAGTTGACCATAGACTGCTTCATAGGGAGTCATTTTGGTGGTGGCATGATAGTTGGTGTTATACCACCATTCAGCCAGAGGTAACCACTTGTTACACTAAAAAATGTCACCTTGACTACTTACAGTTAGTATGGCTCAAATCAACAGTCATGCTACCCTCTTAGGCAAGTCTCATGCCTCTGTTATCCATCTCAAACTCAAAGAAGAGAGAAAGTCTTGTAAAAACTATGTTTATCTCTGGGGTCGCAGGTTCTCTCTAGCCTTACCTGCGGGGACGCTGACCATGTTCACAAAATCTGCGTCCATGGACGCTCTGTATGTTAAGGGACAGGTGCGTCCCTCTGTAAAAGGCAAAATGCGCGAGTTTTATCTTGAAAAAGTTACTTGTGGTTACTTCTAGAACATTCTAGAGGTCGGTTTGATGAAATGGATGCGCCTCCAGTTGGTTCATGTATCTCTATTAAGGGGGAACTTATCCCATCAATAAGGGAGCTATCCCACCCAAAGAGGGGGATGATCCCATTGATAGTGGACCTGAATAACCTCTTTACAGCACTATAAATAAAGGCATTGAGCCAGAAGGAGAAGAGGTTGGAGCTATACATTTTCTTTGGGTAAATGCTGCAGGATTTAGGTCTTCCATTAGAGCCTTTGTGAGGAGAGATTGTCTTCACTTGATTCTACTTGGGAGAGGGTGAGCTTTGTCAAAGTAGAGGAAAACCCTTGATGGACCCTGGGAGGAACTTGCACAACACCAAGGCCAGGTTGTAAGAGTTTCTTTGTTTCGTTATTAATACAAACTGGTTTATTTTTCTCAATAGCTTGTGTTAATGAGTTATTTCATGTGTTCCTTGGTCTGCATGTTGAATATATGTTTTATTATATGAAATGCAAGTGCTTGGTAATTGTTTGATTGTTTGTGGTTGCAGGAATTAACTTGAAGGAGGAGCTCATCCGGATCGTCAAGAACGGACTTCAACAACAGCGTTTTGGAATAAGGTAAGCCTAAACACTTGTAGTTTTCATGTTGTAAAAGGTGTATTTAGAGAAAGATCACTCCATTTTGTCTTGTTTGTCATTAGAATGTCTTAGACTTCCAGGAAGGTCAGTCGTGTCCGCACCCTTGATAGATTCCGTGTGACAAATTGGCGACTCCGCTGGGGAATCCATTAATGTGAAAGTCTTTTCCTTTGTGTAAACTTTGCTCTGAGAAAATCATTTTTATTTTCTGGTTTTTGACTGTGAGAATTAGTATTTGGGTGGCTTAGCTTTAGATTTAGTTAGATTTGGTTTTTCTTAACTTTTCCAGAAGGACGCACCCTCTGAGTACTGCACAGTGCGTCTTTGGACGCGCTGTTGCCGTTTGCACAGAGCGGGCCCGCGCCTGTTCTAACGGGTTTCCTGCGTCTTCCTGTAAAAATTTAGGAAAAATCCATTTTTGCTTTAATTCCTTTTAGATTTTGGTTTTTCTTAGTGTTTTCTGCCCAGATCCTTTAGTACCCTGTCAAAAATTTTCACCTGAACTTGTTTCATTAGCATTCCTGCTTTTAGCTTTCATCAATTGGGTGTTTTGAGTCTCTTTTTGAGAAATTCTTGATTTGATTTCCTTTGGTCATTACTTGGAGGTTTCTCTCAGTCTTTTCATCAATTGTGTATGAGTGTTAATCGCCTTTGAGTGTTTTTATTTTTTGATCTTTGGAACTCTCGCCCAATTTTCTCGACTTGCACTTGATTGGTTCTTAGATTACATTAGAATCATCTTGTGTTTGAGGATTCTCTTGCATAGATCACATTTGCATAATTAGAATTCTCATTTTCAGAATATGAATGAAAAATGTGCATAGATTACATTTGCATACTTTTCAAGTGAATTGTGCTTAGATTACCATTGCATAGTTTACATTCTGGAAAATCAATCGTAGATTTAGATCAGCTTTCTTTGATTTGAATTTACACAAAAATAAAAATAAAAAAATTTGTTTGGAATTGATTTGCATTAGTTTTTCTTGATGAAATTAGTGCATTAGAGAATTTGTTAAATTTTCTCTTAATGATCAATTTTTTGCATTGTTGGAAGTGAATGGAAACTCTCTCCTTACTCTAGTTAGGATTCATCGAATTGAAAGGATTGCATTATCATATTCGATTGCATTCAGTTGAGTCGGGTCATAACACCATTGGTTTCATCTCCATTTACCCATTTGAGTAATAACAGCCTTAATAACACAGCGCTTAATTAAAATTCATCTAGTAATTTTTACATTTCTAGGGCTCTGATACACCAATATAGCTTAGGCTAGTGTCTTGGAGTAGGTGAGTACTTAACTCTCCAAGACAGTAAAACCAAACAAGTAGCTGATCTTGAGTTAGAATCAAATCCAATTGTTACATTTACACTCTGGGAAAGCTCCTCTTAAAGGAGAAGCACGAGCTCGTGTCCGAACCAGTGAGGGGATCCATCCTCCCTCGTTGGGAACGACGCCAGACAGTACGTATTACAAACGGTAAACCTCGGATTAACCATTGTCGAGGAGCCAGGGGTCACTTATCGGTAAACCTTGGATTATTGTCAAGGAGCCGGTAAGGGGATTGAGCTTGTTACTCTGCCCTTGCGTGCTGTCGGAGTTTAGACTATTCCCCCAGGTGTACTTGTGGCCGTTGGTAACCTTAGTGACCATAATCTCTAGGATTCTACCCAAGGTGATGGTGGAGGGAAGATCCCACTGTACCTGGAGCAGACGTCGGTTATACTCACTTGGATTTTCTGGGGGGTTCACTTCACTCGAGACGGTTAAAGTGGAGGAACTTGGTCCAGTCTATTCATTAAGCAGGTTGCCGGGGTAACTGTTCCACCCACCACTTCTGTACTGAATTCGGCAATGTTGGGCTTCATCACCAACTAGTATTTTCAGTCCGGAAGGCTACTGTTTGTGTATGGTTTGACTCCTAGATTTGATAGCGCGTGTTAATTTGTTTGTTTTTACTTTTAGAGACCATAGGTGTGAATTGTGAATTTTAGTTGTTAAGTGTGAATTGTGAATTGTTAATTTTAGTTTTAAATTGTTAATAAAATTCACTGAAGTTGAATATAATGGCAAATGTTCCGGAATTTATCAACCTAGGAACCCCTCCTAATGAGAATCCTAGTACTTTTCCTTACTTTGGAAATGTTGGTCCTCCTTATATGGCTACTTTGTCATTACCTGGATTTACAATAGGTTTACCAATATGGTTATTTTCAACTTCGTTGGCCCAAAGTACTCCAATTGTTCCACCTCAACCGGATGCTTCACCTCAACAGAGTTCACCATCTCAACATCACCAACCTTCTGTTGACCCTTTACCTTCTTCGCCTAATTTTTCTTCCTCCATTTCTTCCTCTTCACCTGGTAAAAGCCTTGATGCTAGTAACCAGGAGGCTAAGAAGAAGAAGAAAGGGAAGAAGAAGAAGAAGAAGAAGAAGAAGAAAGATAAGAAAGAAGTCAACCAACCAACCATGGCTGTAAGTGTTAGTTGTGTTGAGGAAAATTCCGACATGCATCGTAAACCCAAATACCCTTGCAGGCTTTGTAAGGGTGACCACTTCCTTGTCAATTGTCCTGGTATTCCAAAGGTCTTGGAAGTATGGTCAGAAAAATCACATCAACTTTCCATTGATCCATCAACCAGTGATAGTCAGGTTCCTGGGAAAAAGGGTAAAGTTAAGTTTCCTTGTAAGTTATGCAAAGGGGGTCATCAAACTCACATTTGCCCTCACATGGATGAAGCCTCAACATTGTTGGAAAACCTTACTGTTCCACAGCAAGAATTTCCAACTGGTTACCGTAAACTTTCTCCCAACCTACCGTCAACTGACGGAGTGATTGATCTAAATTCAAGTACAGTCGATCACACTCTCCCATTGGAGAGTGAAACTCATGTCACTCAGGTTGATGATCCATTAGTTGATCAAGTGGTCGATTCAATTTCACATTCGGTCGATCACACTCTCCTTTTCGAGAGTAAATTTCATACCGCTGATGTTCTTCTTGTTACATCGGATTCTTCTATGCCGGGGGGTATTTCACCTGTTTCTACAGAACCCCCTCCAAGTACTGAGGTCTTTTCCTTTGATTGGAATAGACTGACAGAACCTCGTCTTCCTTCCTCCATCCCTTTCCAAATCATTGTCAAGGCTGGTGGTAGGGACATACATCGTACTCAGGTAGATGAAGGTGCTTCTGTTAGTATTTTATCCTCAGCTGTTTGGAAAGCTTTGGGTTCCCCTCAGCTTGCGCCTATTACGCAGAATCTGAAAGCTTTTAACAGAACAATTAGTGAACCTTTAGGGATCCTTCCTAAGTTTTCTATTACCTTGGAAGGTAAAACTGTTTGTGTTGATCTTATGGTAGTTCGAGGTCCCTTGGATTTCAATTTACTCCTTGGGCGAGACTATGTTTATGCAATGAAAGCTGTCGTATCGACACTCTTTCGCGTGATGTCTTTCCCTCACAATGGCAGTATTGTGACTGTAGACCAGCTTTCGTTCCCTAGTCTTTTTTCAACTACCAATAATATGACACCCCTAAATGTTCCTGATTCTAAAGTGGTATCTACCCTGCCACGGGTTAATTATGTGGCAACCAGTCCCATGATTTCAGTTACCGATGTAAGTGAGCCTCTCACTGTTTGCTCATCTTCCTTTGATTTAGCTCCGGTAATTGACATGGAAAACTCTATGGGATTACTTGAACACGATGTTCTTATCCCTTTTGAGTCCCTTGACATGTGTTCCTTCCCAAGAAGTATTCTTCCTTCGGATGAAGACCTCTTGGAAGCCATGATCAAGGTGTGTCCATCGACATGTCTTTCCTCCAGTTGGAAGCCATGATCAATGTGACGAGGATAGTTTTTTCTTGTATCAACCTCGTTAAAAAATGAAATAGGCTGTAGTGAGGAAAGTTCCTTTTACTGTGTCAACCTCGTTAAAAAATGAATTAGTGTGTACGAGGATAGTTTTTTCCTGTATCAACCTCGTTAAAAAATGAAATAGGCTGTAGTGAGGAAAGTTCCTTTTACTGTGTCAACCTCGTTAAAAAATGAATCAGTGTGTACGAGGATAGTTTGTTCCTCTCTCAACCTCGTTAAAAAATGAAACTGGATGGTACGAGGATAGTTTTTTCCTGTATCAACCTCGTTAAAAAATGAAATAGGCTAGCATGAGGACAGTTCTTTTACTGAGTCAACCTCATTAAAAAATGAATCAGGTAGGTTTTAGGACATGTAGGTAGATTGTAGAAAGTAAGTGTGTGCGAGGACAGTTCCTGTTACTGAGTCAACCTCGTTAAAAAATGAATCAGGTACGAGGATAGTTCCTGTTACTGAGTCAACCTCGTTAAAAAATGAATCAGGTATGAGGATAGTTCTTTTCTTGTGTCAACCTCCTTAAAAATGAAACAACTCCCTTTTCAAGTTAAATATTGAAAGTAAACCTTCATTTCATCCAGCCGGTTGAATGCAATGAAGCCTGGGGGGCATGTACCTCTCTTTGCGTCATTATGCTGGGGGCATGCGAACTTTTTGAGCATAGTTCCTTGTCTTGTGTCAAGCTCGTTAAAAAATGAAACAAGGGTAGGTTAAGTAGGTAGATTGTAGAGAGTAGTCATGAGCATAGTTCCTTGTCTTGTGTCAAGCTCATTAAAAAATGAATCAAGGATTTTAGAGCATAGTTCCTTGTCTTGTGTCAAGCTCATTAAAAAATGAATCAAGGATTTTTGAGCATAGTTCCTTGTCTTGTGTCAAGCTCATTAAAAAATGAATTAAGGTTTTTAGAGTATAGTTTTTTGTTAGGTAGATTGTAGAAAGTAGTTATGAGCATAGTTCCTTGTCTTGTGTCAAGCTCACTAAAAAATGAAACAACTCCCACAATTCTTTCCAAGATCTTGAAAGTAAAGCTTCATTCCATCCACCTCATTGAATGCAATGAAGCTTGGGGGGCATGTACCTTGGTTTGCATCTTTATGCTGGGGGCATGTGAACTTATAACAAGCATAGTTTTTCGTTTCAAGCTTGCATAAACATGAAACTGAATCCGAGCATAGTTCTTTTCCTGTGTCAAGCTCGTTAAAAAATGAAACAAATCCTCCTCTACTTGAGTCGAGAGATTGACGAGATCTTATAAATGTTAAGTTTTTAGGTTAGTTATTTCAGTTTTTTGCATAATTTTCTTATAGTTTTAGGTCGAGTCTTTCAAATGATCTCGTTCTTGAACCTTCATTTCATCCAACTGGTTGAAGGAAATGAAGCTGGGGGGCATGCGCTCTAGCAATCATGCTTAGGGGGCATCAAGCACAATTTTATCTCTGTTTCAAGCTTGTATAAAAATGAAACTACTTTGAAGCATAGTTTTTATCTGTTTCAAGCTTTTGTAAAAATGAAACCTATTTCGAGTCAATTTCAGTTATTTTCAAGACTCGTTAAACTCATGAAAATACCGAGATTATTTTGCTATCTTTCATTCTCGTAAAACAAATGAAAATGCCGAGATCTTTCCGTCTTTTCCTACTCGTAAATTAAATTGAAAGTCGGCCATATGAGTACATTTTTATCATTTTTTCGAACTCGTTAAAACTTACGAAAAAGTGAAAACCATGAGTACATTTTTATCCCTTTTTCGAACTCGTTAAAACTTACGAAAAAGTGAAACCTTGGAGTTCTCTTTTAAGCCCTTTTCAGACTCTTAAAACATGAAAAGATTGCCGAGCGTTTCTTTTACACTCGTTAAAACGGAATTAAAAGACGGTCCCCTTTTAGCTCTTTTCTGACCGCAAAATCAGGAAAAGATTGCCGAGTTTTTGTCGTTTCAAACTCGATAAGGAAATAAAACGACGTGTCCTTGATCGCTTTTTACTTTTCAGGTCAGTGGCACTAATTATGAAAGTACTCCTTGGTCGCAAGATCAAGCGGTTCCCCCAGGTATTATTTTATACTTTTTCGGGCTTGAGGGACACAAATATACGAAAAAGTTCAACGTGGAGTCTTCTTTAGTTTTTTCAGACTCTCTAAAATTGAAAAACGCCGAGTTTCTCCTATACTGGGCTCGTTAAAACTTTTACAGTAGAGGACCTGTTCAATTACAAACAGGAACGAACCACTCCTTCCTAGGGTTCGAATTTAAACTAGGTTGGACTCGTCCGAAGGATGAGCTTATAATCAAGCATATGTTATCCTCCTCAAGCTTGTTAAAAATAAAGAGGTACTTGCCAGAAATGGTGGGGGAAAAGAGAGAAGAATGAACCTGTTTGTCACCTTTTGTCTAAGAGGAAACTTTATTACCACTCTTGAACACGACACTTTTCATTCACCTGGGTTGGGAAATCTTTTACCTCACAGTTGACCAAATCACTTTGAAAGTCTTTAACCGGGTTTCGGGGATTAACTTTGAGTTATTCGTCACCAAGCCATCTGTTGTGTCTTTATGTGTTCAAGAGGTCTGCAAGCAAAACTTTCATCTGCAAAATACTTGTCATCCATTTGACCATCCCTGAGTCAGTCCTCACAGCAACATTTCTTCAACTTGAACAATGATTTCGTGTTGTGGGCTTGCCTGCAACGGGTCGCTTTCTATCGACATCGACACATTATCTAGAAAGATGACTTAGGAATCGACAGTACCTTGAAATCTGCATGCATCAATGGCAGGTTTCTCGCCTTTGACGTCAGTTTACATCATTGACTTTCGATCAAAGGATTCCGTGAAGTGTTCGACATCAAAACATCTATTCACATTTCACGGGTTGTGCTTAGTACTTTGAGAACCATTGACATTACTGGTGGTCTCTCTCACGCTTGTTAACAGTTTACATCATCGACTAGTAATCAAGTGGTTTCTAACATGTTCGACATCGAATCATTTAATCACATGGCTAGAATCGTACCAATTCGGGAAGTAGAAGTGAAGACCCTGGATCTAGTTTCTACCATCCAGGCTTTGAGGAGTTTTGTATTCATTATCTATGTAGACTAATCATAAACAGATGGCTGCGTCCATACTGTGTCTACAAAAGTCTATTAAAATGATGTACTGCAAGATCATTCCTGTATCAGAATAGTTAGTCCATTAGTTAAAGTTGAATCTGAGTATGGGAATGCCTACCTCAGTGATGCTATAATCTTATCCATGTATTTTGTGTTGAAAATTGCAGGTTCCAACCAGGCCATCCACAAGACAATCCTTGAAATGATAAAGCGCTTCACCCTTCCTAGAATTACAAAACCCTACTCTATTCCAGGCTTCACACTTTAGGGGGCAATCTGTTACACTAAAAAATGTCACCTTGACTACTTACAGTTAGTATGGCTCAAATCAACAGTCATGCTACCCTCTTAGGCAAGTCTCATGCCTCTGTTATCCATCTCAAACTCAAAGAAGAGAGAAAGTCTTGTAAAAACTATGTTTATCTCTGGGGTCGCAGGTTCTCTCTAGCCTTACCTGCGGGGACGCTGACCATGTTCACAAAATCTGCGTCCATGGACGCTCTGTATGTTAAGGGACAGGTGCGTCCCTCTGTAAAAGGCAAAATGCGCGAGTTTTATCTTGAAAAAGTTACTTGTGGTTACTTCTAGAACATTCTAGAGGTCGGTTTGATGAAATGGATGCGCCTCCAGTTGGTTCATGTATCTCTATTAAGGGGGAACTTATCCCATCAATAAGGGAGCTATCCCACCCAAAGAGGGGGATGATCCCATTGATAGTGGACCTGAATAACCTCTTTACAGCACTATAAATAAAGGCATTGAGCCAGAAGGAGAAGAGGTTGGAGCTATACATTTTCTTTGGGTAAATGCTGCAGGATTTAGGTCTTCCATTAGAGCCTTTGTGAGGAGAGATTGTCTTCACTTGATTCTACTTGGGAGAGGGTGAGCTTTGTCAAAGTAGAGGAAAACCCTTGATGGACCCTGGGAGGAACTTGCACAACACCAAGGCCAGGTTGTAAGAGTTTCTTTGTTTCGTTATTAATACAAACTGGTTTATTTTTCTCAATAGCTTGTGTTAATGAGTTATTTCATGTGTTCCTTGGTCTGCATGTTGAATATATGTTTTATTATATGAAATGCAAGTGCTTGGTAATTGTTTGATTGTTTGTGGTTGCAGGAATTGACTTGAAGGAGGAGCTCATCCGGATCGTCAAGAACGGACTTCAACAACAGCGTTTTGGAATAAGGTAAGCCTAAACACTTGTAGTTTTCATGTTGTAAAAGGTGTATTTAGAGAAAGATCACTCCATTTTGTCTTGTTTGTCATTAGAATGTCTTAGACTTCTAGGAAGGTCAGTCGTGTCCGCACCCTTGACAGATTCCGTGTGACACCACTGTACCCAAAGGTGTTGCTTTTCTGAAGTGAAACACCTAAAGTAGGTTTCTAGACATTTGTTGACGGCTTCGGTTTGACCATCTGTTTGCGGATGATATGAAGTACTGAGTTTGAGTTGAGTGCCTTGTATTCTGAAGAGTTCCTGCTAAAAATTACTGGTGAAGATCGGGTCGCGGTCCGACACAATAGAAGTGGGCATGCCATGCAATTTGAAGATCTGATCCATGAAAGTTTGAGCAACCAAAGTTGGTGTAAACGGTTGGGGTAGGGCGCAGAAATGATCATACTTCGACAGTCGATCCACAACCACCATGATGACTGACTTGTTCCCAGACTTTGGAAGACCTGTAATGAAATCCATGGAGACCTCCGTCCAAATTGACGCCGGAATGGGCAATGGTTGTAATGTGCCTGGTGTGTTGACGGTTTCCCCTTTGTGGCGTTGACAGATGTCACATTCTGCTACGAAAGTAAGGATGTCCTGTTTCATGCCGGTCCAAAAAAATGATCTTCTGGTGCGAGCATACGTCTTCTGAAAGCCCGAATGTCCTGCAATGGGAGATGAGTGCAATTCTTCCAAAATGCGACTTTTGAGGGTGGATGTTGGTGATATTACGACTCTGTCCTTGTAGCGAAGAATATCATTCTGCCACGAGTAGCCCTTGCTAGAATTAGGATCTACCTGCAAGTGAGAAATGAGTTGGGAGAGCCCGGGATGTGAAAACCATTCTCTGCGAGCCTCTTCAATCCAGTCTGGAATGGGGAGGGAAATTGCGAGCAGAGTACTTTCCTCCTCAAATTGGCACGACAATGCATCTGCTACACTGTTGTCTTTCCCTTTCTTGTAAATGATCTCATAATCATATCCCAGCATTTTGGCTAACCATTTATTTTGTTGTGGTGAAGATAGGCGTTGCTCCAAAAAATATTTAAGACTGTGATGTCTGTGCGGATTTGGAAACGTCGCCCCAACAAGTAAGGTCGCCAGGTCTCGACTGCATGTAAGATGGCCATCATTTCCTTCTCGTAGGTAGATTGGCTCAGATTCCTCCCACTTAGTTGTTGGCTGGTGAAGGCCAATGGTCGCCCTTCCTGCATTAAGACCGCTCCAATACCTGTACCCGAAGCATCACATTCAATGACAAAGGATTTGGTGAAGTCAGGTAGTGCTAAGATGGGAGTGGAACACATGGCGGTTTTGAGAGCGGTAAATGCCTGTTGTGCTTCCTCGTTCCAGAAGAAGGAATTTTTCTTTAGGAGTTGAGTTAGGGGCTTCGCTATGCGGCCATAGTTGCGGACAAATTTACGATAATAGCCTGTGAGACCCAAAAATCCTCTCAAGCTTTTCAAGGTCTTAGGTTGAGGCCATTCTTGCATTGCCTGGATCTTTTTGGGTTCCACCTTGACACCTTCACGCCCCACAATGTGGCCCAAATACTCAACTTCTTCCATGCCAAACGAACACTTTGACATCTTGACAAATAATTTATGCGTGCGGAGCAGTTGCAAGAGTAGATCTACATGCTGAAGATGTGCCGCCCAAGTGCCACTATAGATGAGGATGTCATCGAAGAAGACAAGGACAAATTTTCTGAGATATGGTTTGAGGAGGTGATTCATAAGGCTCTGAAAAGTAGAGGGGGCATTACAGAGACCAAATGGCATGACCAGGAACTCATAATGGCCTTCATGAGTTCTGAAAGCCGTCTTGGGAATGTCGACTTCCTTCATGCGAATTTGGTGGTAGCCTGAGCAAAGATCCAACTTAGTGAAGAATTGAGCCCCATTGAGTTCGTCCAGCAAATCGTCAACCACCGAGATGGGAAATTTATCTTTGACTATCAACTTATTGAGGGCCCTGAAGTCGGACACATCCACCACTCCCCATATTTCTTGAGGACCATGACCACTGGGGATGAATAAGGACTAATGCTGGGACGAATGACACCTGCTTCCAACAATTCCTTGATGATTTTTTCTATTTCATTCTTTTGGGTGAACGGATATCTGTATGGACGTACATTTGGGGGTTGGGACCCTGGAACCAATGTGATGCTATGATCATGTTCCCCTCGCGAGGGTGGAAGCTCATGAGGCTTGTCAAAGACCGTCCGATGTTTATTTAAAATCTGTTGCATCTCAGGATGAATTGGCAGAGACATGGTGTCGACTACCTGGATGGCATTAAATTGAGCTACCACTCCATGATGGCCCTTTTTTAACAATTTTTCCATCCTATGCGAGCTGATGATAGAGGGGGCTCCCGCCTGTAGTCCACGGAGGGTATGTGTGGAGTTGTTCTGCTTAAAACTCATATATAACTCCTGGAAATCCATTGTGATTGGCCCAAGAGTGCGGAGCCATTCCGCGCCTAGGACAATGTCGCAACCCCCCATGTGTATTGCAAACATGTGGGTTTTCAATTGATAATCCCCCATTTGAAGTTTGACATTTTCACAGCGACCTTCACATTTCATTGTGCCCCCATCGGCAATCTGGACTTGGAAGTTAGAAACTGCCCGGACAAAACAATGTGCTGCTTCAGCGATCTTTTCATGGATGAAATTATGGGTACTTCCACTATCAATCAAGATGACTACTGGGCGATGTTTAAGAAAACCCCTGATTTTGAGAGTTTGAGGGGAAGAAATTCCTACCAATGCATTTAGCGAAATAATTGGTTCATCAGATACAATCTCCTTTTGGTTATCTTCTTCGATCGCCTCCGGTTCCTCAAGTGGTGGATCTTCCTCAGTGGAGCTGTAGTCAGTGGCATCTATTTGAAAAAACTTGGGCTCTTTGCATTTATGACCCGGGGAATATTTTTCATCACAGTAGTAACATAGTCCTTGCTTCCTTCTTTCGGCCATTTCCGCAGGTGACACCTTTTGAATCTTAAGTGTCTGAGTCGTGTTGGGAGCCTGTGAGGGACGACCTTTAGCGGGGAAGTTGGGGCGGCTGGATTGGGCTGTTAATGCACGTTCCACCTTACGAGCTACCTGGCAAGCCTCTATCCATGTGGGAGGGTGGTGGAGTAGAACCTGAGCTTTGATGGCTTCTTTAAGACCGCTGATAAAGCATTCCATGTAGAACTCATCTGTGAGACCCTTAGTGCGGAAGGCTAAGGCTTCAAAAGTAGTAATATATTCCTCCACTGTACCCGTCTGTCGGAGCTTAGTGAGACGCCCCAAAAAAGAGTCTTCCTGTTCAAAGCGATTTCAAAGAGCTTTGGCAAATTGGGCCCAATTCTGAAAATGTCCATTGCAACGCTGATGCCATTCCTTCCATTGCCATCGTTCATTGTCCAAGTACATGGTGCCCACCATAAGCTTAGTCCCCTCATCTATGATATGATTCAATTGGAAATACTGCTCCATTTGTGCTAGCCATGCGGACGTGTGAGAACCGTCAAATTTATGCATATCCAACTTGGGAGGTCGCTGATTGGGTTGTGGGTGGGTGTGCCAGACGTGGGGAGAGTGGCTAGACTCACCCTCATGGTATTCATGACCATTATTCGCCTCCTCGTGGGCTGGCTCCTTGCCCTTCAGTGCGTTCTGTATCTGGATACTTATTCCTTTAATCTCATGTTGTATTTCGTTCACCGAAAATTGGATGGAGTTCACCTGGTCTTCAATTTTGTCCATCCTTTCATTGGCCATTGCTTGAGCGCGAGTTTCTACCATACACCAACCTGATGAAAAATTGGGACCGCCAAAAAAATTTTACTAAGAAATTGAATGGTACCACCTTGCTCAGCTCGTCGTCCTGATTCTGATGGGCTAGGTCACCAATAAGCGCCCCGAAAGATCTCAGACTTTTTTTTTTTTTTTTTTGGAAAACTCCTAACGGAGTTTTACTCCTTCCTGATCAATACTGCAGTCGCCAAATCCTCAAAATGTCAATGCCGCCAAAAGTCCTGCGAAAATTATATCCAGGTACAGGAACCCTTCACAACTACTCTGATCTAGTGGATCTGAGAGATCTGAATGGTAGAACAACTGCTGCTGCTGATCTGATGGAGCTGCGGGACTGATGTCTGCTGCTGCTGCACTTGCTGATCTAGAATAGATGATGTGTGATCCCCCGATAGAAAGGGAACTATGGTCTTGAGGAGTGTCAGGTGCTACAGATCGCAATATACATAAGGGTCTGACAGTAGTACTCGGACCAATGTTTCAGGGCTCTAACTAAGGAGGATCGGCCGTACCCTTAGCCGTACAACCTGACTACCCTATCGTACGGGCGAGTAATCTCTCCGAGTGTTGTTCTCGGTGTACTGTAGCCACAAGACGGCCGAAAGTTTATCTATGGCGAGGTTTCAAGGGAGCTAGGGGGCTTCCTATATACCCAGAGGGTACGTGGAAGACAGTCCGTGCGCGGTTCTGTCTAATGCGCTACTACTCGAAGGGGTACCCACAGGGGTTACAAGGGAGTCCAACAGACGTGACCACCTCTTGTATTTCCTGCGTGCATGCCTCCCCAAATCCGCAGGTTTATGCGCTTAACGACAGATCACGTGGTTTAAAGACGTCGGAACACGTCTCTAGCCAAAAAAAAAATTGCTAAAATTTGGAGATCCCACCGAGCCCTGGAAAGTGCTCTGATACCACTTGTTATGCTCTTAACCTGCAAAGTAATACCCAAACACAGAATATGCGAAGAAAAGATACCCAGAACACAGAATATGCGAAGAAAAGATACCCAGAACATAGAATAGCAATGATTTTATTATTCAGAGAGAAATGTTCACAGGCCTCTTCGAGGGGGCAACCTCCAATAGAGCAGAGCTCGATTACAAAAAAAAGACATGATACTCCTCGCAGGGAGTCTCTATCCTTATATATGACGCATACATGCAATACCACGGGCCAATACCGTGGGTTTTATTAATACCATCTATCTAATACTACCACCCATTTACCATCTATCTAATACTACCGCCCATTTGCAACTAACTGTGGTCCCGTCATTAATTGCGGGTTAACCACTTACAAATATTAATATGGGCTTTATTGACTCTTGACTATGACATGATCCCATGACATAATTAAGGGGGTTAGGGTGGGACCCTAACACCTCCTCACATGAAAACTATGACCTTTCATCTTCCTTTCCTCATAATTTCCATTATTTTCATAAATAAAATGGCAATTAATGGCACTTTGTCTTTTCAAATTCCTTTGTCATTTCCTTTTCCAATTTACTTAGTGATAATAAACCAAAATGAACACCCATTAGGATGTTTTTCCCACCATTCAACATGGAATACATGTCCCATTAGCAAGGTCTTATTTTTTCTTTATTAATTTTATTACATTGATTTTTTACCAGGGTTGTTACAAAACCCTCTCCCTTGGGGGGACATCATCCCCCGTGTTCAATGACACCTACAAGCAGCAAGACAACCGAAAAACAAAACATACTACCCATGGAGATTTATAACTTAATTCAATGGAGTATTTATAATTATTAACATGTTGAAAGCAAACCATCATGATAAAAATAACAACATGATAGCCATAATGACATAATAATCATACCGCTTATTGGAGATTTATAACACATCTCATGGCGGTATTTACATCCATATACATATATACATACACCAAAACATATACCAAAAACATTCACTCAACCAATGAATAGAGAAGCATACATATCCCGCATTTGATCCACCATCTCCCATGTAGCTTCATCATGCCCAAAGTGCTTCCACTACACTTTAACCTACTCAATTTCTCGGTTCTAGAGCATGGGCATCTTTCTCTACAAAATGTACTGAGGTTCCAGCTGGAATTTTTCTTATGGTTCCTCCTGCAATACAAACCAGTCAATCGCATGATCAACATCTTTAACATACTTCTTAAGCAATGACACATGGAAAACATCATGGACTTTCACTGTCGAAGGCAGTGCACGTTGATAAGCTACTAATCCAATCCTTTCAAGAATATTGAAAGTTCCACAAAACCAAGGTGCTAACTTGGCACATGATCCAATCCTCAAGGAGTTATTCTTGGGCTTGGTGTGCAATTACACCTATTTCCCAACCTGAAAATCCCTAAGAAAAATGTTCTGATCTGCATAACGTTTTTGTCTATCTTGTGTTGCCTTTAGATTCCTCTTGATTACATGGGTTTCATGTTCCATTTCTACCAACATATCTTGTCCTATCAATACCCCGTTAACTTGATCACTCTAACTGATGGTAGTATTACAACTTTTCCCATACAATGCCTCAAAGGGACTCATCCTCAAAGATTCCTGGTACCCATTGTTGTAAGCGAACTCAACTAGTGGAATATACTCTTCCCACTTTCATTGTTGATGCATCACATACATTCTCAACATGTCTTCTAAAATCCTATTGACCCTCTTTGTCTATCCATTTGTCTGCAAATGATAAGTTGTGCTAAAGGCCAACTCTATATCCAACCCTGCAAACAACTCCTTCCAGAATCACAAAGTGAACTTAGCATCCATGTTTGACACAATATTCTTCGGAAAACTATGTAACCTCACTACATCTATGATGAATACCTATTCTACATAATTAGATGAATATATAGACTTCATTGGAATGAAGTGTGTTACCTTTTTCAACCTGTCAACCACAACCATAATAGAATCAAGTTGTCTTGATGTCGTCGGTAGACCTGTGATGAAGTCCATGGAAATGACTTCCTATTTCAAACTTGTAGTAACCCACCTGGATGGTTACACTTTGCTTTTACTTGTTGAGATTCCAATCATCTAGCCATAAAATATGTCACTTCTCTCTTCTAATTCAGCCATTAGTAGGACTTCTTCACCACTGTCAATGTCTTCTAATATCTTGGGTGACTTGAATATGACTTAGCATGAAATTCCCTCAAGATAAGCTTCTTAAGATCGTTGTTGTCTAATACATATATCTTGTCCCTAAATCTAACTAAACCATCTACTATGAGGCAATAGTCCACATCCTGATCACTTGTACCTTCCTATAACCTATGCATAAGCTCCATATACCTGTCATCTTGTTGTCCTTCTTGCAAGATCTGATCCTATAAATTTGTCCCAAAAAAACTCATAGTTGTTATATGATTTAGTTGTATATGTCTTCTAAGAACATCTGAAACCTTGTTCTATTTACCTTTAATGTACTTGATCTCAAAGTCAAACTCACTGATTGTGGCCAACCATCTAGCTTGCCTAGAATTTAGATTCATTTGGTCAAATAGATACGTCAATCCATTGTGATCACTCCTCAAGATTAACTGCTTACTAAGAAGATAGTGCCTCCACATCTTTAAAGCATGGATTTCCTTGATTCATAGCATACCACTTGTCCTTCCTGCATAAGAACTCCACCAAGTCCTCTCTTACAAGCATCTGTGCATATCACAAATTCTTTGTTTGGATCTACAATCTTTAACACTAGAGAATTTGTCAACAATTGCTTCAACTGCTCAAAACTTTTTGCACATTCCTCTATCCATTCAAATTTCTTACCTTTCCTTTGCAACAATGTGTTATAGACATTTTTGTGCCTTACAGCATTGAGCATGAAATTTCCATAATCCAAGGGATCCAAAGTCCCTAAATGAGTTGTTCCTACCCCTAGAGGAACAAGGTCAACCAATGACAGCTTCTCCCAGAAGTTCTCCACCAAAAACCACTCAGAAATAGTCAATTCAGGATCAATTCAGAGGCTCCACTAGCTGCCTGCGTTGAATGTCAAAGTCTGCACTGGCTAGGTGCACTGCAACGCAGGTAGAAGCACTACCAGGGTGCGCTGAGCGGGAAATGACAAATGGCAAGTTCATTCAACGAGGTGGAAAGACCATGGAAGCTTCCAGAATCTTCCTCAATGACACTTGCCTCAATGAATTCGACTAGTGATGAGTAAGAGGTTCTCAACCTCCAAGTGGAAGCAAGAACTAACAGAGAGAAGCCACAAGTCAAAACATGAGCTGACTCATCCTCTCTGCTCACATCTATATATGGATCTCTCACCCAGAGGTTCAGGAGGCTGGAATTTTGTATTTGCAGAGAATTGTTGTTGGTTTGAGATTGAGATTAGTACATTGGGTGATTTATGCTTTGTTGGAGGAGAGGAAGGGATTCCATTGCTGGGAGGTAGATGCTGGATCGGGCCTCACTTGGTTGTATCTCCTCTTGGACTTTATTTACTCTATCAATAAACTATTTGAGTTTCTCCTACATGTTGTATACCAATGATGTTTTTCTATGCTTACATGTTTAGCTTAATCTGATCTTGAGCTTTTTATGAATGTATACCTGTATCTTCTTGTAGTTTTCTCTCTCTTGTGATCTTGCAGAAATTCTGTGAAGCTGGGCCAGTGAGAGAGCTGGGAGCTGGGAGCTACTGAAGAGAGGAGCAGTTGGATCAGCAAACTAGCGAAAGACACAGGTTAGTTAGATCCTTCTTCCTCATTTACATTCCATAAAGAAGAATACTCGAATAAGTTTACCTGTTTGTTGCTAAGGCACTATCACCTCTTAGAGTGGGATAGGGGCATTCCGAATTGCATACTTTTCCCAACAACAAATTGGCGACTCCGCTGGGGAGAGTATCTTGTTAGCTTATTTGTGTTTCTATTGTTGTTCTTCTCATAAACTCAGGAGTGCCGAATCGAAATGCATTTGCCATTTTCAAATGCAAAGTAGAGATCTGCCTCTCTAGTCCACTCACTGGGCCTGGTTTTATGATCTGAACAATCTGATCCACAAATGCTCTAACAGCCCTTTGTGATAGATCTTAGTCCTCCTATAAATCATCCTCCTAATTGTACCTAATTGATAGCTTTGATCCGGCCAAAAACTGTTGATTTAACTGCAAACCGTAACCCAGAACCCAGAAACAACTCTCATTTCTGCTTCAGCGCAGACTCTGTGAAGAGGATCTGCATTTCAACGCAGGTCCCGTGAAGGATACCTGCGCTGAATGTCAAAAACTCTGTGCTGAGGGTGCGTTGATCAGTCTTTGCCTTGTGCAGTTGTGGTTCCCTGCTTCCTTTTGCTTAGTTTTATCTCTGTTTTTGCAGCCTATTATCAGTCAGTGTACCTATCTGAAACCCCTTTTCTTTGCCTCAATTCCGCCTCAGTTGTATAAAGAAACTGTATTTGTTCTTTGTGTATTTGTTACATCATTTGCAGTTTCCCATTACAAAAGTAAACTAGTCATACTGTCGCCCTTAGATCTAGACCTGTCGTAAGTGTCGTTTTGATCTTAAGAGTGAGTTTGTTTGTTGTTCACAGTTGATTTAGCTTTTACTTTTGTCGTTTGGTTTGAATTTATGCATTTCTAGTGTCGAAACAAGTAAATCATAAAGTGTCGTAATCGTATTTTTTATTTTGAAAAAGGAACTTGTTTATGTTTTCACTTGAAATCGAATTCAAATTTGTACAACAGCTTTCTTTTTAGGCATCAATATTAAGAAAGCGAAAAGAAATACATGCATTTGTGCATTTGCATTTTGATAGTTTGCATGCTTTGATTTAGGAAAAAGTGCATTACAGTGTGCTCTATGCTCTTTGAGAAAAGTTTGTGTCTTCCTTTTCCCTTTGTAGCTAGGATTTTCATTGTTGGAAAGATAGAAAAGCTTGCTTATCATCTTTAGACTGCATTTAGGAATTGTATCATACATCTCGTGGTGATCCAAAAAGGAAAACTTCTAAGAAAGATCAACCTAAAATAAATTGAATGAACTTAACAACGCTTTGTAACTTAACGCACAACATAGAGGTCTAGGCTAGAGACGTGTTCCGGCGTCGTAAAGCCTGGTGACTGTCGATCTCGCTGATGGTGGGTGATTCCTCCTGAGAGACGATAGCGCCAGTACGGATTGTGCTCCCACGTACCGTCGAGTATATATTGGGAGACCCCTATAGGCATAAAACCTTTATCCTTAGGAAGCCGTGTCGGCCGCCCTACTGATCGCAATGCACTGAACACAGCATTCAGGAAGATTGACCGCCCGTACCTTTAAAAGTATTCTGCGGTTTTGCGAAAAGTTTGGCACACCCTCTACCTAGAACTCCAGAGTAGTTCCTTTTGGCCTTTTTCAGACTCTATAACGGAAGAAGTCCATCCGAGCATTTGTCACTTCGGGCTCGTTAAAACATCGAAGGCGACTAGAGTCATCTTTAGCTTTTTCTCGACTCTTTAAAATTGAAAAAGCAAGTTGTGTCTAAAGCGTCGTTAAAATTTATTTTAAACGGAACAATCACCCCTTTTTCCTGCGTTGATCTTTAGGTTGAGAAAATGGAACCCACCAACCAAGGAATTCCCCTTGGTGGAAATCCTAGTCCCTTCTCCTCTTGGGGAGATGTTGGTGCGCCCCATATGGCCATATTGTCGCTTCCAAGACTGACAATTGGCTTGCCGGTCTGGCTCTTCTCAACCAATGTCGTTCAGAACACCACTATTCCTGAACAGTCGAATCAACAGTTAGACCAGACCAGAGTTACCCACCAGCCTTCTACTTCATCTAATTCTTCCTCTCCTCCTTCCTCTTCGCTTGACGAAACTGGTAAAACAAAAAACCAAGTTCCTAAGGAGAAGAAGGAAAAGAAGAAGAAAGAGAAGAAGAAGAAGGAGCCAAAAGCGACTCGGGGCAAACAAGTGTCGTCTGACAAAAATCCACACACAACACTGACTAGGCCTAAATCGCCACGTGTCATATGCAAGGGAGACCACTTCCACAGAGATTGTCCCTGCATCCCTCGGATACTAAGGGACTGGTCTCCCCGTTTGCACAATCCGGTGGCATCAACCTCTGATAGCCATGTTGAATGCATACCGTCAACTAGCGAGAGTGAAGTCCTTGGACAAAAAGGGAGAGCTAAATCCCCCTGTAGACTGTGCGAAGGCAATCATGCCATCCACCGTTGTCCCTTCTTAGACGAAGCGAAAAGAGTTTTGGATGATCGTCCGGTTTCACCGTTACGACTTCCTCCTGGATATAAAAAACTCTTGCCGAGTCCTTCGTTAGTTGAAAATCCAGCTGGCCCGCTCAAGTGGTCAGCTGAAGCGCCGGTCATTGAAGATGAACCAGCTGAATCCATACCTGACGAAAGTCAAAAGTTCGAGGCCGCAGTTGACCCGGTCTTGCCTTCAGAGGATTTATCTTCGAATGATACAGTCACTGAAGAGGATAAAGATGACACCCTCCAAATTCTCTTCATCAACACAGACTTCGACGAGCACGGGGGCACTCCCCCCATTCCTTTATCGCAGGAAGGAAGTTCGTCAGAGCGATACCCGGTCGTTTCCTCGGTCCCACCACCAAGCAACCTAGTTGTCTCCTTTGACTGGAACCAACTAGGCAGACCCCGTTTGCCAGCAAGCATACCATTCAGAATTATCGTCCAAATATACAGAATGGTCATGGCTGGCACCATCATTGATGAAGGGGCATCTGTGAGTATCCTTTCCTCCACTGCTTGGAAAGCGCTTGGTTCGCCAGCGCTTTTGCCTGAAATGAGAAATCTGACAGGCTTTGATAAAGGAACCAGTCGACCTTTAGGGATCCTCCCCAATGTGCCCATAACATTGAGAGGGAAGACCGTTCAAATGAACGTGATGGTCGTTCAAGGACCCTTGGATTATAACCTACTCCTTGGACGAGACTATATATATTGCATGGGAGCCATCGTCTCCTCACTCTTTAGAGTAATGTGTTTTCCGCACAAAGGAAGAGTGGTCAAGCTCGTGGACTAGCTTTCATTTCCCGGATCACGCATCGCAAATAGTCATATACCATCCCTAAATGGTCTCTTCACGCAAGAAATGTCTCAACCCACGGTCCGTCCTCCCGATGAGCGCGAGTAATTCGGAGGGATATGACTAGAACCCAGGGGGCATGCGTCCTGGTCTGCTTCGGCAGGAAAACTTTGGGTATAGAGTAGGTTTCCGCGGGAGAATATGACTAGTCCGTACCCCGTCCGTGATTGAGACAGGGGTTGTTCTAGAATAAGATTCTTTTGTCAAAGTTATGTGTTTGACAGAACAGAGTCACTCACCTTTGTTCATCTCGGTGGACATCGCCGAAGAAGTGTTTTGTTTGAAAGATTAACAGGACAATCTTTGGGTAACCTGAAAGAGGTAGGCCTCTCTCGGTAAAACAATTGTTTTGGCGGAAGTGAAGTAGAGGTAACCTTGAAACTCTGTTTTATACCTGGGGGCATGCAAACCTTTTGGAGTGCAAGCAAGGGGCAGCTATTTATTTTTTAAATTTTTAGGAACTCTAACCCTTTAAACTCGTAGGATTAGTCGTTTCCGAACTTGCATAAAGAAAGGATTCCAGGAGCATAGCTTTGTGAGGCGCAAGCTCCATAAAAAATGGAATCTTACATGAGACATTCTTATCATATGACTGGAAAATTGAGCAGTTTTAGCACATAGTCCATGCTCGTTAAAAAATAAACATAAGTTCGAGCAGTTTTAGCACATAGTTCATGCTCGTTAAAAAATAAACATAAGTTCGAGCAGTTTTAGCACATAGTTCATGCTTGTTAAAAAATAAACATAAGACCGAGCAGTGTTTTTCCACGTTTAAGCTCGTTAAAAAATGAACTACCCTCCGGTAAATAACCACCGTGAATGTAACATTATCAGCCATTAAAGCCTTGGTCGTGTTTGCACCGTCACCTCCACTTTTCCATTGGCCGATCATTCACCTCCATATTGATTGTTTACCCATTTTGAGGAACAGCTGCGAAGAGTGATTTCACTAGCCATCCTTGTGACACTGCCATGCTTGGAAAATTCCAACCCTTACCTGGAATCAGCTGCTAACCCGTTTTATCACTCGTTCCTCAAAAGACGAGTCTTCTTTAAGCTCTTTTCATCTGACTCGTAAATATGAAAAGATTGTCGAGTTTTGGCCTTCCAGCTCGTTAAAGTGACTGGAAGTGCTATCCCTCCTCTAGATTTTAATCTTTTTGGACCTGAGGGATTATTGCACAAAAAGATCGAGCGCTTGTTTTGTTCAGCTCGTTAAAACTATCGAAAACTCATCCCTTCTGTATTGTTTTATACTTTTTCGGACTTAAGGGATTAGATGACGAAAAAGGACCTTTGGAGTTGACTTTACGTACCTTTTCAGACTCTCTAAAAATGAAAAGGACCGAGTTATCTTTGTCGTTAGACTCGTTAAAAGCATTAAATAGCGACAAACTTGTCTTTAGACGAGAACGAGTTTCACTATCGCTAGGCTCATTAAAACATAGCGATGGGTTTGCCCGAAGGGAAAATTATAGAACAAGCATATGTTATCCTCCTCAAGCTTGACAAAAATAAAGAGGTACTGGTCAACAATGACTGGGGAAAAATTGGGAGAAACTCAAAGGACTTTATTCGTAGCAAGTCGCTCTTGAACATGACACTTCCACTCTGTGCCTGAGTCGGGTTGGGTTGTTTCATTCACCGGTCACATCGCCATGGTCTCGCCATACCATCCACCTTTGGGGTAAATGCTACCAATCCATCACACAAGTGTTGTCGATATGTTCAAGAGAAGTCATCCAGAGAAGTCAACCGTGTCCCATCCACTACCATACATTATCCTTCATCCTTTCATGACCGTCACCCTGAACCATATATCATCAGATCGTTTTCACCTCCATCAAAATCATTTGCTCCGTTCCGTGTCACTGATGTGGGATACATCAAGGCCCTCCTTTGACAGATCGCTTCTTGTCGATGTCAGCTCATTATCCAAGAAGTTGATCTAGGAACAACCCCTTCAGTACTTTGAAGCTTGCATGCCTCAATGGCAAGTTTCTCACTTCCGGCGACAGGTATACATCAATGACCTTCGACCGAAAGATTTTGCGTGGTGTTCGACGCCAAATCCTTTATTCACACCACATGAATTGTACTGCAGTACCTTGAGGGTCATTATCATTATCGGTGATTCCTCTCGCACTTGTTAACGGTTTACCTCATTGACCGGTAATCAAGCGATGTCTTTCCATGTTCGACTTCAGAACATTTCTCACATGGATCGACTTGTACTTAGAGTGAAGATAGAACGAGTTTGAAGACCCCGGATCTAGTTTCATCCATCCAGGCTGCAATATATATTCAGGAAAAATAAAGACGTTGACATGTACAGCATTGCAGCACAGACAATCATCCTACCAAAGGATGATGATTTCAGCAGGATCATCAATCTATCATCAGACAATTGTCTGTCCTATGTACATAAAAATGAATTTATAACGCTAAGCATGGGAATGCCCGCCTCAGCTAGATCATGAAAGCAGTATGAAAAATAATGTATTGTATTGTATCTTATTACAGGTCTCCTCCCAGCATTGGAAGAACTTCGGATCCTCCTAATAAAGCATTTCACCCGATAAACGGCCTCATACTTTAGGGGGCAACTGTTATAGACATTTTTGTGCCTTACAGCATTGAGCATGAAATTTCCATAATCCAAGGGATCCAAAGTCCCTAAATGAGTTGTTCCTACCCCTAGAGGAACAAGGTCAACCAATGACAGCTTCTCCCAGAAGTTCTCCACCAAAAACCACTCAGAAATAGTCAATTCAGGATCAATTCAGAGGCTCCACTAGCTGCCTGCATTGAATGTCAAAGTCTGCACTGGCTAGGTGCACTGCAACGCAGGTAGAAGCACTACCAGGGTGCGCTGAGCGGGAAATGACAAATGGCAAGTTCATTCAACGAGGTGGAAAGACCATGGAAGCTTCCAGAATCTTCCTCAATGACACTTGCCTCAATGAATTCGACTAGTGATGAGTAAGAGGTTATCAACCTCCAAGTGGAAGCAAGAACTAACAGAGAGAAGCCACAAGTCAAAACATGAGCTGACTCATCCTCTCTGCTCACATCTATATATGGATCTCTCACCCAGAGGTTCAGGAGGCTGGAATTTTGTATTTGCAGAGAATTGTTGTTGGTTTGAGATTGAGATTAGTACATTGGGTGATTTATGCTTTGTTGGAGGAGAGGAAGGGATTCCATTGCTGGGAGGTAGATGCTGGATCGGGCCTCACTTGGTTGTATCTCCTCTTGGACTTTATTTACTCTATCAATAAACTATTTGAGTTTCTCCTACATGTTGTATACCAATGATGTTTTGCTATGCTTACATGTTTAGCTTAATCTGATCTTGAGCTTTTAATCTGATCTTGAGCTTTTTATGAATGTATACCTGTATCTTCTTGTAGTTTTCTCTCTCTTGTGATCTTGCAGGAATTCTGTGAAGCTGGGCCAGTGAGAGAGCTGGGAGCTGGGAGCTACTACAGAGAGGAGCAGTTGGATCAGCAAACTAGCGAAAGACACAGGTTAGTTAGATCTTTCTTCCTCATTTACATTCCATAAAGAAGAATACTCGAATAAGTTTACCTGTTTGTTGCTAAGGCACTATCACCTCTTAGAGTGGGATAGGGGCATTCCGAATTGGATACTTTTCCCAACAACACAATGTAATCAAATAAGAAATGTGAGAGAATTTCTTGATGAATCTCCTATAATAACCTGCTAACCCCATGAACGATATTACCTCATCCACATTTATAGCAGTTACTCATTCCATGATATCCCCTATCTTCTCTAGATCCACTACTATGCCTTCCTTGGAAACCGCATGCCCCAAGTAATGTGCCTATGTCTCATAGAAGTTGAATTTTCTAAGCTTGGCATACAACTTATGCTCTCTTAGAAATATCAATATTGTTGCTAAGTATTTGGCATGTTCTTCCTCATTATTAAAATATATCAACATATCATCAATGAACACAATAAAAAACTTGTCCAAATAAGGATGAAACACACTATTCATTAAGCACATAAAAGTAGCTGGAACATTATTCAAACCAAATGGAACTACAACAAACTCATAATCCCCATACCTAGTCTGGAAATTTGTCTTGTAAATGTCCTCTTCTTTAATGTGTACCTGATGATATCCCGATCACAGATCAACCTTTGAGAACATTGTTTCTCCCTTCAACAGATCAAACAAGTCAACAATCCTTGGAAATGGATAGCTATTCTTTATGGTCACTTTGTTCAACTACATGTAATCAATGCTTAACCTGAGAGTACCATCCTTCTTCTTGTAACAACAATGGTGAAAATTCCATGTAATAAAAGTTAATAAAGGAAAAATAATAACCATGGTTGATGGGACATTTATTCCAAGCTGAATGTTGGGCAAGGCATCCTAGTGTGGGTGTTAATTGGTTTATTAATGGCTAAGGAAATTGACAAAGGAAATGGCAAAGGAAAAATGGCATTTTTGGCACATTTATTTATAAAAATAATAGAAATTAGGAGAAAAGGGAGGTGAAAGGTCACAGGTTGCATGTGAGGATGAATTTGAAGGAAAATAATGGAAAATGAAAAAAATAGAGGCCTCATTGATAAAAAGGCTTCTAAGGATCAATGGGTAACCTTTTGTCAGTTTAGATTTTGGAGCTCTCTTATTATTCTCTCTCACTCTTGGAGACTTAGAGTTTTCTTTGAACACTCTTGGAGGGTGTGGCATACTTGGAGTTTTGGAGTAAGAAGGCAAAGGAAGAGTAGGAAAGTGCAAGAGGACATCATCATCAACAACTACAGTGGGTTTGGCTTGCAGGTGCCAAGTTGTAAGTATGTTTTCCTCACTAGTTTTAGCATGCATGACATATGCATGTGGTTTATTGGTCATGATCTATCACTGGCATGGAGGATTGTTGGATTGACAGTGGATTTTCCTAGCCTTGCCATTTCCTAGATAGCCATGGTGATTGTGAATTTATTTCCTTGTTTTGTTTCGGTTGGTTCTCATGTTTCCTTAGCTTGGGTTGAGTTACTAATTCCTAGAACCTTGGTTGGACAAATACTCTAGAGCCCTATAACATCTTGGGTTTAGTTACTAGACTTTGAGCCTTGGTTGGACAAACACTCTAGAGCGCTAGGTGGGATGAGTTACTATTCCTGGAGCCTTGGTTGAAACAAACACTCTAGATCCCTATAAGGCTTGGATAGAGACCAATCTAATGATGGTTTTTTTATTTCTAACGTGAGGTGGAATCATTGTTTGATGGATTGAGGTGGTTGACCTCTGGAAGCCCTAGATGGTTTTGGATTGATGTTTTTTAGGAGATCCAACATTCATGCTTGGAATATGGCATGGGGGTGAATGGTTGAAGAGAGATTTGGCTCATCCATTCTACAGTTGGGTGGAATGTGGTAGTCCCATCCCGAGTTTGGATTTTGCATCATCAATATGAGGTTATTGGTTTATATATGGATCATATGGTTGTGATTTCCTTGGTGTTTTTATTTCTATTATGTTGGTTATGTATATGTTTTATTACAGTAGTTGTGTATGGCTCTCATCATGTTTTTACTTGTAAATGAATGAAAAATGTATCTATGACCTAATGGATAAAACTACAACTAATGTGTTGAGGCATCATTGCTTCTTAGTGATTCTTAGATGAGTATGAGACCCTTATGCTTAGAACTATTGTTTATACCTGTAGATTACATATTCTTGATATGTTTGATGAAATGCCCATCATGGCTAGTAGGGATCAAGTCAAAGGCTTGTTCAATTATTTTCATTTGCATCATTGTTTCATTGTTATCTTTCTATTCTGAAGGTGTCTATAAATTTTGGGTAGTGACCTGGGCTTTGGGCTTGAAAAGGTGGCTCAAATCCTGGGGATGTTGGCACAACACTGAGCAAAATATTCCTTGGAAATTGGCATGCCTTGTCATGAGAGCGTTCAGAGCCTCCTAGATGTTGTCAAGCCCATAGCATGGGAGCATCCAAAGGTCAAGAGGTCTAAAAACTCAGTTGGACCCAGGGGTTGGTTACCAGAAGTGTTGAGATGGTTCTTAGGGGTCATGTAGCTGATGTGGAAGGTTTGTATGATGTGTTTCCATCGGTTTCATTTCCTTAAGGTCACCTAGGAGGTTTAATCATATCATAGCAGCCTCTCGTCACATGTTTACCCTAGTTAGTCGATTAATTGGGTAGATGTGGGAGGAGTGTGTTATAGAGTGGTATTAGAGCATGGCTCACCCCTCGAACTGAATGGGTTATGTGTTGATCATGCATTCATGTCGATTGCATATGTGTTTCTTGTGTTGTAGGACCATGTGATTGTTGCATTTGTATGGTATGGGTCATGGTTGTAGTTGTGTCGCCATTGGAAGTTGATGGTGTTATTTTGGAGTGTGTCATCAGGAGTGTATGGTTGATTATGCATTTATTATCCACACTAATTTTCACATGTGGTCAAGTGCACAGTGATGTGGTGGTTATTGTCATGCATGAAGTCATGGTATGTGTAGTTGATATGGTCATGCATTGATGACTGGACTCTAGCTAGAATGATGGGTACATGGTTATATGCTTATGTGTTATGTTTCTATATGTTTTCATGAGTATGTTATACATGTATCATGTTGATTTGTTGATCTTATAGATGAGTTATCCTCCCTGAACTGTACTAAGGTATGTTGGTTTGTTGTGATATGGTTTAGCTGACATGATATCTTGCAGGAAGAATCTCAAAATGGCTAGCAAGATGGTAGACTACAAAGATTCGCCCTATGGATCATATGAGAAGCATGGTGTTGGGAATTCTTCCGATTTGGAAGATACACTGAGAAGCTTAAAGGAAGAAATAATGAGTTGTAAGGAAGACAATGACCGAATCATACAAGAATAAGAGAAATTTGCAGAGGTAAATGCAGTTATACTTTAGAGGTTGTCATAATTACAGTGACAGGGACCACTTCAAATCAGCCATGAGTAGGAGGAAAAGAACTAATGGTGCATATGGTAGTATGTCACATGGTGGTCACAGGTCAGATAGAGGTGACATGGTTAGAGGTGGCAAATTGTTGGATACTCCGGATAGGAGAGGTGATAGACACAGGTACTATTCTAGTTCTGGTTCTGACAGGCATGATGATCGACGTCGTTATCATCCTTACAAGATGATTGTTAGGGAGTTTTTCCGGAAGAGTTTAAGAAAGAAAAGCAACATACGCTTGATGAAGAGGCGAAGAAATCATAGGATGTAGAGGCATGGTTTCTTGGCATAAGGATGTTGTTCAAGTTGCATGATTACTCAGACAACATGAAATCCATAATAGCTACATTTAGTCTCAGAGGTAAAGCAAACATTTGATGGGAAGACTTGAAGAATGCCAGAGGTATACATGAGGAGGAACTAACTTGGAATGAGTTTGAGCAACTATTTAAAAAGAAGTACCTGTCAGAGAGATACCTTGATGATATGGAAAATGAATTCTATGAGCTAAAGATGGGATCTATGATAGATGAGGAGTACACTAGTAAGTTCTTGGAGCTACTGAGGTATGTGCCTTATCTCAAGGAGGAGAAGGACAAGATTCAGAGATTCACTAGTGGGTTACTGATGGCATTCAAAGACAGGATTGAGTTCGATGAGCCTAGATCATTGGAGGATGCTCTTTGAAAGCTAAAGCATTGTTATGAACAGTCAAAGCTCAATTCTAAGACTAAGACAAACTAGAAAGGTAATGCAAAGAACAAGGGAAAATGGGACAAGAAGTGAGTAAGACCTCAGGATTTAGGTAATAAAGAGAATGTTGCACCACCTAAGAAGTTCAATGCATCTAACATGGGACAAGGACTTCAAACAAAGGAGAAAAATAAGGAGCCCTTCTGGTCTTGGACTTGTGGAGGGGATCATCGCATGAGAGATTGTCCATAGTATCAGGGTGGTAGGCCTCAGATATGTAGTGCACAAGAGGCACAAACCATTGGGGATGTTGGTCAGAGAGTTCCTTGTATTTATGTAGCATTGGATAACAAATAAGAAGATCATCAAGCATCTATCATTGAGATGGATGGTAAGATTTGTGATCAAGTTATTTCTATTTTTATTAACCCTGGATCTAATTATAGCATGTTATTCCTAACTTGGTGGATAAGTGTGGTTTGAGTAAAGAGGTGCATGAAAAATCTTGGTTAGTGTAGCGGGCTACATGTTGTAGGGAAAAGTATCCGATTCGGATGACCCTATCCCACTCTAAGGGTGATAGTACCTCAGCAACAACTGTAAAGAAAACTACTTAAGGTTTACTTCTTTATGAAAGCAAGAGAGAATGAAGAAATGCACTAACCGTTGCCTTGCGCTTAATGTCGAATCCAAAATCTTCTCTTTGCTTGCTTGCTCCCAGCTCCTTGCTCTTTTATTGGCCCAGCTACAATGAGATCCTGTAAAATAACAAAGAAGGAAACTACAAGAAGCATGCAATCATAACTGATTCAAGGATTAGCATAAATCAAATATACAATTATCACAACACATCATTGAAACAAATGTATATAGAAGAACCTCAATAGCTTTTATTAATAGAAGAAGTAAAGTTCTGAGAGTGTTACAACCATTGAAGGCCCCAATCCAGCAACACCTCCCAGCAGAAAGAATTTCTCCTCTTCACCTCCTTCAAGCAATCACCCAATAGTTCTCTAGTGAAACCAACAACATATCGTTACTTTGCACAAAATTCCAGCCTCCTGAGCTCATAGGAGAGAGCTCAATATATAGATGAATTGAGAAAGGATGAGTCAGCTTGCAACTGATGTGTAGCTGCCTTGTGTCCTCTCTCTCTTCAGTTGATCTTCAGTTCTTGAGTCCACTTGGAGAACTTTGCTTCCACTTGGAGAAACAGAGCCTCTGACTCATCACAAGGCGAAATCCCTGATCCAAGTGTCATTTTTGGAAGATTCCAGAGTAATGACTCAGTGTGCCACTTGTCCCATCTCGCTCAGCGCAGGTGGCCTTTGTTCTACCTGCTTTGCAACGCAGGTACACCATGGAGGAGTTGAGTTTCAGCGCAGAAGCCTAGTGGAGCACCTGCTTTGATTTCAGGATTGCTTGTTTTTGAGTGTTTTCAGGTGGAGAACTGATCTGAGAGCTGTTGGTTTGCTGACCTTGTTCCTCTAGGGGTAGGAACATCATGTTTAGGGACATTGGATCCCTTGGATTATTGACAATTCATGCCTGATGCTGCAAGGCACAAAATTGTCTATAACAGATGCCCCCTAAAGTATGAGGTCGTTTATCGGGTGAAATGCTTTATTAGGAGGATCCAAAGTTCATTCAATCTGCTGAGAAGTGTCCTGTAATAAGATACAATACAATACATTATTTTTCATACTTTTTCATGATCTAGCTGAGGCGGGCATTCCCATGCTCAGCTTTATAAATTCATTTTGGTACATAGCACAGACGATCGTCTGATGATAGACTGATAATTCTCTGCTGAAATTATCATCCTTTGAGAAGGATGATCATCTGCTGCAATGATGTACATATCAAATGTCTTTATATCCTGAATATATATCGCAGCCTGGATGGATGAAACTAGATCCGGGGTCTTCAATCTCTTCCGATCTTCACTCGATGTACAAGTCGATCCATGTGAGAATTTCTTGAAGTTGAACATGGAAAGACATCGCTTGATTACCGGTCAATGATGTAAACCGTTAACAAGCGCGAGAGGAATCACCGATAAGGATGATGACCCTCAAGGTACGGCAGTACAATTCACATGGTGGGAATAAAGGACTTGGCGTCGACCACCATGCAAAATCTTCTGGTCGAAGGTCATTGATGTATACCTATCGCCGGAAGTGAGAAACTTGCCATTGGGGCATGCAAGCTTCAAAGTACTGAAGGGGTTGTTCCTAGATAAACTCCTTGGATAATGAGCTGATGTCGACAAGGAGCGATCCGTCAAAGGAGGGCCTTAATGAATCCCACATCAGTGACATGGAATGGAGCTAATGATTGTGATGAGGCGAAAACAAACTGTGATGTATGATTCAGGGTGGTGGTCATGAAATGGATGAAGGATAAGGTATGGCAGTGGATGGGACACGGTTGACTCTTTGCAGAACAACATCTCTTGAACATATAACGACACTGATGTGATGGATCGGTAGCATTACCCCAAATGTGGATGGTGTGGCGAGGACCATGGTGATGAGACCGGTGAATGAAACAACCCAACCCGATGTGATACGAAGGACAAAGTGTCATGTTCAAGAGCGACTTGCTACCATTAAAGCTGTGAGGTTCTCCCAATTTTTCCCCAGTCATTGCTGACCAGTACCTCTTTATTTTTGTCAAGCTTGAGGAGGATAACATATGCTTGTTCTATAACCTGCCCTTCGGGCAAGCCCATCGCTATGTTTTAACGAGCCTAGCGATAGGGAAACTCGTTCTCGTCTAAAGACAAGTTTGTCGCTATTTAATGAATTTAACGAGTCTAACGACAAGGATAACTCGGTCCTTTTCATTTTTAGAGAGTCTAAAAAGGTACGTAAAGTCAACTCCAAAATTCCTTTTTCGTCATCTAATCCCTTAAGTCCGAAAAAGTATAAAACAATACAGAAGGGATGAATTTTCGATTGCTTTAACGAGCCGAACAAAACAAGCGCTCGATCTTTTTGTGCAATAATCCCTCAGGTCCAAAAAGATTAAAATCTAGAGGAGGGATAGCTTTCCGGTTGCTTTAACGAGCTGGAAGGCCAAAACTCGGCAATCTTTTCATATTTTATGAGTCAGTGAAAAGAGCTTAAAGACGACTCGTCTTTCGAGGAACGAGTGGTGAACAGGGCAGCAGCAGATTCCAGGTACAGGTTGGAATATTCCAATCACGGCAGTGTCACAAGGATGGCTTAGTGAAATCACTCTTCGCAGCTGTTCCTCAAAATGGGTAAACAAACATATGGAGATGAACGATTGGCCAAATGAATGGATGGAGGTGAGACTGCAAGAACACGACCAAGGGCTTTAATATGGCTGTCAAAGGTTACATTTACCAAGGTTATTTACCGGTTCATTTTTTCTGGGTGAGCTTGAACTCTAGGGGAAGATTGCTCATAATCTTATGTTTATTTTTTAACGAGCATGAACTATGTGCTAAAACTGCTCGGATCTTGCGTTTATTTTTTAACGAGCATGAACTGTGTGCTAAAACTGCTCGATTATACCAGTCATAATACAAGAAACGCCTCAGGTGAGATAGCTATTTTTTAAGGAGCTTTATCTCACGAAGCTATGCTCCTATTTGGCAAGTTTTGACTTTTGCCCCACATCCTTTCTTCATGCAAGTTCGGAAACGACTAATCCAAAAAACAGATAAATAACCGCTCTTTTCTTGCACTCCAAAAGGTTTGCATGCCCCCAGGTATAAAATATAATTTCAAGGCTACCCCTCCTCTGTCCCACCTCCGTTTTCCTACTTGTCGTCTTGCTATATTTTTAACGATACTTGTCTTCTCGTTATTTTTCAGTGCCGACGGTATTTGTCTTCCCATCAGTTCACTTTTTTTATTTTTGCAAGATCGCAACAGATAAAACATTGGCGTTACGGAGGGAGGTTTGCCTCTTACTTATTATCCGAAAAATGGTTTTGTTCGCTGCCGCAAACTAAACTCTCTTTTTCCGGCGATGTCTATTACTAGGTTACTAAAGATGGTGACCACTTGTTGCAGCAATTTCATCTCTTTCTTTGGAGGCTGCCCCTACTTATCCTTCAAAACATATGTTTTAATGGGTGAGGCTTGCCTTCAAAGATGGTGGCTACTTGCTGCCGCAAATGGTCCCCTTCCTCGGTATCCTACTTACCTAGACAAGGGGAGCGAGAAGCTGATTATCTCACTCACATAACTTTGACAAAAGAACTTTCCTAGAACAACCCTCTCTTCCTTCTTTCGGATGGGGTACGGACTAGTCCCATTCTTCTGCGGAAATTAACTTTATACCCAAGGTTTCCTCTGCCCAAGGCAGGCCAGGGTGCATGCCCCCTGGGTCCCAGTTATATCTTTCCGAATCACTCGCATTCATCGGGAAGTAGAACCGGGGGTGGAGGCATTTCTTGAGTGAATAAGCCGTTTAGGGTTGGTATTTGACTATTTGCGATGCGAGATCCCGGAAATGAAAGTTGGTCCACGAGCTTGACCATCTTTCCTTCGTGTGGAAAACACATTACTCTAAAGAGTGAGGAGACTATAGCTCCCATGCAATATATATAGTCCCGTCCAAGGAGTAGGTTATAATCCAAGGGTCCTTGGATGACCATGACGTTCATATGAACTGTCTTCTTCCTCAATGTAATCGGAACATTGGGGAGGATCCCTAAAGGGCGACTGGTTCCTTTATCAAAACCTGATAGATTTCTCATCTCAGGTAAAAGCGCCGGGGAACCCAGTGCTTTCCAAGCAATAGAGGAAAGGATACTCACAGATGCCCCTTCATCAATGATGGTTCCAACCATTACCATTCTATAGATTTGGACAATGATTCTGAATGGTATACTGGCTGGTAACCGGGGTCTGCCTAGTTGATTCCAATCAAAGGATACAACTAGGTTGCTTGGTGGTGGGACCGAATACACGGCCGGATACGACCCTGACGATGTTCCTTCCTGCGATAAAGGAATGGGCGCATTTCCCTGATGCTCATCAGAGTCTGTGTTGATGAAAAGAATCTGGATGGTGTCATCCTTATTCTCTTCAGTGAGGGTGTCATTTGAAGATGAATCTTCAACGACGGTGTCATTTGAGGATGAAACCTCTGAAGGAAGAACCGGGTCAACTGCCGTTTCGACCTTTAGACTTTCGTCTGGTCTGGATTCAGCAGGTTCATTCTCAATGACGGACACTTCAGCTGACCACTTGAGCGGGCCAGCTGGATTTTCAACTATCGAGGGATTAGGCACGAGTTTTTGGTATCCAGGAGGAAGTCGTAACGGTGATACCGGATGATCTTCCAAAACTCTCTTCGCCTCATCTAAGAATAGACATCGGTGGATGGCGTGATCGCCTTCACACAACATACAGGGTGATCTTGGTCTCCCTTTTCGTCCTTCACTCTCGTTAGTTGATGGACTGTAATCAACATGACTACCAGAGGTTGATGCTACCGGATTGTGCAACCTGGGGGACCAGTCCCTTAGTATCTGGGGAATACAAGGACAATCACAATGGAAGTGGGTCCCTTTGCAAATGACACATGGCGATTTAGGCCCGGTCGGTGCAGTGTGTGGATTTTTGTCAGATGTCTTTTGCTTGCCCCCAGTTGCCTTCGCCATAGGCCCCTTCTGCTTCTTTTCTCTCTTCTTCTTTTCCTTCTTCTTCATGGGAGGCTGACTTTTGCCGGCTCTACCCTGCGAAGATGAAGGATCAGAGGAAGAATTGTAAGAGGTGGAAGGCTGGTGGGTAGCTCTAGACTGGTCTGACTGTTGATTCGACTGCTCAGGATTAGTGGCGATTTGAACTACATTAGTTGGAAAGAGCCATACAGGTAGGCCAATTGTCAATCCTGGAAGTGACAATGTGGCCATATGAGGCGCACCAACATCTCCCCAAGAGAAGAAGGGATTGGGATTTCCACCAAGGTGACTTCCTTGGTTGGTGGGCTCCATACTTTTCAACTGAAAGATCAACGTGGGAATAACAGGTGATTATGTTCCGATTAAAATAAATTTTATTAACGACGCTTTAGACACAACTTTGCTTTTTCATGTTTTAAGAGTCGAGAAAAAGCTAAAGATGACTCTAGTCTCCTTCGATGTATTAACGAGCCCGAAGTGACAAATGCTCGGATGGACTTTTTCAGTTATAGAGTTTGAAAAAGGCCAAAAGAAACTGCTCTGGAGTTCTAGGCAGAGGGTGTGCCAAACTTTTCGCGAAACCACAGAATACGTTTTACGGTACGGGTGGTCGATCTTCGTGAATGTTGTGTTCACTGCATCGCGATCAGTAGGGCGGCCGACACGGCTTCCTATGGATAAAGGCTTTGTTCCTATAGGGGTCTCCCAATATATACGCGACGGTACGTGGGAGCACAAGTCCGTATTAGTGCCACCGACTCTCAGGAGGAATCACCCACCTTCGTAGAGATCGACAGTCACTACGTTTAACGACGCCGGAACACGTCTCTACCTAGACCTCTATTTGTTTGCGTTATGTTAAAAAGCGTTGTTATGTAAATTGAATTTATTTTAATGTTGATCTTGCTTAGCAGTTTGCCTTTAAGGATCACCACGAGATGTATGTAACAAATTCCTGAATGCAGTCTAAGATGAGAAGCAAACTTTTCAATCTTTCAACTTTGAAAATCTTAACTACTGAGGAGAAGAAAGGAAAATCTTTTCACACAGATCATAGAGCACACACTAATGCAAAGTTTCCTAAATCAGCATGCAAACAGTCAAATGCAAAATGCACAATGCATGTATTTTCTTTTCCCTTTCTTAATGTTGATGTATTACAAAAAGAAAGTTGTTATATAACTTTGATTTCGATTTAAAGCGAAAACAAACAAGCTTGTCCAAAATCAAAAGACACCTTAAGATTTACTTGTTTAATCACTAGAAATACATGAAATCAAACCATAATGACGAAAGTAAAAAGACTAATCAGCTATGGACAGCAAACAAGCTAACTCTTTAGACCAGCAAAATGCCTAACACAGGTTCAGATCTAAGAGGCCAAAGCAAGACTAGTTCACTTTCGTTATGGGAAATTGTAAATGATGTAAGAAATACAAAAGAACAAGTACAATTTCGTTATATAACAGAGGCGGAATGATGGCAAGTAAGGTTGGTTTCAGAACAGGTACAAGACTAGTAACTGGCTGCAAAATCTATAGTGAAAACAGGCAAGAAAAAGGGAGGAAACCCCACATGCACAAGGCAAAATTGGGCCAACGCAGGTGCTGCACAGCCAGTCTGGCTCTCAGCGCAGGTAGCCCCTTTGGGACCTGCGTTGCAAAGCAGGTAGCCTGTGTACTACCTGCTTTGGAAAACGAAAGTTGCGTTTTCACAGTTTCCGGGTCACAATTTTCTCAAAAATTCACAGTTTTTGCTCAAATCAGAAGCTATCAGTCAAGCACACACTAAGGGATGACAAGGAAGATGAAAAGCTATCACTAAGAGCTTACAAGGATCCTTATAGATCAGCTCTTCAAATCATGAACATGCTCAGAAATGAGCTAGAGTAGCTGCCCTCTACTTCGCTTTTGATATAGTCAAAAGCTTTTCGATTTGGTACTCTTTTGTTCAGGAAATGAATAGCAAAATACTACAAACAATCAAACAGATACGATCCCCAGCGAAGTCGCCAGTTTGTTGTAGGGAAAAGTATCCGATTCGGATGACCCTATCCCACTCTAAGGGTGATAGTACCTCAGCAACAACTGTAAAGAAAACTACTTAAGGTTTACTTCTTTATGAAAGCAAGAGAGAATGAAGAAATGCACTAACCGTTGCCTTGCGCTTAATGTCGAATCCAAAATCTTCTCTTTGCTTGCTTGCTCCCAGCTCCTTGCTCTTTTACTGGCCCAGCTACAATGAGATCCTGTAAAATAACAAAGAAGGAAACTACAAGAAGCATGCAATCATAACTGATTCAAGGATTAGCATAAATCAAATATACAATTATCACAACACATCATTGAAACAAATGTATATAGAAGAACCTCAATAGCTTTTATTAATAGAAGAAGTAAAGTTCTGAGAGTGTTACAACCATTGAAGGCCCCAATCCAGCAACACCTCCCAGCAGAAAGAATTTCTCCTCTTCACCTCCTTCAAGCAATCACCCAATAGTTCTCTAGTGAAACCAACAGCATATCGTTACTTTGCACAAAATTCCAGCCTCCTGAGCTCATAGGAGAGAGCTCAATATATAGATGAATTGAGAAAGGATGAGTCAGCTTGCAACTGATGTGTAGCTGCCTTGTGTCCTCTCTCTCTTTAGTTGATCTTCAGTTCTTGAGTCCACATGGAGAACTTTGCTTCCACTTGGAGAAACAGAGCCTCTGACTCATCACAAGGCGAAATCCCTGATCCAAGTGTCATTTTTGGAAGATTCCAGAGTAATGACTCAGTGTGCCACTTGTCCCATCTCGCTCAGCGCAGGTGGCCTTTGTTCTACCTGCTTTGCAACGCAGGTACACCATGGAGGAGTTGCGTTTCAGCGCAGAAGCCTAGTGGAGCACCTGCTTTGATTTCAGGATTGCTTGTTTTTTAGTGTTTTCAGGTGGAGAACTGATCTGGGAGCTGTTGGTTTGCTGACCTTGTTCCTCTAGGGGTAGGAACATCATGTTTAGGGACTTTGGATCCCTTGGATTATTGACAATTCATGCCTGATGCTGCAAGGCACAAAATTCTCTATAACACTACAGGTACAAAGAAGTGAGTTCATTATTGGGTAAGATCTTTTGCATTTCATTTGAATGGTATGCCTACCACAACACATTTGAATGTAGTATCATTGGGATCATACAATATGTTGTTGGGAAAGGATTGGTTGTACCTTCACATAACCAAGGTGAATTATTATGACAAAGCCATTGATTTCCTGGATGATAATGGAGAACAAAGAGTTTTGTGAGGTAAGAAGAAAGCAACATCATGTAGAATGGTGACAGTTATGCAATCAAAGCGTAGCCACGAGAAAGGGTGTGTGTTATTCGTAGTGCACATTTCCAGTGACAAAGGTAAGGAGGTTGAGGATGCAAATGTTTTGAGTAGGTACGTAGTTCTAAAACAGTTCCAGGATGTATTTCCTGAGGAGATTTAAAAGTTTCCACCTCACAGGGAGGTAGGATTTTCCTTTAAGTTGGTGCCACGGGCAACTCTTGCATGAAAGGCACCTTACAGGATGAGTACACACGATTTGGTAGAATTGAAGTTTCATTTGAAGGAAATGTTGGATAAGGGATACATTAGGCCAAGTGTATCACCATGGGGTGCACTGGTACTATTTGTGAAGAAGAAGGATGACACTCTCAAATTATGTATTGACTACAGGAAGTTGAACAAAGTGGCCATCAAGAATAGGTATCTGTTATCGAGGATTGATGACTTGTTCGACCAATTGAAGGGAGTAGTAGTGTTCTCGAATATTGATCTGAGATCCAGATATCACCAGGTATGCATGGAAGAGGAGGACATTTAGAAGACAACTTTGAGGACCAGGTATGAGCATTATGAGTTTGTTGTAGTTCCATTTGGTTTGACCAATGCTCAACCTACATTTATGTGCTTGATGAATTGTTTGTTGCATCTGTATTTGGATAAGTTTGTTATTGTGTTCATTGATGACATATTGGTATATTCTAAAAATGAGGAAGAGCATGCCAAGCATTTAGCAAAAATTTTGAGGTTGTTGAGAGAGCATCAGTTGTATGCTAAGCTCAGCAAGTGTGATTTCTTTCAGACTGAGGTACACTACATGGGACATGTTGTCTCCAAGGAGGGAATTGCAGTAAATCCAGAAAAGATAAGGGCCATCATGGAGTGGGCAACTCCTAGAAATGTAGATGAGGTGAGATCTTTCATGGGGTTGGCAAGATATTACAAGAGGTTCATCAGGAACTTCTCACAGATTGCTTATACTATCACACCATTGCAGATAAAAGGTAAGAAGTTTGAATGGATAGAGGAGTGTGAGGCTAGTTTTGAGTAGCTCAAGCAGTTGTTGACACATGCAACAGTGTTAAAGATTGCAGGTCTGGAAAAAGAGTTTCTAGTATGCACACATTCTTGCAAGAAAGGACTTGGTTGATTGCTTATGCAAGATGTATAGGTGATATGTTATGAGTCACGAAAACTAAATGAGCACGAGCATAACTACTCCACCCATGATCTTGAGTTGGTGACAATCATACATGCTTTGAAGATGTGGAGGCACTACCTTCTAGGTAGGAGGTTTGTGTTGATGAGTGATCACAGTGGTTTATAGTATCTATTTGACCAACAAAACCTGAATGATAGGCAAGCTTGGTGGTTGGCCATGATCAGTGAGTTCAATTTGAACATAATGTATATCAAAGGTAAAGAGAATAGGGTGGAAGATGCCCTTAGTAGGTAGATACATGTAAGTCATTTAGCAGCCATGAGCTCCTATGGGACAAACTTATAGGTCAAGATCTTGTAGGCAGGTTAGCAGGATGTCAGGTATATGGATATTGTGCACAGGTTGCACTAGATTATATGTACAGGTATAGGTGGTGGTACAGGTACATGTACAAGTGTAGGTGCACAGGATGTAGACTATTGCCTTTCAACAAATGGATTGGTTAGATTCAGAGATAGGATATATTTTCTAGACAGTAGTGATATCAAGATGGTGATTTTGATGGAGTTTCATGTGAAACCATATTCAGGACACCTAGGCTATCAAAAGACATTGACCACAGTGAAGCAATTTTATTATTAGCTGAATCTGAAGAAGGATATAGCATATTTTATGGCTAGGTGTTTCGATTGTTAGCATGTGAAGGCATAGTGTAAGCATCCAGGTGGAATGCTACAGGCGATTACGTTTCCAAAATTGAAATGGGAGGTCATTTCCATGGACTTTATCATAGGTTTTTCGAGGATAGTGAGACAACATGATTCCATCATGGTTGTGTGGACAGGTTGACAAAGTTTGTACACTTCATTCCACTGAAGTCTACATTCTCAGCTAGCGATGTAGCACATGTAGTCATCAGAGATGTGATTAGATTCCATGGTGTTTAAAATAAGATTGTGTCAGATAGGGATGCAAAGTTCACTTCCAAGTTTTGGAAGAAATTGTTTACGAGTTTGGGCATCGAGTTGGCCTTCAGTACAACTTATCATCCACAAACAAATGGACAGACTGAGAGGGTCAGCAAGATATTGGAGGACATGTTGAAGATGTACGTGATGCATCAATAACGAAAGTGGGGAGAGTATCTCCCATTGATAGAGTTATCCTACAACAACGGGTATCAGGAATCTCTGAAGATGAGTTTGTTTGAGGAATTTTTGCGTAGAGTTGCAATACTCCCGTCAGTTGGAGTGATCCAGTTAGTAGGGTGTTGATTTGACTAGCCATGTTGGCGGACATGGAATAAGAAATGCAGGTTATAAAGATGAATCTAAAGGTAGCACAGGATAGGCAGAAGAGTTATGTATATCGGAATAGGTTGTTCAAGGAGTTCCATGTTGGGGAATAGGTGTACTTGCACATCAAAGCAAAGAAGATCTCCTTACGGATTGGATCATGTGCCAAGCTAGCACCACAGTTTTATGGACCCTTTAGTATTTTTGAGAGAATTGGGCCAGTAGCTTATCGACTTGCATTACCTCCGAAAGTGAAATTCCATGATATTTTCCATGTGTCATTGCTTAAGAAGTATGTTAAAGATGTTGATCATGTGATTGACTGGTCTGTATTACAGGTGGAACCAGATGCATAATTCTAGCTAGAGCCTCGGTGTATATTGCAGAAAAAGGTGCTCATGCTATGGAACTAAGCAATCAAGGAGGTTAAGGTGCAATGGAAGCACTTTAGGCCCAATGAGGCTACATGGGAGATGGTGGATCAGATGTAGTTTATGTATCCTTCATTGTTTTCGAGTTGAGGCAAATTTTTTTTGGTATGGTGTTTTGGGTATAAGTTTTGGTACATGTTTTGGTGATGTTTGATATATGTACAATTGTATATGGATGTAAATACTTCCATGATCTATGTTATAAATCTCCAATAAGCGGTATGGGTGTCATGTCATTATGATGTTATGTTTGTTATGTTGTCATGTTGGTCTGCTTCTTAGCAGGGTGATCATTGTAAATATTGCAACGAGCTAAGTTATAAAGATCCATCAACAATATGTTTTGCTTACAAAAAACTTGTGGTTATAGGTGTTGTTGAACAACGAGGAGAATGTTCAACCAAAGGGGAGGGTTATGTAATAGCCCTAGTGAAAATTCCATGTAATAAAAGTTAATAAAGGGAAAATGATAACCACGATTAATGGGACATGTATTCCAAGCTAAATGTTGGGCAAGACATCCTAGTGTGGGTATTCATTGGTTTATTAATGGTTAAGGAAATTGTAAAAGGCAATGGCAAAGGAAAAATGGCATTTTTGGAACATTTTTTATGAAAATAATGGAAATTAGGAGAAAAGGGAGGTGAAAGGTCACGGGTTGCATGTGAGGAGGAAATTGAAGGAAAATAATGGAAAATGAAGAAAATAGAGGCCTCATTGATAAAAAGGCTTTTGAGGATTAGTGGGTAACCTTTTGTCAGTTTAGTTTTTGGAGCTCTCTCATTATTATCTCTCACTCTTGGACACTTGGAGTTATTTTGGAGTGCTCTTGGAGGGTGTGGCATACTTAGAGTTTTGGAGCAAGAAGGAAAAGGAAGACTAGGAAAGCATAAGAGAACATCGAGATCAACCGCTACAATGGGTTTGGCTTGTAGGTATTGAGTTACATGTATGTTTTCCTCACTAGTTTTGGCATGCATGACATATGCATGTGGTTTATTGGTCATGATCTATCACTGGCATGGAGGATTGCCTAGATTGACAATGGATTTTCTCAGCCTTACCATTTTCTGGATAGCCATGGTAATTGTGGATTTATTTCCTTGTTTTGTTTTAGTTGGTTCTCATGTTTCCTTAGCTTGGGTTGAGTTACTAGTTCCTAGAGCCTTCATTGGAAAAACACTCTGGAGCCCTGTAACAGCTTGGATTGAGTTACTCATCATGGGGCCTTGGTTGGACAAATGCTCTGGAACCCTAGGTGGGTTGAGTTACTAATCTTGGAGCCTTGGTTGGAAAAATGCTCTAGAGCCCGATATGAGATATGGGTTGAGTTACTAGTCCTAGAACCTTGGTTGGAATAAACTCTATGGAGCCCTATGTTGGACGCGGGATCCCCCAAGGCAAGTTTTGGGGCTTAAAGCCTAGATTTTGACCAAATCTGATCTAAAGACTTAGGGTTTTGTGGGCACAGAGCGCGAAGATTGTAAATAAGTCATAGGGTTGTCTGCCCTCATTTTTGTAATGTAATTTCAGCTTTAGAAATCTACCCATGGTTCTTGGACCATGGGATTGTATAAACAGAGCGAGGCTCTAAGTTGTAAATAAGTGAATGATAGTCATTAATGAAGGATGAAGAAGTGAGTTTTATCTAAGTGTTGAGTCAAGTATTTGGCTTGTAGAGTAGGAGAAGGCTCTGCAGCTGAGTGCGCAGAGGCCTAGTAGTCTGCATCTGAGTGCGCGGTAGTTGAGTCTGTAACCGTTGGCGAAGTAATAAAGAGAAGTTTTACATCAATTCTTTGCATCTTTTTCCTATTTTGTGCATTGAATTTATCGGATATAAATTGCATTTATATTTTTTATATGATGTGCGAACTTATATGAATCCGTTGATAAAGTGAATATAAGATAAAGCATCTGTTTATGCGAAGATAACTAATTGTTATAAGAAGATAAGTAACATCCGTGGTATAACTTGGGGAAGTAATGCACATTGCTGCCCTAGCAGCGTGAAATCACCTCAGCCACTGGTTAGGGTTGCCTGAAGGTGATTATAACATACTACGAAGATCTCGTAGGTCAGAACAGCGTGCGAAGTGACCTGCACAAAGGTATTCACAGTTCGACTAAACCTACCCCTCAGACATCTCAAGGGTACGGAAACTTGGTTCTAGCATCCCCCCATACTACTTTGATAGAAACCTCAGTCTGCACTCCGTGGGCTATTTCCAAAATGGCTAGTAGTACAGGGATTTGTTTGGCTAATTAACTCTGAACCTAGGTCAAGCCCCCTTAAGCCAACTAATGGTTCCGCATAGAACTAGAAAAAATGCTCACAGTAGGAATCATTGAGTCGGTGGAAGAATCCGATTGGGTAAGTCCAATGGTGGTGTAGGAAAAGAGGCAAAAGGATGAGATAAGAATATGTGTGGATCTCAAAAAGTTGAATGGCGCTTGCATGCTTGATCCATTCCCAACTCCGTTCACAGATGAGGTGTTGGGCAATGTCGGTGGGCAGGAAGCATATTCTTTCACTAACGGGTTCTCAGGGTACCACCAGATCAAAATCGCATCGGAAGATAGGAGCAAGACAACCTTCGCAACTGAGTGGGGTTGCTTTCAATACGTTGTCATGACATTTGCGTTGAAGAATGCACTGGCCATCTTTTTGCGCGTGGTTTTTGCAGCATTTAAAGAATATATTCAAAAATTCTTGAAAGTTTATTTTGATGATTGGATTGTATTTGGGCTGGTTAAGCACCATGTAGCGATCTTATGCTTGATGTTGGATATCTGCGAAAGATACCAAATTGCGCTTAACCTCAAGAAGTGTACGTTCCTCGTTCCTTTTGGGAACATGTTGGGACATGTAGTTTACAGACAGGGAATGATGGTAGATCTCGTGAAGATTGCAATGATTCTAAATTTGGAAGCACTGCAAAGTGTGAAATGGTTGTGTGCTACCCTGGGACATACAGGGTACTACAGGAAGTTCATTAAAAGCTATTCCCAGATCACTGCACCAATGGAAAAGCTGTTGAAAAAATATGTCACGTTTTGCTGGAACAATGACTGTAAGAAAAGACTGGATGTATTGAAATAAAAGATGGTCACTGTGCTGATCCTGGTCTTCCCAAATTGGGACAAGGATTTTCATGTCCATCTTGATGAATCATGTATAGTGCTGGGAGCAGTACTAAAACAAGATGGTGGTGAGGGCTTGGACCACCCTATCGCGTTCGCAAGTCGTAGATTGTCTAAAGCAGAAAAGAACTATTCCACCACTAAATGTGAGGGACTGACTATAGTGTATGCGGTCCAGAATTATCGACACTACTTGCTAGGGGGACAATTCAAAATGTATATAGATCATTCCACACTGAAAGACTTGGTCAATAAGCCTGTGTTGGGGGGGCGCATATTCAGATGGCTTTTATTGTTCCAAGAATATGATTTTGAAGTTGTTGTGAAACCTGGATGATTGAACACAAGACCGGATCACCTGTCGCACATTGAGATAGGAGAGGAACCTATTAGTCTGCAGGAAGGATTACCTGACACACAGCTCTTTGTTGTGCACATAGCGGATGGACATTTTGAAGATATAATCCACTTTCTTACGGCTGGAATTGTGTTGAAAGAGTACTCCATCAAGCAGAAGAAGGAACTAGTGGTGTGCGCGGCGGATTTCTCTGTCATTGTGGGGAACCTATATAAGATGGGCAATGATGAGATACTATGAAGGTATGTACCTGAATTCGAAAGAAGCCATATCCTTGCATACGCACATGGTGGCACAACGGGAGGAAATTATGGAGGGAGAGCGACCACGCAGAAGATTCTTCACGCAGAGTTGTGGTGTCCAACCCTTCATCAGGATTCAAAAGCACATTGCAAGGCCTGTGATGTATGTCAAAGAACACCTAAACCATCACGGAGGGACGAGATGCCTTTGAATACACAAATGATGCTGCAGCTCTTTGAAAAGTGGGCGATTGAATTTATAGGCCGTATCAAACGTCAAGGAAAAATGGGTGTGAGATATATTATCACTGCAACAAAGTACCTAACTCGTTGGGTAGAAGTGCAGCCGATAAAAGATTGCACGGTTGCCATGGCTGCAAACTTTCTATTTGAACACGTATTGACACGATTTAGATGTCCGAAGATCTTGATGAGCGACCATGGTACACATTTTCTAAACAAGACGATCAACCCGCTGACATAAGAGTCTCAGGTGTATCATCAGAAAAGCACACCGTATCACCCACAAGCCAATGGGACAATAGAAGCATTTAACAAAGTTTTGAAGACTGCGTTGACCAAAGTATGCAACACATAGCAAAGTGATTGGGACCTGTACGTACCTGGAGTAGTATGGACTTATAGGATGACATACAAGAAACTAACGGGGCAGACACCTTTCCAACTAGTCTATGGAGTGGAAGTCATAATGCTGATGGAATACATCGTGCCTAGTCTACGTATAACAACACTCATAGGTATGATAGACTACAAAACCCTGGAGGAAAGACTCGTGCAGTTGGAGGAACTCGAGGAAGAATTATTTCTAGCTGGATTTCACCAAGAGGTACAAAAGCAGCGCGAAAAGGCATGGCACGATAGACATATTAAGTTGCGCACCTTCAAGGTGGATGATTTGGTGTTACTATATGATATGAAGTTTGATAATTTCCTGGGAAAATTCAGAATGCATTGGCTGGGACCATATGTTATTAAGGAGGTCACAGACGAAGGTGCGGTGCAGTTGGTAAAGTTAAATGGAGAACCTTTCCCAAGAAGAGTGAATGGTAGTCAGTTGAAGCCATACATGGGTGGCTCGACTATCTGACTAGCCCACTGAAGCACAGCCTTAACGCTCCAAGTAGATGAAAGGAGGCGTGAGACTATAAATAGATGCAGGGAATGCAAGAGTAAATACAAGGAAGCAGTTGAGATACAACAGTCTCTGAACAATGCGTGCAGGAGATACAACAGGTAGCTACTCAGTGCATTGTTGATCTTACAGCAGTTCGAACAGAGTTGGGAGGTCTCTGCACAAAGATCTCTGCATTGACAGAGTGACTCGAGGGCGAGTCACGATGTTTGTGTTGGGGTCCTGTTGGGCGCAGGATCCCCCAAGGCAAATTTTGGGGCTTAAAGCCCAAATTTTGACCAAATCCAATCTAAAGACTCTGCATTTTGTGGGCATGGAGCGTGACGATTGTAAATGAGTGATAGGGTTATCTGCCCTCATTTTTGTAATGTAATGTCGGCTTTAGAAATCTACCCATGGTTAGTGGACCATGGGATTGTATAAATAGAGTGAGGCTCTAAGTTGTAAATAAGTGAGTGATAGTCATGAATGAAGGATGAAGAAGTGAGTCTTATCTAAGTTTCGAGTCAAGTCTTTGGGTTGTAGAGTAGGAGAAGGCTCTACAGCTGAGTGCGCAGAGGCCTAGTAGTCCGTAGCTGAGTGCGTGGACCCCTGCAGCTAAGTGCATAGGGCGAGTCGAGTCTGTAACCATTGGAGAAGTAATAAAGAGAAGTTTTACATCAATTTTGTGCATCTTTTTCTTGTTTTGTGCATTGAATGGATCAGATATAAATTGCATTTCTATTGTTTATATGATGCGCAAACTTATATGAATGTGTTGATAAAGTGAATATAAGATAAAGTATCTGTTTACATGAAGATACCTAACTACTATAAGGAGATAAGTAAGATTCACAGTATAATTTGGGGAAGTAGCGCAGATCACTACCCTAGCAGTGCGAAATCACCTCAGCCCCTGGTAAGGGTTGTGTGAAGGTGATTATAACAGATCGCGAAGGTATCGCAGGTTAGGATAACACATGAAGGTATTCATAGTTGGACTAAACCAACCCCTCAGACATCTCAAGGGTGCGGAAACTTGGTTCCAACATCCCCCCATATTACTTCGAGCGAGACCTCAGTCTGTACTCTGCGGGATGTTGCCAAAAGGGCCAGTAGTACAAGGATTTGTTTGGCTAATTAACTCTGAACTTGGGTCGCCCCCCTCAAGCCAACACCCTAGAAGGCTTACACATAGACCAATCTGATGATGGTTTTGTGATGTCCAAACACGAGGTGGAATCACTTCTTGATGGGTTGAGGTGGTTGGCCTCTGGAAGCCCTGGATGGTTTTGGATTGATGTGTTTTATGAGATCCCAGATTCATGCTTGGAATATGGCATGGGGATGAATGACTGAAGAGATATTTGGCTCAATCATTATACGGTCGGGTGGAACCTGGTAGTCCCATCCTAAGTTTGGATTTTGCATCATCAATATGAGGTTATTTATCCTTGTATTTCTATAAGTATTGTACTAGTTTATATGGGGATCATATGGTTTTGATTTCCTTAGTATTTTTGTTGCTATTATGCTAGTTATGTATGTGTTTTATGACAGTAGCTGTGTATGGCTCTCACCATGTTTTTACTTGTAAATGAATGAACAATGTATTGATGACCTAATGGATAAAAATGCAGTTAATGTTTTGAGGCATCAATGTTTCTTAGCGATTCTCAGATGAGTATGAGACCCATATGCTTAGAACTGTTGTTTATACTTGTAGATTACATATTCGTGACATGTTTGAAAAAATTCCTATCATGGCTAGTAGGGGTCCAGTAAAAGGCTTATTCAAGTATTTTCATTTTCATCATTGTTTGATTGTTATCTTTATGTTCTGAAGGTGTCGATAAATTTTGGGCAGTGAACTGGGCTTTGGGCCTGAAAAAGTGGCTCAAATCTTGGGGAAGCTGGCACAACAGTGAGAAAAATAGTCCCTGGACACTTCCATGCCTTGTCATGAGAGCATCCAAAGCCTCTTGGCACTTTCACTACAAAGCCTTCAGGTTGCCTCATGTATATCTCTTCTTCTAGATCCCCATGAAGAAATGTTGTCTTCACATCCATCTATTCTACCTCAAAATCAAAAGCAACAACAACAAATAAAAGTAATATAATAGAAGTTACCTTGGCAACAGGAGAAAAAATATCACAAAAATCAATTCCTGACACCTAGGAATAACCTTTTTCTACCAACCAAGCTTTGTATTTCTCCACCTTTTCTTCTGCATTCATCTTCTTCTTAAACACCCATTTGTTGCCAATGGGTTTCCTTCTAGCCAACAACTCCACTAGATCCCAAGCCTCATTTTTTTGTAAAGATGCCATTTCATCAACCATTGCCTCTTTCAAGAGTTTGCCATCCTATAAATGTACTGCTTCCTTAACAGTTATGGGATCATCATTAGAAATAGATAAAGAAAAATTTAAACAGAAAGTAGATGGACCATACCTTTCTGGTTTCCTTCTTTCTCGAACTAATCTTCTCACAGCTAGAATTTTTGGCTCTTCATCTTTTGATTCCTCCTCTGCTGTAGAGTTTGATTCTTCCTCCTTTAGATCAAAATCTATCTTCTCAGGTTCCTTTAGTAGGATTTCATGTTTAATAACATATTTCACCTCTTTAAACACCACATCTTAGTTGTACCCAAACTTCGTTGTTTTGGTTTCCAAAGCTTATAACCTTTTAAACCATCCTTATACCCAGTAAAGATGCACCTTTCAAATTTACTATCGAACTTGGTTCTTTACTCCTTTGGAACATGTATATATGCATCACATCCAAATACCCTCATATGTGAAAGAGAGGGTTTCTTACCAGTCCATACCTCTTGTGGAGGCTTATCCTCCAATGCTGATGAAGGTGATCTATTAACCAGGTAACATGCAGTCTCCACCATCTCTGCCCATAATTTTTGTCCTAACTCGACACCACTGAGCATGCTTCTTTCCTTTTCCGTCAACGTCTTGTTCATTCTTTCTGCAACTCTATTTTGCCGAGGTGTGTATGGAGTAGTCTTCTATTGTGTTATACCACACTTCTTACAAAACTCCTCAAATTCCTTCTTGCATAACTCTCCACCATTATCTATCCTCATCACATTTATCTTTTTCTTTGTCCGGTTTTCCACTAGAGCCTTAAATTCTTTAAGCCTGTCAAAGACTTCAGATTTCTTCTTGAGGAAATATATTCATGTATTCCTTGAGAAGTCACCTATAAATCATACATGGTACACAAACTTACCCAGTGATGGAATTGACATAGGTCCAAGCACATCACTGTGCACAAGCTCTAATATCCCTTTCTCCCTCTTAGCACCAAAGGGGAAACTCACCCGATTCTACGTCCCATATATCCAATGCTCACAAAAGTCAAAATCCAGAGAAAAATTAGACATACCTTCTACCATACCATTAGCATGAAGTATTTGAAGGCCATTCTATCCAATATGTCTAAGCCTTTGATGCCATAGAATGGTCATTTCTCCAAAAACCACAAGGTTTTCTGCTCCACTTTCAAGAACCATAGAACTGTTGCATCCATCAATAACAATGCTACCTAGAAGCTTGTACAAAGTTCCAATCTGAACTCCCCACATTAATATCAGTGCTCCCCGAACCATCTTGTAGTTATCTTTCTTGAACACTGTTTTTACACCTGCATCATCCATCTTGCTTACAGAAATCAGATTTTTGGCCAATTCATGTATATGCAAAACACCAAGAAGTGTTCTAATCCTTCCAACTTGCAACTTCAACTTGATTTTTCCACAACCAGGAATTCTAGCCTTCCTTTCATCCCCTAAGAAGACATCACCACCATCATATTTGTCATATTTGTAGAACCAATCCCTGTGGGGTGTGAAGTGAAAGGATGCCCCTGATTTAATCAACCATGCCTCATGATCTACATGTATACATGAAGAAGAAGCCAAGTATACATCCCCACCTTCATTTGAGGTTGTTTTCGCCTCTAAATAACGAGCATCATCAGATCCCTTTCCTTTTTTAGGAGCTTTAGATCTACAATCTTTTTTGAGGTGCCCTTCCTTTCTGCATTTCCAGCATACATCTACAGGTTTTCATGGAGATTTAGATCTCCCACTCGAGGACTTATTTTTACTTATGTTCTTGGGTTGTCCTTGTATACACAAGGCATCTCCATTATGTCCCTCCATATTTTCCCATATCATCTCCACGGACAACAAGGATGAGATTGTTTCATAAAACTTCAATGTAGTTGTATTGCTACCTATTGCAACAACCAGACTATCCCACGAATCTGGTAGAGAACACAAGAAATTGATGCACTTATCTTCATCTGAAATTTTAATATCAATAGATAACAACTGACTTACCACAGTATTAAAGGTGTTCAAATGATCTGTCATTGAGTCTCCATCTTTCATCCTCAAGTTATACAACATTTTCCGTAGGAATAGTTTGTTCACCATAGACTTATATTGGTACAAAGTCCCTCACTTGTCCCACAAATCCTTCACTGCAGCTTCCCCTGATATGTTCAATAATATTGAATATGAGATACACAATCGTATTGTTCTCTTTTCTTTCCGATCCAACTTCTCCCAATCTTCATTTGACATTTCTGTTGGTTTAGTACCAATATCTACCGCGAGGCACTGATATTTATCCACTAGCAGATCCTCCATCTTGAGTTTCCACAACTCAAAACTCTAACCATTAAATTTCCCGATCTTTATCTTTCCACTGCTCTCCATCTTCGTTCAATGCAAGAATCAATCCCACAGATCTCCCATTGAAAAGGGTCTACCACAGGCCCGAGCAAAACCCCTCAGCAGCAAAGGCATCCCCTTGAAGTTGAAACAAATTTGATACCAAATGTAGGGTTTATCCCTGTATGGAAATTACCTACATACGAATTCTAAAAATGGAAAATAAACAATTGCGAGAGCATAAAACATAAAATAGATGTACACTGAGGTTTTCCCCTGGATCCCAAAGCCATGACTACCACATTGATTTTTCATTATATTCCTTTCAATGTTACAATACATATATATACATGACGAATCATCCATAAACCCCAATCCATCAACCCTGGATTAAAACATAACTATAGTTCCCTTGACTGAATCTACAAGATACAATGGGAAGAAAACCATCATGCCCAAAACCATGTGAAAAACCCATGCACAAAACCATAGGTAGGTCTGCCCACCTAATATAGGGTCCAAAAAAAAATTCTCATGGCACTGCCCCAAACCCCGTAGAGGGGGACTACTACCCCCCTCAAACCCCCTGACAGGAGGGGGGGGGGTGTCGCTCCCCCTCTAACCCCCCAACTTCATGCATGGGGTTAGTCATGGAAATAATATAACACACACCGAACATAAAATACCAAGGAGAAGGAGCTCTTATTAATGAAGGCATAGGGCGACTCGGTATGGTACTTCCATAAACCACCTGACCATAGATTGGGCTAAACCAAATATCTCTTTCAGCCAACCACCCCCATGCCTTATTCCAAGCATGAATGTGGGATCTCATGAAATAAATCCAACAAAACCAAAAAATGGCTTCCAAAGGCCAAACCACCTTAACCATCAACCAGTGATTCCACCTCACGGTCAGACATCACTAACCATCACCATATTCATCTCCATCCAAGCTATTAAGGGATCTAGAGCATTTGTTCTAACCAAGGCTTCTATGACTAATAACTCAACCCACAACTATTGCCAGGCTCCAAAGTGTTTGTCCAACCAAGGCTCCAAGACTAGTAACTCAACCCACCAAGGGCTCCAAAGCATTTGTCCAACCAAGGCTCCAAGGCTATTAACTCAACCTAAGATGTTATAGGGCTTCTAGAGTGTTTTTCTAACCAAGGCTCCAAGAACTAATAACTCAACCCACAACCAAAGGAATATAAGAACCGACCAGAAAACAAAAATAAAACCCACAACACCATGGCTATCCAAGAAATGGTAAGGCTAGGAAAAACCACTGTCAATCCAGGCAATCCTTCATGCCAATGACAGATCATAGTGAAATAACCACATGTGTATGCCATGCATGCCAAAACTAGCAAGGAAATCATACATGCAACTCAATACATGCAAGAAAAACCCAATGTAGCTTCTGACCTTGATGTCCTCTTGCACTTTCGTGCTTTTCCTTTGCCTTCTTACTCCAAATCCCAAGTATGCTACCCTCCTCCAATAGTGCTCCAAGAAAACTCTAAGTGTCTAAGAGTATGAGAGACAGATAATAGAGAGAGAGCTCGAAAACCGAACTAGCAAATGTCTGTCAACTGATCTGCATAATTAGTTAATTTTTGTTTACAAGTGGACTCCTCAAATCCATAGTGGCCCATTTATTTTTGTCTACCAAAATATATGTCATCTTGAGCTTCCATAGCTCAATACACTGCCCATTAAATTTTTCAATATCCATTTTCATATTGTTTTCCATTCTTTTCTAGCACAAGAATCACCACTACAACAAGGCTTCTCACAAACCCAAGATAACCAAATCCTTAACTGTAAAAGCATTCCCTGAGCCAATAATTGTTCTAGTACCAAATCCTTTTTTTAAACCGTATACGGTATACCTAAATTCTTAATAATCAGAAAAGTAAAAAAAATGTAAATCACATATTACATAGATTTTTTCCTTACAAACACAAACCTTTAAAACCAACAAACCATTTAGAGTGACACCTTTAATTTTTATCATCAATACACTTCACTATTTACAGTACAATATATGTGATCCCCCAACATTCAAAATCCCTAATTCATCAACCTGTATTATATTAAAATCTTAATTCTTTAACTAGAATTATAAAACCATGGATGAAACACCATGCACCAGAAAACACCAAAGGTAAAAAATGTGTGTTGGAAAACTATCAAGACCAGATGCAAAAAGTTGTTCAAGAAATTTTCAGGGGTTTTTCCCCCTTATTGCACTTGATGCATACAAGTTGCACATGAAACTAGTTGTGCAATGAATACAAGACATACCCAACAATGTTTGTGTAGGCCATTGCAATATTTCAAAATCATTTATGATATGCAAGGTATGAAAGACATTGGTGTATTTCAACACACTTTGATATTTACTCTTGCATAAGATTGTTTATCACATGCAACAATGTTCACAATTTCTAAATGACTGAATAATCGTCCTTGAGGGCATCAAAGAATTCCCATAAGTGTGCTCTATCTCATATGCTTTAAAGCCATCCCCAAATTTTGTGCGTAGAGAGTCCCTTGTGAATGTTTAACATGGGGAAGGAATTTAAAGAGTGCAGAGGTAATCTTCTCATTGTTAGGAAAGATAGTAATAGAGAAATGACCCTCTTGTGAATCTAGCGATCTCTCTAAATCCTGTATACATATGTTACCTTCAAACAAAGGATATCAAAGTTAACTTGTACCTTGAAAGGTGTTGTTCCTTGGAGATAAAACTCTATTACATATGCCTTCATTATTATTGAGAGTTATTGAAAGATCTAAGAAGAAGCTTCATCATCTCATTCATTTGTCTCTCAAGGGCTTCATGAAGCAACAACTTAATAGGATCTCCTAAGTCATCATCTTTGTTTATGTGTTCCATGTGAAGTGGAGTGGCTTGTAGGATCTCCTACATCATCATGTTTGTTTATGTGTTCCATGTTAAGTGGAATGACCCAATGACGAAGATATTCACTAAAATCAACCAACTCAAGGCCTAACTCCTTGTACCCGACTTCATGGAGCACATGCATGAAACCAACAAAATCACAATTTTCTTTAATGCCATTAATTCAAATTATGCTGAGAATGAAATGAAAAATAACATTAAAACCTATAAAAAATATAAAATAAATAATTATTTATATTAATGCAACAATAGTAGAAAACATTGTTCATTCACAACCCAACTATAAAAGAAAGTTGAAACTAGATTTTGTAATAGTGTGAAAACCTTAAAAAGAAAAAACACCAAGATAGAAAAACCCTACCTCTAACATATAAAGTTGCAATGAGTGCTATATTGCATTAAATAAAACTATATTAAAAAAAAAATTCTTATTGGAATCATGCTTTTAATATATTACTCTATTTGAATTAAACTTTATTTAAAATTGTGTTTAATTTATTACAAACACAATTTGTACACCACTCTAAATATTCTTCATTTAAGTATTAGTATTTAGCAAAAACTCATGAGATGATATTGGAGAACCACTTACATCATAATGCTACTTATAAAAGGTTAACCTTAAATTCAAACTCAGTGTCTATGCCCACCAAAGTTTAAACCTAGATGGTTAGGATGGAAAATCCGAGTGTCATGAATCGAAGCATAAACCAATTAATTCTTTTACAAATTTGAGAGGTTTATAAACAGGGATGTGGATATAATAGTAAGATTCTTAAAAATGACTCCACGAATGGCTAATGCGGCCAACGTGTTTGACAGAATGCGTCAAGGCATTCAAAATTTTTCATTCAAATGGCACATCTTGGCACCAAAAGCCTTATTTATTTTCTTCCATTTTCTTCAGCTACAACTGCGAAAACGGTTTACTGTAATCACATTTGCTTCTTCACTGGTATTGCCACAGCTTGTACAGAAGCATTCGCACGAACAACAGAATGGGGTAACAAGCTCTCTTTAATGAATATCAGTTCCTTTGGCTTTGATACATATTCATCCTTGTTACAGAATTGTAAAAGTTTGAGTTCATTAAAGCAACTCCATGGCCATATGCTCGGAACTGGAAGCGCTCACAATGTCTATCTCGGTACCAAACTCATATCCGTTTATGAAAAAACCGGAAGCCTGGCGGATGCCCGCCTTGTTTTTGATAATATGCCCGAACGAAGCGTGTTCTCTTGGAATAACTTGATGGGCGGTTACTCCAAAGAGGGACAATGGGAAGAAATCATTAAATTATATCGTGAGATGCATTTCCAAGGCGTCCGGCCGGATAATTTCACGTTTCCCTTAGTGATCAAGGCGTGCAGTGGGCGTTCGGCTCTGAAAGAGGGGAAGGAAATTCAACAAAAGGTAATTAGATGCGGATGTGAGTCGGATGTTTATGTGGCAGCTTGCCTGGTAGATATGTATGCAAAATGTGGAAGTATTGAGGAAGCACGCCAAGTGTTTGACAAAATATCCGCACGAGATCTGGTTTGCTGGACTGCAATGACAAATGGGTATGTTCAGAATGGTTTTGCGAAGGAGGCCTTGACACTCTTTCACGAGATGCAGGTTGCCGGCATTGTTCCGGACGCAGTTTCCATGGTGAGTGTTATCTCTGCCTGCGCCTATTTAGGAGCTCTGCAACAAGGTAAGTGGATTCATGACTGTGTAATTAGGAGTGGGTTTGATTCTGATGTTGTTGTGGGGACTGCCCTAATAGACATGTATTGTAAATGTGGAAGTATAGAGATTGCACGCCAAGTGTTTGACAAAATGCCTAAAAGGAATGTGATATCATGGAGTGCCATGATTGCAGGGTATGGAATCCATGGACTTGGGATGGATGCCCTTGAACTGTTTAACCAAATGAAACAGTCAGGCATGAATCCAAACGAGATCACCTTTGTTTCTGTTTTGTCGGCCTGCAGTCACGCAGGCCTTATTGATGAGGGCAGGGAATATTTTAACAGCATGAGTCAAGATTATCGCCTTACACCAGGGGTCAAACATTATACATGCATGGTCGACCTTCTAGGTCGTGCCGGTCGTCTTGACGAGGCAGAAGACATTATTAAAAAGGTTCCTGTAGAGGCTGATGCTGGTCTGTGGGGTGCCTTGCTTGGTGCTTGCAGAATTCATGGAAATATTGAGCTAGGCGAACGTGCGGCAGCACGGCTTTTTGAGATAGAGCCTGAGAATCCTGGATATTATGTGCTGATGTCTAACATCTACGCCACGGGGAGCAGGTGGCATGACATTGCAAAAGTGAGGACAATGATGGCAGATAGGAGATTGAAAAAGGTACCAGGATGCAGCTGGATTGAGTTAGATGACAAAGTTCATGCATTCCGTGTGGGAGAAAAGGTGCACCAACAATCTAAGGAGATATACGCAATGTTAGAGACATTGGCTGCGCAGATGGAGGCAGCAGGGTATGTGCCTAACACAAACTTTGTGTTGCATGATGTTGAGGAGGAACTGAAAGAAGATATACTCTACAGTCACAGTGAGAAACTGGCTATTGCTTTTGGGCTTCTCAACACAAGTCCTGGAACCTCTATCCGCATCACCAAGAACCTTCGAGTATGTGGTGATTGCCACACTGCCACAAAGTTCATATCCAAGATTACTATGCGAGAAATAATCATGAGGGATGCTAACCGTTTTCATCATTTCAAAAATGGCCTGTGTTCATGTGGGGATTATTGGTGATGCATGGTAAAACATGTAATCAACATTAACTTGGCCATTAACTTTTATCACTTCCCCAAGTTCCAACCTCTATGCATTATTGTGAATTACAATACAATATTTTATATCAGATTCCGGGTTCAATAATTTAATGGTAGCAAAGATGATCTGTGTTGGCGCAGAGCAGCAAATTTGATATGAGATGATTGTATATTCTACAGTAACCAAGCGTATATACATCAACGTTACATAATTTTATAAAAGCTAATTAGATACCCCGTACAGCTTCTGTATATTAGGTCACAGTTTCTTTTCACCATTGGTGTTAGCCTATTTATTTAATGTTTCACTCTGGCTATTTTCATTCATTTGAATAGATTATAATTAGTTGATTTTTGTTTACTCTGAATGGTTTTTACTATAATCAGTTTGAATTCATCTTAACTCTGGATCTCTGGATCTATATAGGGTTGAGAGGGATCAGATTTCTCCTGTGTATGTCTATATGTTTTTCTATATGCAAGGTTAATGTTTCATGAAAAAAATGTGTATAGTTCTAGGGATTTTTCGGTTAATGTTTCATGAAAAAAATGTGTATAGTTCTAGAGATTTTTCCTTTTTTGAAAAGGGAAAATATGATAATCTTGATTGTCGTTATCTTCAAGTAGTTATTTAAATCTCTTTCTTGTGTTTCATACAAGTAACATATCATACGAATATGCCAATAGAACATTATATTCAATGGTCTACCTTCTCATTTCATCTTGGGCATTGGTAATTTTCTCTTTAATTTTGTTTTTTTTAATTAAAATTTCAATCTTATTTTCAAGAACAATGAATCCTTCTCTAAATATATTCTTTGATTCTGAGCAACGCTCAATTCCTCATACCTAATGAGTCAAGTTGTAGTTGTCTTCATTTTTATTATATATTCCAAAGTTCAGGACAACCACTAAAGGAATTACTTTGCTTTACAAATGTTGTTTGATCATTATTTGGATTTCACAAAACCTAATCACTTTGTTTTGATTTCCTATGCCAAATGATCTAACAATCCATAGATAGATTAGCACAAGACAAAACACCCTAAATGTTCTTTAGGACATTATCTCACATCACAATAACACTTTGCATGTTGAAAGTCATTGCAAACAACAGGTACAACATGCGTATTATTGGCTATAAAAAGCATTTTACAGCTTTCCATACACGGTTTCCTGCATATATGGATCAAATCCACTAGTTGCATGGTATCATATTTCATACTGGATTTCTAAATTTCTCCCTTCCAACCATCCCTATTGCAATCACATAAGAATTTCAGTGGACTTCCACATAGTTTTTAACTCTGCCATTATAAGTTTAAGCATCTTCACCCCTTGTCCTTACTAGGATAGCCATTCCACTGGAAAATTTTGGAGCTGAAAATGATTATTCTCTAAATGAGACTAATCAGATTTCCCAAAGGGTTCACCTTAAACATTGTCCATACTGTCATAAAGATGTACATTTTATGAGAAATTTTCACAGTGACTCAACTATATATGGAAACAAGTAGGTTGTGAATATGTTGCATTCATAGACCTAGGAAATGTAAACATTTTTGTAGAAACTACTCTTAAAGAGGGTGTTGTGAAGAATTTTCCCTAGTTTCCAGGTGATGAACTCAACAAATCTACCCAAGATCTGTATCAAACAAAGGATAGAACATCTATTATCTCTATAGATCTTGTTGAGAAATCTAGGGCATATGAATGAAGTGATTTCTCTTGTAATGATAATTGCTTGTGAATGCTTTTTACTTCTTTAGATTAGGTTCTTCTCTTAACTTAGATTATTATAGTGTTCTTTTTCATCAAACAACTACCAAAGCATAAACAATAAGGAGACAAGAGACATAAAATGTAGGCGATCAACCAGGGCCAAAACCTCTCCAACTTGAGAGGAAAACCCAAACAAATTCTTCTTCTTATAGAAACTTCAAGTGACGAATACCAAGACCAAGACCAAGGCCCTTGACACAACAACCTCTCCAAGTCACAAGACCCTTCTTCACTGCTTCTTCTTCTTGCCCAAGTCAACACAAGTCAAACTACCTTCTTGCATTGCTAATCTTGGCTAATCTGAAATTTCATCTCCTTTCCACAGACCTGCAATCTTTGTCCTGCTTTTACCTTTGTAATTTTGCACGTGTGAGCTGATAGAGGGAGATTTGAGATGCTTTCCTCCTTTGCTTAGCTTGGAGACTTCTTCTTAAGGCTTCGGCTAGGAAGAATGATGATTGGTGACTTCCTTAATGGTTTCTCTAGGGATTGTTATAACCCCACTATAGAAACCCTAATTTCTGCCACACGTGTGAAGAGAAAATACCCAAAACAATGCTAGACTTCTTCGCTTATCTTGCCTTTCATTTTGTTGGTTATGAGATTGCTCGTGATTTTCACACTTTTTCTTATTGTAGATTGCTTGATCGAATTGTCCTCCAAGTGATGCCGAGTTACTTTATATATAGTGGACTATCCATGTGATATACGTTGACTTGACCTTGTGCTTAGGCCGACATGCCTTTCTAGAATCATCTTTATTCCTTTTTGTAGGTCGGCTTCAAGGAGAGCTTGTGACATGGCCTTGGAGGGTTAGTGACTCAAACAAATTTTTCTTTTATAATGCATAGCATGCCCAAATGGGTCTTTAATCCTTAAGATTGATTCACTAGACTTTTATGACTTGATGTCCAAACCTAATAGCTCACAATGGGAGCTTCAATAAAAATAAAATTCCTTGAGCATGAAACCCATGACTCCAGCATTACAAAATAATTTTATTTTTCTTCTTTACATCAATTACATAAAGTCATGATTACACATGTCATTATGAAAACTGAACCTAATACATTTTTCAACACTCCCTCTTAACTAGGGAGGCATTCATAATCTATACAAGGTACTTGGACATTCTCAATCTGAAGAATGTTCTTAAGAAGAGTCAGATTGGTAACCCATATGTTTAGCATCATATCATCCAACATTGTCACATAGCAAGGCCTTGACTAACTACTCTATTTCTCCACAAGATTAGAGCTCAATGTTGGCGAACTCAATCATGTATAGACACCCCCATCAGTGTCTCTCTCAGAACATACCCCACCCGGGTTTTTAGTGTGTCTTCCACTAGGACTATTCTTATCTTGGATTTCCAGTCCTCAAAGAATAGCAGTTCTCTACGACTACTCTTATCTTGGATGCCCTAACACATCCTCAAAGAGTATCAGATGCCAAGTATTTACACAATCCTCCATTATGTCTTCCCAAGTGAAGACAAGAATATGTGCCTATCTCTCCCTCTCAACTTAGGGAGGATATACTCATTCCACTGTAGGAATGCACCCATTCCTTTAAAAAAAAAGAAATGTACCCAAGGTCCCTCTTGACTAGGGACTTGACCAACCTCCCTCTTGATTAGGGACTTTCTTGCAGCAACTCTTTAGGTGGAGATCACGGGACAACCAACTGCTTGTAGAACTCCTTCCTTTGATGTCATGAATCTTTATCATAGAGTCTACATCTTTTGGGACTTCTTTGTAGGGCACAAACCATCCATCACTTTCATCCATGAGTCATGTCATCATTTCTTTCATTGGAAAGTGATCCATTAGTCCATATTTGGCCTTCCTTCATGCCATGCTTCCTTCTTCATATCATGTTTCCTTAAGGACCTTTCATCCTGCCACATGATCATCAGTTGTAGAAGACTTCCACAGTTCTTCCCTTAGTAGCCCTACATAAGCCCATCCAGATATTGTTCAAAAGTAAGAAATGAACATTAAATCAAAATTACCTTTGTGATGGTCTTTCATCATGACATCTCCGTATTTGCATCAACATCTTGCATACATATTGACTCATCTCCAAACGATATATACTGCCAAGGGTCTCTTTCTTTTTCAGATTTCATCAAGGTCTTCATATCTTTCATGGAGATATCATAGTCAAGTCTTCTAGTTCTTGTGTTAGTTTTAGATAACAATGGTATATTCTATGCTTTAACACAAATTACTTCAATGTTCCTTATCAACCCAAAGACAATTTCCAATTATACCCATTAGCAATTACATTAATTTAAACACATTGACAGTAAATGCAGAGAAAACATAAAAACATGTGCATAAGACAAGCCAAAACGAGGACAAAAGATGTGGCAGATGCCAGGGAAAAACCCCAATATGGGGAAACCCTTTAATCAATTCTTCTTATTATTATTCAATAGTTCAATAGAGAGAGAGAGAGAGAGTATAAATATCAAATTAACTTGCCCAAAACAGTCCTGTCAAATCAGCTGTCAATAGTAGTCAACTGCAGCCCTAACTAGAAAGTCAACCATGGTCAAAGCAACTCCAAAATGTCCTCCACGCAGTTTGGTCAACAACAGATAAATTCAGCCTTCCAAGGGGGTCAAAGTCAACCCAAAAACAGTTTGGTCAACTTAGTCAAACACTATTGTAATTTCTATAGTCAAAGGCTGAAGTCAACATTGAAGTCAAACTAGTCAAACTGTTCCAATCACTTTGAAAATTGTGCCAATCAATGCGACCTTCAAAAATCAAAATTTTTCCCAAGAAAATGTAGTCAACGCTGGTCAAAAGAACCTTGGTCAACGCTGGTACATTTTCCTGAAATTCGGCCAACATACAATCCCAGAGATTCATCCTCTTGTCACACGTGCGAAGTAGGTAGAGGCTGCCTCCAAGCTGTACGAACCAATCAAGAGAGGAGAGAGAGCAAGATATGTGATAAGATAAGTGATGTCCAAATGAGGAGAGAGGTCACTCATATTTATACACTTCGTTGAGGGTGAGGAGACACATCTATTGGGCTTCACGAACCTACATTTGACTGACGCCGACCTTGACAATTTGTGCATGAGAGGGAATAAATTCAAAATTCCATTTTTTCTTGTCAGAAGGAGATGATATTTATATCAAAATTGGACCTCTCGAAAGGAGGAATCCAATGCAATAATCATCTCCATCATATGAGCTGTCCTAAGGTGGAATTTGGCCCTAGTTGCCAATTTTAACACTCCCTCTCAAATAGGGAGAGTTCCACCCGCCAATCCATTTGTCATCATCATGCCATCTTGTCATCCTATACCATCCTGGTCATCACTGCCCTACTCTGCTATGCTGAACCATGAAGTAATAATGAAGAAGTGATCGAGAGTGAATCATAAGACCATACCACTTTCCACTGACAAAAGTCAATTGTTGATCCCAGATCAAGTTGTTTGAACACTGTGCATCCTAGTCATAGGGAGTATGGAAGTACACGATGCATCCATCGGTAGTGCTATGGTCCATAACCATCTTTTCCCAACTCGTTGGGCAAATGAGAGGTACTTCCCATGAGTCCCAAAATCCATGGGTAGGATGTGTGTTGGGGCATCGACAAGCGAAGGTGAACCACACATCATGCTCATATGCCATAGGAGAAGGTGAACCACTCATCCTATGCATATGTCAGTCGTAGGAGAAGGTGAACCACTCACCCTACATGCATGTATCTAGGTAGGGGAAGGTGAACCACTCACCCTACACACATGTTAACCATAATGGGTATCACAGGGGAAGGTGAACCACTCACCCTGTATCTAGCACACCACTAGGGGAAGGTGAACCACTCACCCTATGGTCGCTCATAGCTCCAAGAAGTACCCCAAGCCCCTATGATCTCCCAGAGTTTGATCTTACCCAAAGGCTTCGTGAGAATGTCTTCGACCTGCTCATCTGTTCTAATGTGTTGGAGCCTTATTTCTCCTCGTTGTACCATATCTCGGATAAAGTGGTACCTGATATCAATGTGCTTAGAGCGGTCGTGGAACACAAGATTATCTAATAGGCGAATCCCACTTTGGTTGTTACAGATCACGGTGGTATTTAGCACGTGCTCAAATAACTCATTGAAGAGCTCCCTGAATCAAACAACTTCATAACAGGCCATACTCGCAGCAATGTATCCGGCCTTGGCGGTGCTTAGTGCAACTGATTTACGCTTCCTGCTCATCTAAGATATTGAAGAAGATCCCAAAGAGAAGTAGCACCCAGACATGATCTTATGATGCACCACACTCCCAGTCCAATCAGCATCTGAATATCCATGACCCTCAAGTTTCCGGTAGTGTATCTAAGTCCATAGTGGATTGTGCCCCAGAGATATCTCAAGAGATTCTTAGCAACAATCCAGTGAATGTGATGAGGCTCAACTATAAATTGACTCAATGTGCTCACAATGAAGCATATGTTAGGATGGGAGTTGACCAAGAACATCAAGGCCCCCACAAGTTGACGATACTCGGAAGGGTTTGCTAATCCAAGCCCAACAACACTTCCACATAGCTTCTTAAATTTGAGTTCCATCGGAGTAGTCACGAACTTGCAATCCACCATTCCACATCTCTCAAGTAGCTTCACAATGTATTTTCCTTGAGAAAGGAAAATATCACCTGGCTTTTGCCAAGCCTCCAGCCCTAGGAAGCATTGCATCAATCCTATGTCCTTCATCTCAAATTCGGAAGCCAACTCTCTCTTGCATTGATGAATGAGAGGGTCATCACATGTTAGAATGAACTGCGAACCCCTCGGGTTGTTCCACATAGACTTCTTCTTTAAGCGAGCCATGCAAGAAGGCAGTTTTGACATCCATCTGGTGTAGGCTCCATCCTTGCGAAACAGCGAGAGCTATAATCGAATGGATGGTGGTATATCGGCCAACTGGTGCAAATATCTTATCATAGTCTACTCCTTCCTTTTGAGAGAGGCCTTGAGCAATAGATCTAGCCTTGAACTTTTCATCACTCCCATCAACTCCATGTTTGATCTTGTAGAGCCATTTTGAAGTGACCACTGACTTGTCCTTGGGTCTAGGAACCAGATCTCAAACATCATTCTTCATGATCAACTCATATTCCTCGTTCATCACATCCTTCCAAACTTGGTGTTTCATGGCTTCTTCAAATGTGTAAGGCTCATATTATACAATGGTACTCATGGAAGCTAAGTGCCCTTGGTACCTATTCGGCTTCTTACTTTCACGAAATGTCCCCCTCGGTGCAATCTGTTTCTCAGCATCTTCAAGGGTATCTTTGAGCCACAAAGGTATTTTTCTTGAAGTAGTGGGCTTACTAGGAGGTGGATCAATGGGATCCATCGGACCTTCAACATCGAGCATCGGTTCATCAGATGAAGGTACTTCCTACTTTCCTGCATTATCATCATTATTGTCCTTCCTAGGGATATGAAGATTTCAAACCTTCCTAAGAGCATAATCTTCATTGAAAGTGACATCATGACTTAATTCCTCTTCCCCTTGACTAGGCAAATAGATTCTATATGCCTTTGAAGTTTCACTGTAGCCCACAAACATTCCTTTCTTCCTAGATGCATCTAGTTTGTTTCTTTTCTCTTTCAACACATAAAAATATACAAGACAACCAAAAATTCTAAAATGAGAAACATCAGTTTTATTACTGGTGAATACTTCTTCGGGTGTCTTGAAGTCCAAAGCTTGATGTGGGCATATGTTTTGGACATATACGACAATGTTGGTAGCTTCTCCCCATAAGAACTTCAGAAGACCTTGATCATGAAGCATAACACAGGTGGCTTCTATGATAGTACAATTATTCTTTTCGGCAACACCATTTTGTTCAGGAGTATATGTAGTAGTGGTCTCCCTCTTAATGTCAACGTCTCTACAATATTCTTGAATTCATTTGACTCATAGTCAGTCCCATTATGGCCTTCAATATTTTGATCTTCTTCCCTGTTTGATTCTCGACCAAGGCTTTGAAAGAGAGGAACCATTTGAACAATTCATCCTTCTTCTTTAAGAAATACTTCCATGTTTTGTAATATAGGTCATCCACAAAAATAATGTAGTACAAATATCCACCCAAAGATGTCACGGGCAACATACCTGATAGATCAGAATGGACCAATTGAAGAATATCGGTGGTTTGAGTTTCACTTGAGGGGAATGGTCCCCTTGTATGTTTTCTAGGTTCAAAACCTTGACAAACACCTTCATGATCTAAGTTTAATTCGAGCATACCTGTGACCATCTTCCTTACATCAGGTAAGGCTTTGAAATGAAGGTGAGAAAATCTTCGGTGCCATAATTCAGATTGAAGAGAAGTATCACAAGTCATTTCTCCCAACAGACTTCCTCCAACCTGATAAAGACCTTCAACCCTGAATCAAAGAGTGAATGCATCTCTTGGGTTCCTTTTCCAAACACAAACTTTCCCATCAATGAATGTCACCTTGAAACCTTTGTTTTCCATTGCAGAAATAGAGACCAAGTTATTTTTCAGATTAGGTACATATAATACTTCTTGTAAGTGGAGGGTTTGACCTTGATTTAAGTGAAGAGTAACAATCCCAATTCCTTTAACGCGATAAGTGACATTATCGCCAAGTATAATCTCCATATTTGTCTCTTTTCAATCAAGTTAGAGAGAGCCTCTTTGTACCCAGTGAAGTGCCTTGAGGCACCACTATCAATCAACCAATGATCCAATGTATCTGGAGGAGAGGCAGTGGTGAGGGAAAAATCAAATAAAATTATTTTTGCTTTACACCATTAACTTCATCATACCTGGAGTTTCTCAACTTCTTGGGATGACCACCATTTCCATTTCGAGCAGCAGGAGCATTCCTCTTTCTTTTGTTATTGAACCTGTTGTTCCTTTGATTGCCATTCCCCTTGCAGTTTTTGTTATGGTTGTCATCATCTCTTGGAGTATCCTTCTTGTGAGGACACTCTCTAGCAAAGTGGCCAAACCCATTGCAATTGAAGCATCTTCCTTTTCTTCCTTCTTAAAATCCCGGCTTGAACCCTTGTCCTTGATTCTTTGGACCAACATTGTTCCTCCTCTTAGAATGATTGAAAAAGGCAGTAGAATTGTTTCCATTTGAGGGCTTGTCTCTTTCCATCAACTTTATTTCTTCTTGAGTGCATCTATCCAATAATTCATCAAATCTTGGAATCCTGTCATTATTGAGGATTTTAGTGTTGAATACATCCCATTCTCTTGTAAGGCCTCCAAGTGCAATAAGAGTGAGCTCTCTATCACCAATAAGTTGTCCAATAGATAGGAGATCATTCTTGATCTTGGTAATCCTCATGAAGTAGGATTGGATGGGTTTTCCTCTATCCATCTTGATGCCTTTCAACTTGTTCTTGAGAAAGAGAACTTGATTTGCATTATTTATTTTGAACATCTCAACCAGCTTGTCATACATCTCCTTGGATGTTTCCAAATCAGAAATATAGGCAACCAAAGGCTTATGAATAGAATCAACAATAATTTTCTTAGCTATAACCTCACCTTTCTTGTAGTTTGTTTGTGCAACTGCAGATTCATTTGAAAGAGGCTCCACTATTCTTCCTTTGAAATAGTCCATGGCATCATTTTATTCCAATGTCAAATCTTGAGTCATCTTGCATGCATGATAGTTGAATTTTCCCTTAAGCTTGTCCTCATATTTGAAGAAAGATGTACTAGTCATTGGGATTAGTTCCAAGTCCTTGTCCAACAACTTCCCTTAGTGATTTCTTATCTCACTCTTGCTTGGGCTTTGTCTTCACCTGAGCTCTGATACCATGTTAATTTTAGATAAAAATAGCATGTTATATGATTTAGCACAAATTACTTCAATGTTCCTTATCAACCCAAAAACAATTTTGAATTATATCCAGTAGCAATTACATTAATTTAAACACATTGATAGTAAATGAATATAGAACATAAAAAAATGTGCAAAAGACAAGTCAAGACAAGAGGACATAAGATGTGGCGGATGCAAGGGAAATCCCCTAATGTGGGGAAACCCTTTGATCAAATCTTCTTATTATTCTTCAATAGTTCAGCAGAGAGAGAAAGAGTTAAAATATTAAATTAACTTGCCCAAAACAGTCCTGTCAAATTAGCAGTCAACAACAATCAACTGCAACCCTAACCAAAAAGTCATTGGTGGTCAAAGCAGCTCCAAAATGTCTTCCAAGCTGTTCAGTCAACAACAGATAAATTCAGCCTTCCAAGTGGGTTAAAGTCAACTCAAAAACAGTTCGGTCAACCTAGTCAAACATTGCTATAATTTATGTGATCAAAGGCTGAAGTTAAAGCAGTCAAACTATGCCAATCACCTCGAAAATGTGCCAATCAACGTGGTCTTCAAAAATCAAAATTCTGCCAAAGAAAATGTAGTCAACGCTAGGCAAAAGAACCGTAGTCAACACTGGTCTGTTTTCCTGAAATTCGGTTAGCAAACAATCCCATAAATTCGTCCCCTCGTCACACGTGCGAAGTAGGTAGAGGTTGCCTCCAAGCCATATGAATCAATGAAGAGAGGAGAGAGAGAGATATGTGATGAGATGAGTGATGTCCAAATGAGGAGAGAGGTCACTCCTATTTATACACTTTGTTGAGGGTGAGGAGACACATCTATTGGGCTTCATGAGCCTACATTTGACTGAGGCCGATGTTGACAATTTGTGCATGAGAGAGAATAAATTCAAAATTCAATTTCTTCTTGTCAGAATGAGATGATCTTTATATCAAAATGGGACCTCTTGAAAAGAGGAATCCAATGTAATAATCATTTCCATCATATGAGCTGTCCTAAGGTGGAATTTGGCCCTAGTTTCCAATTTTAACATTTTGGATGTTGGTTTCCTTCTCCATAGTTGCAAATTTTATGATCTATTCATTTCTTTCTTCACACATTTCCTTTCTAGAAACTTCCAATCAGAGTTCCTACAATTTTTGTCAACCACCCGATATTTCATATGAGGACATATTATGTTGATTTCATCTAGTTAATGTGTGACCCATGCCTTCTTGCATCCTTTCAAAGGAGGATATCCTTTTCTTTTGATCATGCTCTCAAGGTAGAGCATTCATTCATCTTACCTGCAACTATATGACATGACTCTATTTTATCAAATACAAGCATACATACCTTATTTTCCTTTTAGGTCATCTAAAATTCCTTTAGCAATTTCCTTGATTGAAGGAACTTCAATCCCTTGATCTGATTTACTTCTTTTGACATCATACTATCATCCCATGAATTCCTACAAGTTGGAATTCTTGATGAAACACTTGCTTCCTTTTAATTAGTGAATCTTCCAATGAAGACTCTAACAGAGGATCTTGAGTATCCTTATCCAGCAATTGTTTTCCTTTTGAATGATGTATGATGAGCTTTGTACTAGATGACTTTTTCTTCTTCTCATAAGGACCACTTATGTTTCTACTGAGGTTACCAAGAGCTATATCCTTTTGTAGGTGACTGCCATAGACTTCTTATTTCAGTGATATTTCTGTTGACGATGCTGGACACGCCAACATTCAAGGGATCTCCCTGATATGGAGTCACAACTAAACCTCACACCATCTGGAGTAGGAGTCCCAATAGTGGGTGATAATGTTATGCCTTGAATGAAAAAACATGCAGAGTGAAGTACGGTAACTTTCGCTGAGAGCAGGTTTGTGACATTGTGGAAAGTCAAGTGCGATGCATGAAAGTTCCAACACATGAAGGGAAAGGCAAGTGAGCACCTTGGAAGATTGTAATAGTATGCAACTTGAAAGGCACATACGAGCGTAATGAAATCACAAGCTAAGATGCGGAATAATCCGCAAGCTAAAGTGATGAATTAGTACAAAAACACATGCTCAACAAGATTCATATAAATGCAAATGAAATAGTTCATAAACATAAGCATAAGTTAAATAACATACATTGGAAATACAACAAGAATAGGCCTACTATATTCGAACATATGAATGAAAGCATTCTAGCTCTGATTTTAATATACGTGAAAGTTTCATTCATACATACACCATTGATGGACCACTACACCCAATAGTGGAACATTAAAGTCAAGAACACCTACTCCTCCAAAGAAGTATACTCCCAAGTTCCTTCTAAGCCTAAGCCTAGCCAAAAGCTTGGCTCCCAAAGGCCCCTTACATGACTTATGAGGTTTTATTTATAGCAAGAGGGGGTGACTCTTCAACTCCCCTTTGTGACCTTTGGACTACCTTCATGACTTTTCAATTTCTTTAAAAAATGACTCATTACATTATATCATGACTCGTCATATTCCAATATTGACACTTGGAATTTCACTTACAACATAATTACAAATAATATTAAAATTTACACTTGTATCCATATAAGACAAATAGGGTAGAGACAACTTGATAACCTAACAAGAAAAAACACTATGATGCTTGAGTTTGGGGAAACTCTAGCTCAACAACTTCGACTTGATGCTTTTTGGTCACATATTGGTGCTAAGCTTGGTACTCTGCAAGGACATCCCCAAATTGCGTAATGGTGTTTGGATGGAAATAAACTCTTACCTCCATGGCATCCGGGTACAATGATTTGGAACCAGTTTCAACCTCCTTCTGAAGCATGAGCAACGTTGTTCTAATTTGGACAGGAACACCGATGTAGTTATGCATGTTTTATCTATTCAGCACCAAATATTCCTCAATGGAAATCTATCTCAGCTGCTCCAAGTACTTAGATCCCTTGCCTAACTTGGTTCCTGGGTTTATCTTTGGTGGGCGAACCAACTGATGGGATCTTGTGTGCATTCACCAAGACATCCAAACAATTGTATAATTGTATATATGAGGCCTGAATACTACCAATGAAAGAAGTGAGTTCCCTGATAGGAATCATTGTCCAAACCTTCGCTTTCTCTAGCTCTTCCTGTGGCTTCATTTTATTTCCCAATTTAAGCGGTATTCCTTTATATCACATTGTCCATTCATTCATGGATGCGATAACTTGTATATTCTTGATAGTTTTGACAAAGTCTTGCTCTTCTGTTGCAAGCCATGCACATGAACAATTTCCTTATGTATGGTTATGAGCTCCTCATGGAGATCCCACATGGTCTCTCCAAGTGTTGATACTTCACTAAGTATTACTACTCTCATTTCCTCCAAGTAGACCTGTGCGGAGACTGCGTTTTGTGCTGCTACATGGCGCTGTTCTATTTCTTGTCAGACAACCTGTAAGTTTTGTGCCAATTTCTTATTCTTGGCCATGAAACACTGAGTGTTTGATCTTTCTACCCTTGCAAAGGCCAAGTTGGCTTCAACAATGACATTTTGATTCTTTCTGGTGTCTCCCACTATCACCCTCTCTCTAATGAATGCAGGTGATGCATGGTCATCCAGAAAATTCTTTCTCTGTACTTGTACAATTCTCTTATGGAATTCATCATAAGACAAATTGTACAAGTCCAATACCGGATCATCATCAATAGGAACAACATCCCCTTCTTTGCTTGGAGATAAATCTGCTATTGAAGTTGGTAGAGATTGAATGGTGACCTGTGGTGCACTCGACATTAGGTCACCATCCTCATTCTGCGGCTCCAATTCCAACTCCATATCTATAACTTCAATCAATTCTTCAATCTGCGAAGAAAGCTCTCGATCCTGCATCTGTTCACCCTCCTCTGCTGCTCACTAGTTCTGTTCTTTCTCTTCAACTTGTATTGACGTTGTTTCTTCTACTATGACACCTTGCAATTCTTCTTCTTCCTAGTTCTGCTTCTCTTATTGTTCTTTCCATCTCATCTCCCGGTCTTCCTTCAGTTCTTATTCTTCTTTATTCAATCTCAATTTTTCTTCCTGCAAGCTCTACTTTTCTCTCTTCCTTCGCTCTGCTCTCTGTATCCTCTACTTCCTCTTCACTTCTGCTACTAAAGCTTCTTTCATAAGGATTGGATCTACTTTCATCTTGCAACTTTGTTCTTCCCCTGGACTATCAACAACCCTTTTCTTTCCCTTATCTTGTACGGTACTACTGCTTTCTGCTGGTGCTGCTTCTCGAGTTGTCCTCTGGATCTACTTCATGGCTCTTTGCTAAAAGAGCTTCATTAATTTGTTGCCATGTTAGTGTTGACTCCTTTCCTATAAACAATTGAGTGTCTGCATATATTGTCAAGTCTATTAGTGTTTTCTCAACTGCTTCCCTAGTACTGCTTTTAGTGCTCTCTTTTGAAGTAGCTCTCTTTGGTGCCATGGTAACAATGACTGCTGGAATAATGTTTTTCACAAGTGTGGTACCCGTGGGACAAAAATGACACTCATGGTAAGAAAACATTATCTTCAACAAATCTACCTTCAAAGCATGATCAAGCAGCAAGCCGGGCAACTAGAGAGAAGGATTGCACAATTTTTATCAACAAGGGAGACTGGTTGACTGTGGGAACCACGAACTACGCAGTCCCAACAACCAAGCGTGAAGCTTGAGGCTTGGGACTGCACAATGTGTAGTCCCAGCCTGGGAAGAGACTAGGAGAGACTGCGCATTGCGTAGTCTCAGTGGCCAAGGTGACAGGTTGACCCTTGGAACTGTGCAGTGCGTAGTTGGGGCCAAACTATACTGTGCATTGTGCAGTTCTAGAGGCCAAGCTCTCAGCTTGAGCCTTAGTATTGTGCAGTGCTCAATTGGGTTGGGTAATATCTGGCCAAGGGAATTACAAATTTTGCTCGGTGGAAGTGTGAAAAATGAGCAGAAGTGAATGACGATGTGAGCATGAGTGCAAAACTAAGTAAGTGTGAGTGAATCAATGTATATCAAGTGTAGACAGTGAACAAACAGAAGGAAAATAAAGTATGTGAGGAGAGTCACTGCAACGAAGACCATCGGTGCAAAAATAAGAAAACTGATGCGACACTTGTGAAAGGCAAACAAAAAATTATAAAAATGCTTCTACAAGTTAAAATAAGTTGAAATGGAAGCAACCATGAAGATAAATAATCAAAACAATGCTCACACAAGTGAAACGACAAAAAACAACAGAAAAAAAAAAAGACGACAAAAGTGAAATTCATCTGGAAAAACAACGACGACCGCATCGAAGGTTCCTTGATATCCTCGAGAATGCTAGAACTCCAAGATCATATGTGCAAATGAGCTCTAGAGTTGTTGATTAACTACATTTGAGAAAATGAGGGTTTTTGATGTGTATGCCTAAATTCAAGGAAAAATGACACTTAGCGGAAACTTCTAAAAATAGAAATGTGCCACCTTGGAGAAGCTAATAATAGAACCTTAATTCCTAGGGTTGCTTTTTTCCATTTCGTTTTATTTCTTTTCTGATGAAGCTTGCCATGCAAACTACTGGGAAAGATTTCACAATTCTTTTCTGTATATATTTTTCAGATCTGAAAGTCAAAATAGTGAAACGTGGCAGTTCATACAAGTTCACTCTTATGAAAAGGTATATAATTAGGTCATCTTGGGAGATTGTTCATAACTCTTTCTTGGAGGATCCAATTTCGATCAGACTGGTGTCATTGGAAAGAGGACGCAGAGGGCTATTGCAAACCATGATTATAGAATTGGAAGATCCGAAATTACAGGGTTACAGTTGTTTCAAAATCAAGCTCCTAAAATCAAGAAAAGGCGATATGAGGAAGTTTGATGGCAAGGATCTGGTAAATTGGATACTACAGATGGAGCAATATTTTGATCTACATGAGGTGCAACTGTTACAAAAAGTACATATTTCATATTCATATTTAGAACCAGATCAATTTTATGTATAAAGGGCTTTGGTCTCGTAAACCACTTGTTACGTGGTCAATTTTCATGGAGGAACTGATAGCACATTATGAGGATACAAAGAGAAACACCTTCTTTAGCCAATTGATAAATCTCAAACAAAAGTGTTCAATGGCGGAGCACATTAAGGACTTTCAAAAATTGAATATAAGGGTAAATGATATTCCAGAGAAGCAGAGGATTGATGTCTATATAGGAACTTTAAAGGACAACATTCAACATGAGGTTCTATTTTGGGAACCTGATTCATTGGAGAAGGAATTCAGGTTGGAAAGAAAAGTGGAAAGAAAAATTATGGCAACAAGGATGTCTACTCCTCACAAATATAAAGATGGAAGTGTTGTTTCTACTAGCCTTTCATAACCTACAAGGTTGACACCACAACAATTGGAGGAAAAAAGAGTAAAAGGGCTTTGTTACAACTATGATAACAAATGTACTAAAGGTCATAAGTGTGCTGAGAAGAAGTTATTTTACATAGATTATGAAGAGGAGGAAGAAAAGGATCAAGAAACATCAAGAGAAGAGGATATACACCAGGAACCAACCCTAGAGAACGAAGAAATGAATCTGACCATATCTTGGAAAGCATTCACAAGAATTATCACTCCTCAAACTCTCATGATAGAAGGACATATCAAGAAGAAAAACGTTCAAGAATTGAAAGATCACTTCGAGAAAGAAGAAATGAATCCGACCATATCTTGTATTGCATTGGCTGGAATTACCACTCCTCAAACTATCAAGATAGAAGGACATATCAAGAAGAAAAATGTTCAAGAAGTGAAAGATCACATCGAGCATCAAGAAATAAATCCGACCATATCTTTTAATGCATTGGAAGAAATTGCCACTCCTCAAACTCTCAAGATAGAAGGACATAGCAAGAAGAAAAAGATTCAAGCAGTGAAAGATCACATCGAGCATCAACAACAAGTTCTCCAAATTTTAAAGGATAATGCCATTTTTGTGCAGAATCGAATGAAACAACAGGAAAATCAACATCTCGGTGAAAGAAGTTTTGATGTAGGTGATTGCGTATTTTTATGGCTACATCTCAAGCAAGCTATTTATGAGAAGGAAATGTTGGCAATACTACATGCACTTAAGAAATGACGACCTTACCCAATGGGAAGACACTTTAAGGTAAAAATGGATCATGATAGTCCTAAATACTTTTTAGAACAAATATTATCTTTAGAAGAACAGAAAAAATGGGTCGCAAATATGTTGGGTTATGAATTTGACTTCATCTACAGAAAAGGGAAGCAAAATTTTGTTGCAGATGCACTCTCAAGAAAGGATGAGGATGTGGAAGCATTGTTTTGTGCTATTTCTATTATCCAACTAGATTGGATAAACGAATCAAGGGATGGATGGAAGAAGGACAAAGAAGTGTGGCCATTCATTCAAAAGTTGCAGAAGATCCCAATTCAAACAAAATTGCCAGAACTTGAAGAGGAAGGAAAAATCATATTGAAACCTGGAGCAGTCACAGAAAAAAGAACCCGACATCTATTAAATCGATCAATTTTAGAGTATCTCATCAAGTGGAAGAACTTACTCATTGAAGCTTCCACATGGGAGGACAAGAATTTTATACAAAAGCATCAAGAACTACTCAAGCGTTGAGGACAACACTTTTTGAAGGAGAGGGGCATGTTAGGCCCCTATACTGCTAGTGTAACCCCTTATTGTTATTAGTACAACCCCCTTATTATATTGTTGTACCCATGTAGTCCCCATATTGTTATTATTGTGCCCCATAGAAGCCCACTATTGTTATTACTGTGCCCTTACATTATTATCGTTATGTCGACTCTAATTATATTATGACCCCTTAGACTCCTATATATAGAAAGGAGGTCTTGTCAATTGTATCATCCAAGAATTGTTCATTTGTGTAATGTAAAGGAGGTTTCCCCCTCAAAGAGGCTTATTTCTAAGGTGTTGATCTATCTTTTCTATCTTTTTGTGAGCTGGTTTCATAACATGACACTCCATTCTTCTGTTGCATCAATTTTTACAAATTCTGTCGCTACATTAAAACATAAGAATGGGCTTAGTTCACTTCACCATCTCATTGTGTAACTCTCCATGTTGATAATTTAATCTTAGTCCACTTTCACACTCCACTGAGACTCCCCATGCCCAGTCATGGCTCACAGAGCTTGACTGTACTCCTGCATGGCTTCTTTGTTTTTCATTTGTTTCTATAATACGTGCACAAGATATCAGAGATGACTTTCTTTCAACATAGAGACAAGCCTAGCAGTTCTTTGGCAATCGACATTACTCATGAGACCAAATCTTCTGTTCCTACATTCAATCTTGCAACTGCCAATCCATACACCTTTAACTCTCTGTATTACACTATCAGAGCCTAATATGTCCTGTACTATTGCAATAGTGTTATATAAGAGCTTTTACTCATTGAGACTTTTATTCTAAAATACATTGCAAAAAAAAAGTTTCAATGTTCTTGGCCCCTTTTGATTAGCCCCTTTCTATTTGCCTCCATGGGACTGGGTACAATGACCAGAGGCTTATCCTTAAGGCACTAGGGAATTTTGTTTATGCCTGGGGGTCGTTTTTCCTTTGTTAAGAGCTTAGTGTCCTTGGTTCTATAATTTCTTCTCAAACATGTGCCAACCTTAATATTAGCGCCCCCTTATCAACACTTTTCCAATTTCCAACTATAATAAAATGCCGACATCCTCAACCTCTGATATGCCGACCTTCGATATGATGTCATCACTGCACATGGCACTTTCTGAGTGGTGACATGTATCACCTAGATTTTACCCCTTAGGCCCCTCAAAATGCCTAAACTACCTACCACGTGTCCTTTCATACTGCCATGCCATGCTGAGGTCAGATGCCACTATAGCTTATTGAGACCAATCATATGCCACCACGTGTCCTGCTAGAGGAGAGAGAAAAGGGTTCATCCTCCTTTGGTTTTGCGATGGAATCCTTTGTTTATCTTTATTGGAGTTCTCCGACGGGTTTTAACGTTATCGACACATTATGCATATCATAACTTTTTAAAGGTTGTCACCTTAAGAAGTTGTGATTCTCCAATTCGCCAACCTTTCGATGTGACGATGCTCTGATATCTCAGGAGTTATGATATGCGATTACCAATACCTCTAGACCTCTGGTATGCGATCGTTGATTTCTCTAGACCTCCGATGTTGCGATGTGTCAATTTGCCTGAACTCTAATATGCAATCACTGATGTGCCTGCTTCTCTGAACCTATGATATGCGATCGCCAATATATCTGGACCTTCGATATGCAATCGCTGATATTCTTTCCTTCCTGAGGCTTTAATCCTTGAAACTTTAGCAGACCATAACTTTTGATCCAGGAGTCCAGTTTTGGACTTCTACATATCGTTGGAAAGCTTATTCAGAGAACTTTCCAATGAGGATGGTCCGATATAGGCTTTGAGTCTTTCTTCTTCTTGGAAGGTGACTACAAACTTCTCTTGCCATTAACTCTTTGGTCAGTTGAACACCAACTACCATGATGATGATTTTATGGCTTCTTCAGTAAGCCTACTACTGTGATGATTTTCTACAAGAAGCCTGCAGCTACCATGGAGTTCCATCCAAACACCCAATCATCATGCTGACCCTTGTTTGACATCAATTCAAACACTTACACAACCACCTATACACCATCAAATGTCCAATGATTTCCTCCTTTTGCATTGATGGCAACACCATAAGATCCTCCTTAGGCTTGAAATAGTTTATTCAGATGCTAATCTTCTCCCCATTTGAAATAAATGGCAAAGAATACTTCATAAGAAACCCCCCTAAGCCATTGTAGTCTACTCTCCCATGAATTCCACATGCTGAGTAGCTTGCACCACCTACCAAAATGAAGTCATTTGGAGGGATGAGTCACAACTTCAATCTGCTGCCTGAGATACTCAAATGGTTCCCTTGCCAGTGGCTTGGTAAAGATATCTGCCAATTACTCTTTAGTGGGTACATATTTAAGTTTTATAGTGTTGGTTGCAACTTGTTCCATCAATAAATTATACTTGATAGGAATATGCTTAGTTTTTGAATGCATGACTGGATTTTTAGAGATGCTGATGTCACTTGTGTTGTCACACATTATTTGTATGGCATCAGACAACTCTGCCTTTATATATTTCAAGGCTTGCTTCATCCATAGAATCTATGTACAACAAGTAGCAACATCAATATACCCTGCTTTAGTAATTGACAGAGAGATAGAGCCCTGTTTCTTGCTAACCCACAACACCAAGCATTCACCTAGGAAGAATGTTGCACCATAAGTACTCTTCATGTCATCAAGAATTACAACCCAATCTTCATCTATGTAGGCTTTTAAATTGAAATCTTCGCTCTTAGCATACCACACTCCATACTTTGTTGTACCTTGAAGATATCTGAAGATACTCTTGACAACAACAACATGAATTTCTCATGGAAAAGCCTAAAATCTAGCCACAATCCCCATTGTTTGCATGATGTCTAACCTTGAAGCAGTGAGATTGTTAAAATTGGAAACTAGGACCAAACTTCATGTGGGTCATCTTATTTATGGCTGATAATATTTTTATTAGATTCCTCTCCTTGAGAGGTGTAGGATTGATATAAAGATCATCTGATTCCGATAAGTATTCATGGAGATATGAATTTATTTTGATTATGGAATTATTATCAAGATGACCTACAACTCATGTAGGCTTAGAAGCTCAACAGTCGCATCTATTCAAACACCAACGTTGTGTATAAATACATGAGTACTTTTCCTCATTTGGACTCACTCATCTCATCACATCTCTCTCTCTCTACTGCGCAGAAAAGAGTCTCTTCTCTACTGCACAAAAAAGGGTCTCTCCCTCACACATGTGAAGCCGAAAGTTGCTGAAACTAAAGTTGCAACTGCAGAAGTAAAGTTTTACATATGTGGACCAGAATATTTCCTCATCTAAACTACACTGTAGGTTCATATGAACGTCCTCTGAAAGCCACAACTTTTGGTGGTGGAATCAAGTCAATCCGACGGACGGTTTGCAAGATATCGACTGCCCTAGTTTGAAGGAAGCTACTGAAATTGAAGCTGCAACTATAGAAGTAAAGTTTGACTTGCGTGGACCAGAAGATCTCCTGATCTAAACTTTGCTGTAGGTTTATCTGAACCTCCTCTGAAATCTGCAACTTTTGGTGGTGGAATCAAGCCGATCCGACAATTGGTTTGTGAGATATCGTCTTCCCTAGTTTGATGATGAAGCCGCTAACACTGATGTTGCTGATCTAGGGTTTGCTATTACTGATATAAATCAGATTTATTGTACTATTTCTCTCTGCTGAATTATTGAAGATAAAAGAAGATTTGATCAAAGGGTTTCCCCACACATTGTGGGGTTTTCCCTGGTTAGCCGCCACATCTTGTGTCTCTTATCTTGGCTTGTTTTTTGTCGATCGTTTAATGTTTTATTTCACTTTACTTTCTGTACATGTGATTGCTAATTTTTGGAATATAATAAGAAAAAGAAGTAAACTGTTATAACCATAGAAAATACCATAGCTCAACATATATACAGTAAGTTTCCTATCATTGACTTGTATTCAGTTTGATTTATCGGTGGTGTTCCATCTTCTTTGCATAGTTTGCAACCTATAGTCATGGGTGTGTTGATAGGTTTGCAATCTTCCATTCCAAATTTCTTCAGAGTTTCCTTGAGATATTTGGATTGGGATATAAACACTCCTTGTGGAGACTGAGTAATTTGCAGACCTAAAAAGAAGGACAATTCTCCAATCATGCACATTTCAAGCTCTGTTTGCATACAATTTGCAAATTTATACCCAACTATTCCACATCACTGCCAAATATTATATCATCCACATACACAACCACTATTAGTAGATGGTCACCTTCAGATTTTACATAAATATTACTATCAATTATTTCTTTCTTAAACCCTTGTTGCTGAAGATACCTATCCAGCCTTTCATACCAAGCTTTGGAGGCTTGTTTTAAACCATAGTGGCCTTCTTTAGTTTGCATACAAGCCCTTCATCAGAGGAGAGAATAAATTCTTCTGATTGCTCAATGTAAACCTCCTCTTCTAAATCTTCATCGAGAAAGGCAAATTTCACGTCCATCCAGTATACCTTGATATTCTTAGGGATGGAAAGAGAAAAAAAGATTCTTATAACTTCTAGTGGAGCTACTAGTGTAAAGGTTTCTTCGAAATCTACCCCTTCTATTTGGGCATACCCTTTGTAGACCAAACAGGCTTTGTTCCTGATTACTTGAACCCCTTCATTCAATTTGTTCTTGAAAATCCACTTGGTTCTAATAAAATTCTTCTCTCTCGGTCTTGGAATAAGCTCCCATGTACCATTATTTTCAATCTGGTCAAGTTCTTCATTCATGGATTTCATCCAGAACTTATCTACACTTGCTTGATAGAGGTTCTTGGGTTCTATCTGTGATAGTAGAGCCAAATTTTCATAACTTGTACCACCCATAAGTTTCCTTCTGGTCTGGACACCCTGTCTTTGATCTCCAAGAATCTGACTCTCAGGATGTTCCTTCTGTACATACCTGGAGGGTGTCTTTTTCCCTGAAGACATGCCTTCTTCCTCACCTTCACTGTCTAAATCTGTTTCATTCAGATTGGCAGACCTCAAATCTGAGCTCTCTTCATCATCTGAGTTCCTATCATTTTTAGCGGATTTAGGTTGTGAACCTACTTCTTCAACTACTACGTCGATGCAATCCTCAATCTTCCTTGTACGCTTTTTGTAACACTTCTATCCTTTTCTTCGAATACACTAGCTGAGAAATATCCCTTCATCAATGCGTGAATCAAACTTCCCAGGGTTCTTTTCATTCCTTTTAATGAAGCACTTGCTTCCAAACACCTTGAGGTGTTTAATTGATGCAGGTCTTCCCTTCCATAAATCATAGGGAGTTTTATCACTATTAGGTCTAAGTTGAGTTCTATTTGATAAATATACTGCTGCCTAGGTTTCTTCTCCCCAGAAGTTGTGAGACACTCCTATTTAATCTAAAATTGCTCTTGCCATTTCCTGGATTGTTCTATTCTTCCTCTCTACCACTCCATTTTGCTGAGGAGTTCTAGCTAATGAGTATTGTCTTCATATGCCATTCTATTCACATAATTCCTCAATTTCTATTGATGTGTACTCTCCCCTTCTATCTAATCTTAAGCATTTTATCTTTAAATATTTCTCATTTTCTACTTGAGATTTAAACTTCTTGAAATACTTAAGTGCTTCTGAATTTTCTTTTAAGAGGAAAATCCAAGTGGCCCTAGTGAAATCATCAATGAGAAACATAAAATACCTCTCCCCTTTTGAGGTTTTTTCTCTGGTTGGGCCACAAATGTCTGTGTGAATGAGCTCTAGAGGTCTAGATGAGGAGAAATATTTTATTTTGAAATGAGTCCTAGTCTGCTTGCCAAACTAACATGACTTGTAGATTGTGTTATCAGAGTTCGATAGTCTTGGTAATATTTTCACTGCTCCAGTCTTGCTTCCTTTTATCAAACTGTCAAAATTCATATGCCCAAGCCTCTTGTGCCACAACTGTGCTTCACTTGTTTTTCTTAAATAGTAGTTAACCCTAGAATCGTCAAACACATATACATTATTGTGGGTTCTGATTGCTTTTCTACCAATTTTCCATTCTTTATGTTGCAGATCTCACAGTCTTTAGATCGAAAGGTCACATCATAGCCATTATCACACATTTGGATAACACTGAGAAGATTGTGTTTGAAACCTTCTACATATAGCACATTTTGTGCTTCTATTTTTTGATCAAGACTCACTACACCTTTACCCTTGATTCTTGCTAGAGCATTGTTTCCAAAGGTGACATTGCTTCCTTTGTCCTTTTCCTTAAGTGACAAAAATTTTCTTTTGTCCCTAGTCATATGTTTGGAACAACCACTATCCACATACCATTTGTTTCCTTGGTTATGAGCTGATAAGGCAAGTCCACACCGCATGCCTTCTTTAGTCTTCCGTTTCTAGCTCCCATTATCCTTCTGGATAACTAAATATCTATCATATTACGACTTAGACAGATGTTCAAACCTACATCTGAACTCACTTGCTTTGTGCCAAACAATATTACATTTGAAGCATTCTACTTCACTTAGTAAGGGAGAGAAGACATTATAATTTATAAGGGAGGAATCTTGAGACTTAGAAATCTAGTGCATATTACATCTGGGATTTTCTTCTCTTTCAACTTTGATCCTTCTACAATCAATGGATTTATGTCTAAATGTATGGCACCTATAACAGTGACCATAAACAAATAGGCATATATATTGTTAGAAGCATTATATGATTGAGTAGGAAAACACCTTGGTCATCTGACTGATTGGTCCATTCTCCATTGACGATCTCCCCTTTGTACCACTGCTCTTTTGTCTTCACTAATTCTTTCATGATGCTTCTTCTCATGACTATGTGGTTCTTCGAATTCTACAAACTTGAAGTGTATCTTCCCAATAGAAGATTCTTGTGTCTTAGAGTATCCCAGACTGGTTTTGATTCCTAAAGGCCTTTGAATATTCATAATTTTGTCTAGTTTCCTTGTCCCTTCAAAAAACTTTTCATTTATAACCTTCTTGGTCTTTGTTTTGTCAAGATCGGTTCTCAGAGAGAAAGCTTTTGCTTCAAGATTCTGAAAGTTATCTTCCCATTATTGAATCAGGTATTCAAGAACCTCTTCTTTTCCTTTAACCTCCTCCAACTGAAATTTGAAAGACAAAGTATCATCTTTGCATATCTGTGAGCTTGTTTCCCTTTTTTATTTAAGTAGCTCCTATTGAAACTACTTGTTCTCCTCTTCTAGTCTCTCACAATTTCCTTGATTTTCTTTCAGTAAAAGGATTAGACTACCCTTTCTCTTGATAAATTCTTCAAGATTTTATTTTTGATAGGCATACTCCTCATTATCAGAGTTATACATACCTTCCTCTACAAGCTGTAATTGTTCCTTCAACTGCTTATTCTTCTTTCTTTCTTTCTTTATTTCATCAAGGGCATTGATAATTTCTCCTTCAAGGTCTACTCCTCCTTCTTCTTCTTCCTCTTCAGAGTCCATAATACCTTGTTTCTTGGAGTCTGTTTCAAAGGCCATAAGAAGATACTTACCTGACTCATTCTATGATGAGCCTTCACAGCCTAACTCTAATGTTGAGCTATCCTCTTTGGAGTATAAACCCTTCTTCTTATAGGGATTTTTCTTCTGATGTATATGAGACTTGTTTCCAAATTTCAGATCCTCGTCCCTTTTAGTTTTTTATTTATAAGGGAAATTGGAAGAGAAATGTCCAACTCTTCCACAGTCAAAAGACTGAAAGGGAAAATTCCGTTTATATTTTCCTGAGCCACACTTCAGTTTTTTGGCCAGTTGAGCCAACTCCTGATCAAGTTCACAACTAGACCAATCTTGACAATATTTGTTCTCCTTTTCCTTTTTGGATACTTTGAATGATCCTTCGTTTTGTTCATACTTTTCCATTCCTACTCTCATCTCATAGGCTGTGAGAGTACCATGTAGCTGATCCATCTTGAGATCCTTTAAATTAGCCATTTACTCAATAAATGAGATTTTGGCATTAAATCGCATGGGTAGATATATTAATATTTTTTGAATGATCATATTTTCCTTGAATTCTTCACCAAGTCCTTTAATCATATTAATCACTTCATAAACCCTGAGGAAGTATTATGCTATGCTTTCATTCTAATTCATTCTCAAGCTTTCAAACCTCATTCTGAAAGTCTAAAGTTTCACTTGCTTGACTTTGTTATCTCCTTCATGAGACTGGTTAAGTTTTACCCACATTTCATTGGCAAACTTACAATGCATAAATTTTATAAGTTTTGATTGAATAGAACCAACAAGAATGGCATGCTTGGATTTACCATTGCTTAGATATAATTTCTTTTCCACTTGCATTAGTGGGAGGAATATCAAGGACATTTTAGTTTACTAGTACTAAATTCTAGACATATACTCCCAGGGACATAAGATACGCTTCCATTTTCACTTTCTAAAAAGCATAGTTGGTCCCATCAAAGACTGGTATTGTACATGAGTAAGCTTCTTGACTCTCTTGCATAGACATAATTCCTTATAGATCTACCTTCTAGTGTTTAAACTGTTTCTGAAGGAATGTAGGCTCTGATACCAATTGTTGAAATAAGGAATTACTGGGGGCACTGACACTGACACTGACCCCTTTGTTTAGCGAGCACCAACATGCCAGGAGGCATCAACCTTTTTAGTATGTAGGCACCAACCTGCCTTTCGTTAGCAATAACCAACATTCCAAGAGGCACCAACCTCTTTAGTATGTAGGCATCAACCTTCCCTTGCCACTGTTCTACTATTTCATACAATTTTCAAAATGGAAACAAAAGCATACAATTATACAAGTAAAATACCAAACAATTATTGTCCATAGATTTGACTACTGCATTCTTCCTTCTGTGCTCACTTGCAATAGATCTCCTCTTGCTTCTCACAACAACACTTCCTCTATGATCTACCTTCACCGTTAAGGTCTCTTCACTAACTTCTCTTCAACATTACCCTCGCCATTCTCCACACAACACTCTCACTACTCTTGTTGCACTGTCAGACAAAGTCTTCTTGGGTGCTTCAACCTTTCTATCACTATGCTCTCCACTCGCAACTCAATACTGTCACACATCTGCTCAACTCGCTTGAGCACATATACACAAATAATGTGTTTCCCAATAGCTCAATCAAAATTCTAAGTTCTTTTCCTGTGTTGCACTAAGATAAATGTTGTCTCTGCCACCATCCACATCGCTCGAGAGTGTACTCCTGACATGGCTCTCAATTCTTATATTGCATCAATTTTTACAAATTCTATCATTGCATTAAAACATAAGAATGGGATTCGTTCACTTCACCATCTCACTATGTGACTCTCCATGCTGAGAATTTAATATTAGTCCATCTGCACACACCACTAAGACTCCCCATGCCTAGTCATGGCTCACAGAGCTTGACTGTACTTCCGCATGACTTCTCTATTTTTCATTTATTTCTATAATACATGCATGAGATATTAGATATAGATTTCTTTCAACATCGAGACAATCCCAACAGTTATTTGACAGTCACCATTACTCCTAAGACCAACTCCCCTGTTCCCACATTCAATCTCATAGCTGCCGACCCATACACCTTTAACTCTCTATATTACACTATTGGAGCCCAATATGTCATGTACCATTGTAATAGTGTTATATCAGAGCTTTTACTCATCAGCACTTTTATTCTAAATGACATTATGAAAACATAGTTTTAATGTCCTTGGCCCCTTTTGTTTAGCCCCTTTCTATTTTCCTCCATGGCACTAGGTGTGGTGATTGGAAGCTTAGCCTTAAGGCGCTAGCGAATTTTGTTCTTTCCTGGGGGCCATTTATCCTTTTTTAAGAGCTTATCACCCTTGCTTCTATAAGTTCTTCTAGACCGTGTGCCAACCCTAATATCAGAGACCCCTTATCGAAACTTTTTCAATTTCCAATTGTTATAAAATGTCGACATCCTCAACCTCCGATATACTTATTATCACTCTGAATTTCCCTAGGGTTGTTATCTTGTGTCAAAAGAAATATTAGAGGTAACCATAAACCTACTTTTGAGATCATGATCTGGCCTTCCTAATGCTCAGTGGGGGCTCTCTTTTTATGATTTAACTTTGTTGAGTTAATTGATTTTCTGCTATTTATTTAAGCTTGATTAGGTTTTGACTTTGATTTGGTGGTGGAATCACTGACCTAGATGGATAGAGGGATGTCTTTTACCATTGGGCTATGGGGTCAAGTGTCAAGAAAACAAGACTGAATTAGATTCTAAAGATAGTGTTCACAGGGCAAGGTAGCTGAGTAAATTCATATCTTTTAGGCTAGATGGTGAAGTGGTTTTCAATCAGGGTCAAGGAGCAACTAAGGATTCCTCAAACTGGATAATGAGGGAAATGAAAGGGGTCAATCGAAACTAGGGAGCAATGAAGGATTCCCTATTCTGGATATCAAAAGAAAACATTAAAATGAATAACTGTTCAAGACAAAGTGTACTTAAACAAATTCTGTAGTAATATTCCAGTTATTTCATTTAATTTAGATAACATGAAAGTGTGTGAAACACTTAAGAAGATAACAATTTGACAAATAGAAAATACTTCACTGAAGTGGCCCAACACATGAATCCTGTAATGCAATGCCTTTATTACTCAGTCCAGTCTGCTGACTTGAAAAAAATGGTACAATGAACCCTTAGGGTTCAGATCAATACATCTATAGAAATGTTTAGCAATCCACACTCTATACTTCGAATTATGAAGTATTTATACAAAAAATTATTACAAAATATCCCAAACTAATTTGGAAATTATTCAAGGAAAAAGAAAAATCTTCAAGCAAGAAGATAGAGATAGATATGCAACTGCTACAAGCTATGCCTGTTTATACGGCTCTGCTGTCAGATCTTTTGCTGCCTTTTCTCCTTTGCTGTTGCTTTTACACTGGCTATCCTTTTACTTTTCCTTTTGATTGATACTCTTGGACCTGTTGCTTTTCTTTCACTGCTCTGTATCTACTATTTACCTTGCATTTTCACAGTAAATCATTTAATATTTCCCAAGTCTCTATATCTGGTAATTTAATATTTACCATTCTCCTGTAGACTTCATCAGCTTCTGTGAATTTTGCAAAGGTGGGTTTATTTACAAAAAGATGTTTTACCTCATTCTCGAGGTAAAAGAGGCTCTCAAAATTCTAGTAAAGAACCTTTCTTGTAGGCATCCCTTTCATAGAGGAACTATTTGTTTGCTCCCTTGCCACTTCTCTGATTTTCTTGTTATAGTCTTCATGTGGCATTAACCTGTCATTTATTACCAATGGATTTGGAAGACCTTTGTGCCTCAGAGCATAAAATTTGACCATGAACCTGCCTATAGCTAGCTCCATGGTTTTGAATTTGTCCTCAAGCTGCATCATCAGGGTCCTCTTGGTGATTACTTTCTTCACCTCTAGTATAGTGCTAGTCCTGTCAGCTATGTCAAGCTCCTGTAATTCATATTTATTCTTTGAGTTAAGGAATTGGATTATTCTTGAGGCTTCTTATGGCATATTTCCAAGTTCAGCCTTAACTCTTTGAATTTCTTCCCCAGCCTCTTTGACTAAATCATTTTGTTCAATGATAACTTGTATAGATGACCAAATTTCATTGAAAATGTCAATGATATTGGCCCATAGATGCTCTTTTTCTTGGGCAAGTGGTTCCTTCAATGTTAATTCTTTTTCCAAGTTCTTTATCCTCTCAGTCAACCTGTTTGACTTCTGTACTTCATTTTTATGCATAATTTGAGCCAGTTTCTTCTCATCCTCTAGACTTGTTATCTATTCTTTAAGTTTATTTATTTCAGTGGTCTGAATGGACATGTCCTCCATGGATTTGACCAATTTACTTGCTTCATCACTTGGATGAGCTGCTGCTGTTGTTGAACCTGTTGCTGATGTGGTTGCTGTTGCAGCTAGAAGTGTCATAGCTAGTGGAGCTATTGGGCTCCACGAAGCTTCCAAAGTTGAAGGCACTGCTGTAGTAACTGTAGGAATAGCAGTGGAAGTGGCTATCTCAAGACCGACTTGTTTCAACTGTATTAACTCATCCAATTCCTTCTCCATTTCTTTTAATTGAGCATTTAATTGAAGAATGAGATCCATCATTTCTTCTTGCTGGGTTTGGATCTCTAGGACCTCCTTGGCCTGTGGATGTTCAGAAGGAAGAAACTTCAGTTGTTTCTTTAAAGCAACAATATCCTCAATTTTCTCCTTTATTAGTTTTTCTATAGCCTTGATATCATTTGGATTATATCCAATTTCAATTACCAAGTCTTCCAGTAACTTGATTCTGTTATCCTTGGCCTGTGGGGATGCCTTCTCTAGCTTAAATTTTGTTGTGATGTTGTCTAGAGAATTTTGAAGCTTCTTAACACTCATTGCTTTGTTGGTCATTGTAGAGTAAATCATTTCACCCGCCTACTTATGGAATTCAATTTGATCAATAGGGTGAACATCCCTAACCAAAACTTCAAACTCTGTCTTCTTGTGGTCTACTGACGATCTAGGCTGCTGGACTGTAGGCTGCATAAAGGTCATTTGCATTTTACCAGTTTTAATGTCAAAGGATGACATTAATCTATTCTGATTGGCAGGTGTTTGTTTGAAGTACTGGGCATATGTTTCAGCCTTTAATGCCTCATTCCTCAACTTGATTTATTTGCACTTCTCTTTTATATCTTTCTCTTTATCCACTGGCCTGCTGGATGAAGAGACTTCAATACTAAGCTGCTTTTCAATAATTTGAGTATTTGAGGTGGAAGGTTGATGAGTTTCCTCTGAAACTGTTGGACCTTTACTCTTTCCAAACATTGTGCCAGTATCAGTGATTTCAACTATCTCAATGGTTTCTTATTTCTCAATTATAGGATTAAGCTTGGGGTTCCTCCTGTAACTGATTTCAAACCTGTCCTCTTTAGTATCTATTCCAGAACTACAACCTTCTTCCCTGGTTCTCTTTACATTTCTTTCCTACATGGCCGGAGTTTGTAGAATGGGACTAATACCCATCTGTTCCTGTTGGGTTGGAACCTGCAAAAAGGAACTAGTATCTATATGCTTTTCCACATCTATTAAGGTTTTTTCCACATCTATTAAAGTATTTTCCAACCATTTTGACTGGTTGGCATATCTTTCAATGTCTGGCCTGGGCTCATGTATGAAAGGACTCAATTTGAATTTGAGGCTTAGTTTGTTTATGACTCCATTAGGGTCATACTACCACATAAAACTACTATTGAAGTTCATTTGTTGTAAGATTTTCTCTGCTTCTTATCTAGCTTCCCTATTATTACAAATGAAAGGGCCCAATTGGTTTTTGATCTTGAACTGAGTTTTCTTCCTAGCTAACAAAAAATTGACCTCATCTGAGTTTACGATCTGCCTGAAATACTCTAATGAAAATATCCTCATGTGGAGGTATTTGGGAAGCTTGTAGGGAGTGAGTTGGCATCCATATATCATGATTTCTATGTGGTCTTGGTATAGATACCAGTCTCCTACTCTACTGTTCTTAGAAAGCTACAAAACTCTCTTAATCTCATCATTGATCTTGGGTTCATTGCTACTGGTTAGCATGCTTACAATTGGATGAACAAGGAATCAATGAATTCCTTTTAACTAACAACAGTGGAATATCTTTGGATTAATGGTGTCCAAAAGATAACAGATCTTGGATGGCCCTTGGTGTCTAACTTTTTGATGTTGACTTGAAACCTATCTGATTGAAAATATAGAAAAATGTGAAACAAAACTGAAGAGTATTTGAATACTCTTTCATTTGGAAATCTGATAAACTGCTCATGGATTCTGTCTGCCAAGAACTAAGCAAAGTTAAAAAATGTAGTTGGAGGCTTGCGTTGGAAAAATATAGACATGAAATCAAGCATAACCTTATCCACATGCTCATCAGTGGCGTATCCTAGAATACATGAGAGCATGGTTATAATTTGCTTGGCTCTCTCAGAGAAAATGGTGGCAGCATATGGAGGACTCTCTATAGGAGTGTGGGACTCTTATATGATGAAATTCTGAAAGATTTGAGCTCTCTTGGGAAGGTCCAACTTTGTGTAGAGTTCAAGTAAGGATTCAATGGAAAGTGGGGTTTCATTTGGGCTTGGCTAGATCTGCAACATTTGATTTATTGACTCTGCAGTAATGGTGAATAAAATCTGTTGGTCAAGAGAGACTATGGCTCTTTGGCTTGGGACATAGCAAGCTTGGCAGAAGTGGATGATTTCTGGGAATTGGTATACCTGTGGGAACAAGTACTTGGGCAAATTTGATTCCCATAGGTGAATGTCATCATTTTGGTTCAGGAATTTATCTTTACTCCAGTAGTGGAGTTTCAGTAGATGGCTAGGGGAAACAGTGTCTTTAATTTGAAAATCTCTGTCGGCCAATGGGAGGTGGTCAATATCCAAGTGAGGGGTTTGCAGGGGTATTACATCCAAAGAGCTTTGGGAATCCATAACTTGGTTTATTCAACTAAACTACCTTTTCTATGGCTTTAGGAGTAAGGTAAGAAATTCTGGAACAGTGCGGAGGATAATTACAGTCTGTAGAAAAGGGCTTTTGGATGCACAGTAAGGTTTTCTTTAGTCTAGAAAGGTTTGTTAATTAATTTAATTAGTTAATGTTTTGATAATTACTATGCATAGCTTAAATTACAGGGTCGTTCTGGTTCTTTCAAGAATACTTGGAAAATGATGATTTGGTGTGCAAACAGGGTTCTATGGTAGCAACAGAGGTTTCTGAGGCTTCAATTGTCTGTTTACTACTTCAATTTCGTTTCGGCAACGTCTTCTAGTTGGAAAAGGTGGTTAAAATGGTTGCGCAGAGGTTCAAGGTTTCAGAATTGGTTGACACAGTGAAAATGAATGAAAAGAGTGAAAGGGGGATTTTTCGGCCTTTTAACCAACAACGATCACATTTTGGCGTGAGATTTGGTAAATGAATAGTGGGTAGTTTTCTTTTATGCGGGGAGGCATTTTTGTGCCATATCGCACTGCTTTTAGGTGGAGGGCGGTATTTTTCGTGAGCACGCGATATAACCTGGTATTGCCACGTAGAGAAATAGTGCTCGGCCAAAACCACGAATCTCGCATGATTTTGGACCTTTAACTGTCAGATTATGAATCTGCGCGATATGGATATGCACCGTTGGATCTAGAGGTGGGAGATCGGAGGGCTATCACGTGGCGAAGTTGCATAGACGGAGCTGGGGAGTGGGGTCGGGTTTTAATTACAATGAACTGTAATTAATTAAAAAGTAATAAGGATATTTTAACATAAGAAATGGGTTAATAAAGGGTGGGGACCATGTTATACGGTGAAGGTTTTAACTATACACCAAGGTTTGGTGAGTTAAAAGGGTGTCGCAGAATTATAACGTGGGGGACCTTAAATACATAAAGCGGGAGTATAGTTTAGGAAATAACTTAGGATAAGGGGTTTAGTGGGTTTTTAAGGAAAAAGGGAAATTAATAAAGGGGGGGTATTATTTGTGATGGGAATGGGTTTCACACTAGGGAAAGGGGTTTTGGGAAGGGGGAATGATTTTTAAAGGGTAATGTCTAGGGAAATGTGTGAAACAAAGGGAAAAAGGTCAAAATGAAGGGAAAGGGTTTTTACAAGGGGAAATGAAGAGGGAAGGGGTGCTTTGAAACCAAGAAGGGGACAAGATTAGAGGATGAAAAGTAATGAAGGGATAATGAGGGGAAATTAATAAACTTAGTATGTTGGGATCTAGTGAAATGAGAGGAAATTAGTAAATGAGCTTTAGTGAATGTCATTTCTCTTTGACAATTCTTCTTGCACATGAAACATAGGACTAAGCACGATGAAGGTGCTTTTGACTTAGCAAACTTGTGCACTTGCAAAAATTCTTCTACCTACCCTTTATTTACCCTAGCATTTTCTCTTCATTCATTGGGTGCATTTGAGCTTGCTAACCCTTTATTTCTTTTTCTTTGATAAGTAAACTATCTAATTCTAACCTTATAACTTCCAATGGCTCAGATTAAACTAATGAGCTCATTATTATTCTCTACCTAACTAATGATCTACCAAGATTAAACAATTTGGCTAGATCTTTATTAACTATGTATTAACATGAAATTTAAATCATGAATGAATCAAGTTTAAACTATTTGACCATCATGGATTGTGGCATTTTTGACAAGCTGCACACAATATTATTTTGCAAAGTAAAGTAAAAGGGAGTGGCATTTGGATTTGCACACTTTCATGATCTATTCTTATCTCTTTTTGTGGAGTTCATATCTTATACTTTTTTTATCTTTCTCTTTCTTTTAGTCCTTTGATTATTCTTTTAGGGCTTACCCTCTTTACATTTTTTATTTTTAATATGGGAAAACGTTTTGCAGAAAGAAAAAGTATGTACGATATTACAAGACTAACCATAGCCCATTCAAAATTGTGAATCCTATTATTATAGGACCCTAACAGTGGCTCCACATGGGGATGGGATTTCCTAGTGAAATGTCAAGAACTTTAAGATCAGTAGCCTTTGAAACTTTGACTGTGGTTTCCTTGTAACTGCTCCTCTGTGATCTGCTTTATTCATACATATGATGGTACACCTTTCAAAGCTTAGTGCCTTCTCTTCGGGCTTCAACCTCAAAATATTATCATCTAATACAATCTAAACTTTGCAATGTTATGTACAACGAGGAGAGTAAACAAATGGACTAATGGTAATCTGTGGACAAGTAACGCTTCAACATTCTACCCTTGACTGGTCCACCTGTTAGATCTGTTCCATCTAACTATCTCAAGAAAAATGCATTGTTACCTCTGTAACCATAAATGATATAAGGGAATTGCCATAGGAAATCAAATTTACCATGTTTACCCTTTTCTTCTCTTCTAGAATCCCATTTGAGTACTTTATCACCTATGTAAAAATCATCAGCTTTGGTCTTCTTGTCAAAAATATTTTTGATTTTATCCTGGATCACTTGTAATTTAACATATACTTCTTCTCTGGTTTGCTGCAAATGTATTGTCTGCTTTATCCTCCTTTGGATATCATTGGACTCTACTTGCATTTCTTGAATCATTTTCATCATTGGTACTCCTAAAGAGGATGGAAAAACAACATCCATTCCATATACTAGTTGATAAGGAGATGTACCAATGGATTTTTTGGTAGTTAGTATGTCTGCCCATAAGGCATTAACCAAATTTTTGTTCCAGGTCTTCTTATTGTCTTCTAGCAGTTTCTTGATGATATTAACAAGGCTTTTGTTTGAGGATTCTACAAGTCCATTACCTTGAGGGTAATAGGCAGTGGAATGGCCAAGGGTAATTTGATATCTGTTACAAAAGTCTACCATTTTCTTGGATTTGAAAGCAGCTGCATTATCAGTTATGATCTTTTGTGGGCATCCAAACCTAGAAAAGGTGTTGTTCTCAAGGAATGAAATGATGATAAAGTCTGTGGTTTGTCTAGAAGGGATGGCTTCTATCCATTTAGTAAAGTAGTCAGTAGCTGTCAAAATCCATTTATGCTGGGCTGAGGAGGATGGGTGAATTTCCCCAATGAAATCCAAACCCCATTGTTGGAAAGACATTTATGTGAGATGGGTTTGAGAGGTAATGGTAAGAATTTATTTTTGCCTTCAAATATTTGGCACTTGTGATAGAAGGTCACATATTTCTTGACATCTGCAAAAAGGGTGGGCCAACAAAAACCTGCCCTTAAAATCTTATCAACAGTTGTTTTCCAGTATAGCTGCCCTCCACAATCTCCTGCATGAAATTCTTGCATAACTTTGTCAGCTTCATCTTTTAATAAATAATTCAATAAAAGGCCACCATTATCTTTCCAAAATAAAGCATTGTCTATGATATAATATTTCATTGATTTCATTTTCATGAATCTACCTTTAGTTCTAGATAAACTAGGAGGAGATTGTAGGTTTAGTAAAACAAATATGATATCTGCATAGCAAGGTGAATCTATGAAAGCTTCACTAATCTGTGGAGTCGCCATCTCTTCCTGATCATCTAGGGAACCAACGAAATTTATATCTAAGGCATGACAATTCAATTCATCCATGCGTTTAGCAAAACCTTGGCCTTTGATAAGTTTTGTAGGCTTTATTTCAATGTCATATTCTAAAATGGTGTCAATACATTTGCCTCTCTTTCCTTCAAGCCCATTTTGTCTCAAAATGTCATTTGCTATTGAATTTGGAACATATGCAATGATATGTGTGTATAAAATGTACACTATGAAATCTTTAATAGCTTTCACTAAAGCAGGTTCTTGTTTTTCCATTATGTTGTACTTTAGTGTAGCATCTATCAAAGATTTGCTGAAATATGCAATAGGCTGCTCATAACCTTGATCATTCTTTTGCAACAAGACTACTGCAATAATATATTCTGAAGCAAAAGAAAAAATTATAAAATCTTTTTTGAAATCAGGACTTCTGAGGACTGGAGTTTTAGTAAGGGCTTCTTTGATTTCCTCAAAAGACTATTTAGCCTCTCCTATCCACTTAAGTGTTGAATCTTTCTTTAATATGTTATTTAATTCTCTGATTAATTTTGCAAAGATAGAAATGAATCTTCTAAGAAAATTCATTTTACCCAAGAATGATTGCAATTCTTTAATGTTCCAAGGATGACTGATGTTTAGGATTGCCTCTATTCTATATGGATCTATTCTAATTCCATATTTTGATATTATGTGTCCCAAGAATTTACCTTCTTCTAGCCCAAAGAGTGTCTTTTTTGGATTCAAGGAAATACCAAATTTTCTACATTTAATAAAATCTCTTCTTAGGTGATCTAGATGTTCATTATCTGATTTGGAAAACACCGTGATGTCATCTTGGTAAACAACTAGAAAGTCATGGATTTCTTTGAAAAATCTATGTCCATTGCTCTTTGGAATGTTGCTCCAGCATTAATTAATCCAAAAGGCATATTTAAATACATGAAAGTACCCCAGGGAGTGGTAAATGTAGTCTTTACTTGATCCTTTAGTTGAACTAAGATTTGGTTGTATCTAGAGAATCCATCAAGAAATGAAATTTTGGATGACCCTACAATCCTCTAGAGAATGTGGTCCATTTTAGGGAGGGGATAGTTATCTTTCAGTCATACTTTGTTCAAGTTTCTGAAATCAACACAGAGTTTGATTTTGCCTGTTTTCTTTCTTGTGGTGACTAAATTAGAGACCCAATCTAAATATCTAATTGGTGCTATGATTTGTGCATCATAGATCTTTTTACTTCTTTTTGAATTAATGGAATAAGAACTGAATTAATTCTCCTAAGATTTTGTTTAAAGGGTTTCTGATCATCTTTGATGGGTACCTTATGTTGAATAATGCTGGTGTCATAAGACTTGAGGTCTTCATAACTCCAGGCAAAGACATCTTGAAATTCTTTAAACAGACTTATGTATTTCATCTTTTCATCTTGAGGTAATGCTTTGGATATTTTAATAAGCTTAGGTTTTTCTTCTGTTATGTTACATTGTTGAAAATAGTCCTGATGATGGATCCCTGTTGGGATTTGAAACGTTGACGGAAAAATGGTTTTTACTGTGGGTTCTCCGATTTCTAAGTTACAAGATATTAACCACAGAGGTCTTAAATCCAGAATCATTTCCCTATGCAGAGGGGATACATGGAGTGAAATCATTTTACTCGAAAAATTTAGGGTGAAGATAGCAAGAAGAGCTGCAGACCTTCAATTTCTTAAAAATTGTCGTGACAATATCTCGCAACTGAGCTCTTCTACTATCAACATTCAAAATAGTCCTAATGATGGATCCCTGTTGGGATTTGAAATGTTGACGGAAAAATGGTTTTTATTGTGGGTTCTCCGATTTCTAAGTTACAAGATATTAACCACAGAGGTCTTAAATCCAGAATCAGTTCCTTCATTCAAAGCCTAACAACTTGAAGGTTGATCTTTAGAACACAAATGGCGAAGTCAAGGAAGAAAGTCTCCAATCCTCCTAAGGATGTGTCTCCCTCTACTACTAAAATATAAGATAATCAATTTGAGGAGGCTCCAAGGCTCAATGGGAACTTTAATATATGGGAAGCAAGAATGAGGAACTTCTTACAGAATCAAGGCATTGAAATCTGGAAATCAGTGATTGTTGATAGCAGGATGGATGAAGAATCCAAGGAGTACAATGCAAAAGCAATGAAGGCAATCTTGAATGCGCTACCTGATTCTGTAAAGAACAATCTAGGAAAATATTCATAAGAAAAGGGTATATGGGACAAACTTCGTGACCTTCACTCAGAAGGGGCATTGACCATGACCACAATGCACTCCAGGTAAGCTGCCGTTAGCCAAAGCATTGGAACAAATATGCAATCAAGAATTGGAGAAGAAGGGAAGATTAATCGCTGGCATCCAAAGTTTAACTTGAGATACCTTTTGTTTTTTCTTAATTAAACCATACAGTCAAAGGGCTGCACTCAAATGTTTAACCGATGCGATCGGTTACATGATTCCCGAAATCCATGATGCCACATACTCAGCCCAACTGCATTCTCGTCTGAGTCACCCTCCAGAATTGCAACCGATGCTTGCTATCTGCCAGCTCAAGCCAAAGGGAGATCATCCGAAACAATGAATCATGCTGCCGACTGCAAACAAGCTTTTTTTGAAGAGATACTCATGATATAGTTGTACCAATTAATGGCATTTTTATTTTGTAATTAGTTAACCTAATTAGTATTTATAGGCCGTTTCATGCATTTAGAAAGGGTCCTCAGTTCTTGTATGAACTCAAATCAGTAAGTCACACTATTGTGCTTCTGATATATTTTTTATGAAGACTAGGCCAGTATTCTGAATTTTAACGAAGAAAGCTTTGATGAGATGTGCACTATTGCCTTGTTGTGGAAGTGTTTCTAAGTTAGAAGAAGGAATTTGAATGCGATTGATATCGGGAGTGATCAAAATAACATATGGTACTATTATCTATGCTCTTGCTTCATTCTTGCATGTGAATCAACATTTATTTAATCTTGCAACTGAGCTCTTCTACTATCAAAATTCAAAATAGTCCTAATGATGGATCCCTGTTGGGATTTGAAACATTGACGGAAAAATGGTTTTTAGTGTGGGTTCTCCGATTTCTTAGTTACAAGATATTAACCACAGAGGTCTTAAATCCAGAATCATTTCCCTATGTGGAGGGGATACATGGAGTGAAATCATTTTACTCGAAAAATTTAGGGTGAAGATAGCAAGAAGAGCTGCAGACCTTCAATTTCTTAAAAATTGTCGTGACAATATCTCGCAACTAAGCTCTTCTACTATCAACATTCAAAATAGTCCTGATGATGGATCCCTGTTGGGATTTGAAACGTTGACGGAAAAATGGTTTTTACTGTGGGTTCTCCAATTTCTAAGTTACAAGATATTAACCACAGAGGTCTTAAATCCAGATACATTGTTCTATGTCTAATCTTAAAGGTTCCATTTTTGGTTTTCTAGCTACATCATTTGAATCAAAAAATTCTTCTAATGGGACTAATCCCTTAGGCAAAAAGTTATTTTTAAGGTTTAAAATATCAGAATCATAATTTATTATTTCTTCTATTTCTACTTTTTCAAGTTATCTATTTCTACTTTAGTGAATTTAGTGGGTGTATTTACATCTAAAACATCTATATCTATCTCACTATTCATGATGTTATCTACTATACAATCAGAATCTATGTTACAGTTTTGGAATTCTCCCTCAATGTTCATGAAATCATATATTTGGGAATCTTGTGAAAAAATCTGCCAATATTTTAGATTATCAGGTATAACAAGTCTATGTTTTACTTCTGCAGTGTACTAGTGGTTGGGCTAAAAAGGTAATTTTCAAGTGCTAGCAAAAGTAGCCAAACTGTAAGCTTGCATGTTCTATTTCCTAGGAAAAGCAGCAAAATCAGTTTCAAGAAGTTCCTTAATCAGATATAAAACAATTTCTCTGTATTGACTAAGTTTGGGATTATTCACAAATTATTCTCCTTTAATTTTTTTTATGATCAATTCCGAGTCTCCCATGATAGAAACTCTCTTGGCTCCAAGTTTTCTTACAATTTGCAGTCCTAAGATTAAATCTTCATACTCTGCCATGTTGTTTGTGCATTTAAAGTTTAATCTAAAGGCATGACCTTCAGAATGATTATTTTCCATGTTATGAATCCAAACTCTTGCACCTGTCCCTAATCTATTTATAGAGCCATCAAAATCTAAATGCCATAGAGACTCATGTGTTATGTTTTCACTATCAAGTGCTTTTTATTTTTCTTCTATAGCTGTGATTTCATTTTTTCCATTGTTTGAATTATACAAGATAAATGAGTCCATATCAGAATGCATGGAGTATATAGGGTAATTCTGTGGTTTTTCTGAACTACTTACCATGTATTTCATCAAGGTTTCTTTGTAAATCTTTCTTTGTTGACCAAATACAGAGATGGTAGGATATGAAATGTCTAACTGTAGAGATCCCTGCGATTTTGCTCCGCATGAGTGAGATAATAACATTCCATAGTTGGGTGGGATATCTGCAACTACTATGTCCATAACAATACTCTTTGATGGGCACTGGAGTAGAGTCACACACAAATATTTAATTAGGCCAAGGCATTTGACTTGGCTAGAATCAAAGGAAAACAAGTCCTTGTAGGGTCTGGTGATATCTAAATTTAATCTTTCCATGATTGCTTTAGGCATTAGGTTATGGGATGCCCCTGAATCTATCATAGCATTATGTAATATTTTATCATGAACATTTAAGCTAATGTAGAATGGAGGGATACCCCCTTGTTGATGTTTTCCATTTACTTTTGGACCAAATAGTAACTCAGGTTGATCATCATTAAGGTTTATAGCATCTTCGCCTTCACCTATGTTTAGTGTTTCAGTAATTTGTTCTTTATATGATTCATTTTTCACTAACTCTATCAAAGGAATTGATATTTTCAATTTGGCTATCTCAATCTTAATGTTGAATGGAAATTGAGTTTTTCCTGATTATATGAGATCTTCCTTAGCAATTGTGGTCTGTGTAGTTTTATCTTCTTTATCAATGCTTGGCAACTCAATTTGTGTACCAATAGTTTTGTTTTGAATTTTCTTATTTGGAATAGTTTGAGTAGAAGTTGAAGTTTGAGTTTCAGCTAAAGTTTTGTCTACAATTTTTGGGCTGGAAGTCTCCTGAGTTCCTCTAGGGAGAATTTGTAGAACTTTAGTCACAGGATCTTCTGCCATTTTTTTAGTTTGGGTTTGGACTAATTTCTTAGTGGGAACTTTAGTATTCTTTTTACTTCTAAAGCTACACTATTTGTGAACTTCATAGATAGAAAATTAATAACCTTGTTTGTAGTCAAAGGACTCTCCATATTCTAATTGTAGTTGTTGCAGCATTTACAATTCCTATTCTTCCTGAGTTAGAAAAATAGCATCTTCATTTTTAATCCCCAATAGGTTTATCTGGGTGTCCTCTTCTTCATGGTTTTGTGAACCTTCAGCTTAATTTTCCTGGAAAGGTGGTCTAACCTATTGATCAAGTATAGCATCTCTTGTTTTTCCAATATTAGGATTTTTTGTAAAGTTGGGGTTTCTTATTGGGGGTCCTTGTTGATTTTCCCACTGAGATTTTCTTTCCATATTTTCTAATCTATCCATTATCCTTTCTACACTTTTAGCTAAACTGTCTATCTTGCCATCTGAAGTGGATGGTTCCTCTTTAATGGTAACTCTTTTATCATTTCTCATCCTAGCTTTCTTAGCTAATAAATTGGCCTCTACACTAACATCATTACTTTGCATCTGTTCAAATGTTTTAGGGTTTCTTTCTCTCAATTAGTAAGACATATCTGTATCAAAACCATTAGGAAATTTGATTAGTGCTAAGTCTGGTGGAGGTTTGATATTTACAGGGATTGCATTATAGATACTATTGAACCTAGTACAATAGTCCTGAATAGATTCATTAGGAGCTCTTCTAATGTTTTCATATTCAGACAATATTTGTAAAGGGTTTTTCTTTCTTTCCCATCTATTGATAAATAATCTATGGAAAGCAGCTAAATCAACAATATGATTAGCAGGTAAACCTTTAAACCATTTTTTGACATATCCTTCTAATGTTTGGGCAAATAACCTCATTTGAACATTATACTCATCAATCTCATGTAACTCAAAATAATCAATCATTTTATTCACATGTTGTTGGGCAGTACACTGACCAGTAGCATCAAACAAAAATATTTTACTTTGGTAGTATTGGGGCATGGCATGTAGTTGAGCTAGTAAGACCAAAGGTGCATATCTGTCTGCCATGGCTGAAGTTTTGGTTTGATTGGGGGGTAAAGTAGTGGTGCTTGAAGAATAACTTGAGATGGCTGTAAATGAACTAGATGAACTTGGGATGTTTGGTTGGAGAGGAAGTTGAAGTATGAATGGTTTTGGGGAATGAACTGTAGTGGATATTATAGGTGAGGTGGTAGTAAATGAAGCTATATTTACAGTTTTTGAAGATTACGTAGAAATTTCAGGGGTAGCAGCAATTAGGGAAGCTAATTCAACTAATTGTTGAAGATAAGCTTCATCTATATGCCTTATCAAAGTTGAGGTTAAATCTTTTAGTTCCTCAAAAGTATCCAAAACATGTTGATCTAAATCAGGATGTATAGGAACCTTTTTTGATTCAATAAATTGAATAAAATTGGGGTCTATTACAGTATCATGAATTGAATTTTCAGATTTGGTATGAAACAGAGAAAGCTCAAATGATAAATCAAATTGAATATCATCCAAACCTGATAACTCTTTAGGGAGTGAATTTGCTTTAATTAACTGACTACTACTTCCTTGAGTTTCTACCTTTTTTGGTTTTCTTAAAATTCTGTCAGGATCATCAACAATTATAGCAGGGTTTTGGTCTAGATGTGCCCTAGTATAATGTGTTCTTTAGGGAGCCAAGATTTTAATTTTTTAAGCGAAACCTTTTAACAACCCTAAAATGACCTTAAGGTTTAGAGATGAGATTTAAAATTTCCTTTAAGGTTTATTAAACCGAGGACTGTTCCCCAGTATGGTTGCCACTATGTTATCACTCTAAATTTCCCTATGGTTGTTATCTTGTGTCAAAATAAATATTAGAGGTAACCACAAACCTACTTTTGAGATTAGGCCTTCCTAATGCTCAGAGAGGGCTCTCTCTTTATGATTTAACTTTGTTGAGTTAATTTAATTTATGCTAGTTATTTAAGCTTGATTGGGTTTTGACTTTGATTTGGTGGTGGAATCACTGACTTATATGGGTAGAGGGATGTATTTTGCCATTGGGATATGGGGTCAAGTGTCAAGAAAACATGACTGAATCAAGTTCTAAAGATAGTGTTCACAAGGCAAGGTAGCTGAGTAAATTCAAATCTTTTAGGCTGGATGGTGAAGTGGTTTTCAATCAGGGTCAAGGAGCAATTAAGGATTCCTCAAATTGGTTAATGATGGAAATGACAGAGGTCAATCGAAACTAGGGAGAAATGAAGGATTCCCTATTTTGGATATTAGAAGAAAACATTAAAATGAATAACTGTTCAAGACAGAGTGTACTTAAAAAAATTCCATAATAATATTCCAGTTATTTCATTCAGTTTAGATAACATGCAAGTATGTGAAACACTTAAGAAGATAACAATTTGAAAAACAGAAAATACTTCACTGAATTGGCCCAGCAGATGAATCCTGTAATGCAATGCCTTTATTACTCAGTCCAGTCTGCTGACTTGAAAAAATGGTACAATGAACCCTTAGGTTTCAGATGAATACATCTATAGAAATGTTTAGCAATCCACACTATATACTTCGAATTATGAAGTATTTATACAAAAACGTATTACAAAATATCCCAAACTGTTTTGGGAATTATTCAAGGAAAAAGAAAAATCTTCATGCAAGAAGATAGAGACAGATATGTAACTGCTGCAAGTTGTCCCTGTTTATTTGGCTCTGCTGTCAGATCTTTTGCTGCCTTTTCTCCTTTGCTATTGCTTTTACGCTAGCTATCCTTTTACTTTGCCTTTTGACTGATACTCTTTGACCTGCTGCTTTTCTTTCACTGCTCTGTATCTACTGTTTACCTTGCATTTTCACAGTAAATCATTTAATTTTTCCCAAGTCTTTGTATCTGGTAATTTAATATTTACCATTCTCTTGTAGACTTCATAAGCTTCTGTGTATTTTGTAAAGGTAGGCTTATTTACAAAAAGATGTTTTACCTCATGCTGGAGGTAAAAGAGGTTCTCAAAAGTCTGGTAAAGAACCTTTCCTATAGGCATCCCTTTCATAGAGGAGCTATTGGCTTGCTCCCTTACCACTTCTCTGATTTTCTTGTTATAGTATTCATGTGGTATTAACGTGTCATTTACCAATGGATTTGGCAGACCTTTCTACCTCAAAGCATCAAATTTGACCATGAATCTGCCTATAGCTAGCTCCATGGTTTGGCATTTGTCCTCAAGCTGCATCATCAATTTCCTCTTGGTGATTACTTTCTTCACCTCTAGTATAGTGCCAGTCCTGTGAGCTATGTCAAGCTCCTATAATTCATATTTATTCTTTGAGTTAAGGAATTGGATTATTCTTGAGGCTTCTTCTGGCATATTTCCAAGTTCGGCCTTAACTCTTTGAATTGCTTCACCAGCCTCTTTGACTAAATCATTTTGTTCAAAGATGACTTGTATAGATGGAAAAATATCATTGACAGAGTCAATGATATTGGCCTATAGCTGCTCTTTTGCTTGGGCAAGTGGCTCCTTCAATGTCAATTATTTTTCCAAGTTCTTTATCCTCTCAGTGAACCTGCTTGGCTTCTGTACTTTATTTTTATGCATAATTTGAGTGAGTTTCTTCTCATCCTCTAGACTTGTTATCTGTTCTTTAAGTTTATTTATTTCAGTGGTCTGAATGGACATGTCCTCCATGGATTTGACCAGTTTACTTGGTTCATCACTTGGATGAGTTGCTGTTGTTGTTGAACCTATTGCTGATGTAGTCGCTGTTGTAGCTGCAAATGTTGTAGCTAGTGGAGCTGTTGGGGCCAATGAAGCTACAAAAGTTGAAGGAACTGTTGTAGTAACTGTGGGAATAGTAGTGGCAGTGGCTGTGTCAAGACTGGCTTTCTTCAGTTGTATTAACTCATCCAATTCCTTCTCCATTTCTTTTAATTGAGCATTTAATTGAAGAATGAGATCCATCATTTCTTCTTGCTGGGTTTGGCTCTCTAGGACCTCCTTGGCTTGTGGATGTTCAGAAGGAGGCAACTTCAATTGTTTCTTTAAAGCAACAATATCTTCATTTTTATTCTTTATTAGTTTTTCTGTAGCCTTGATATCATTTGGATTATGTTAGAGCCTAGATCGACCTCAGACTAAAGGGAGACAATCCTAGGATAACGACAAACCATGCTTAACCTGGTAGCTAGCCCTACTAGGTCAGGAGAGGGCTCTCTCCTTGTCAATCTTAGTTGAGATGACTGATATGAATATGAATTTTAGGCTAGGTATAGTAGCTCTAAGGTTTTTGTTTGATTTTGATGGTTTGGTTGCTTGATCAAATGGAGCAGGCAGCTTAGGTCTGGGAAATTAAATCAGGGATACAGACATGTTCTGTGGGGTGAGGTAGACAAAGGATTTATGTACTAGAAATTGGTTAAGATGGTAGATTAAGACTTCTGAGGGGTTGAAGAGGGCATGAGGAGCATGAATCCTCTTCAAACTGTTGAAAAACACAGAAAACCAAATGCATTCCCAAGACAAAGCACTGTAAATTAGTGTATTTTGTCTGTTCACCTTGATTCATTTAGTTTAGAAGAGAGAGAGAGATGTGGATACATATAAAACATCATAAAAACTCATTACAAATAAGAAACAATACATAAACTCAATATCACAAGAATCCCACCAAAATAGATGTGAAACATGGTTTTATTCCTTGCCAACTTCTGTAGAGATATACAATAGAGCTCAGAGCTTCCACAAGAGTCCAACCTTTACAAATGACTAAGAAAGTACATAATATAGGCACAAAACCACTTGTGCTAGCCATCAAGTGTCGAATCCATGAAGAGAGGAGTGGTTTCAACTAATTCTAAACAAGGAGTAGGAATATAGGCAGTGGAATAGCTTGCCTCTAAAACCATGGAAACTGATTCATTCCTCTCCTAACCACCTCAAAATGATGAATTTACCTCTAAGAGTCATTTTGAAATTATATTTACATTCCATAGCATCAATTACATTCATAGATTTACCTAAAAAGAGCCCAAAATTCAAATTACAAAAAATCTAGGCGAAATTTTGATTTTGGAGCCAAACTGGCAATTTCCATCCAATGCGCAGCGCCCGTGATCCAATGCACAATGCTTTTTCCAAGCCAGGTTTGGGGACCTTCCCGATGTCCAAATTGGGTGCAGGATATCTCGTTGGAAAGTTTGTAAAGTCTAATTTCTGGAACAACTTGAATTTCTAGATTTGGGTGTCATTTTACCCCTCAAAAACGGAACCTCCTAAGACTGCTTCTTGTGTGTCAAAAAAGTGGCAGAGAGGTCATTTTTTGATGGTCTTTTGGCCTTTAGGTGACCAATATCTGCTCCAAAATTGATGAAAGTTTTTGGGTTTGCTTGTTTTTTCATGCTAAATCGAAAAATGCAAACCATTCTCTCAAAGGATGCTCCAGTGAAAATCACAACGTGAGTGGCGCTGCGCACCCATTGGGTTTTCCTGTGTTTCCAATTTCAAAATTTGAAAATTGAAAAATTTTCTCAAAATTGCCCCAAATTTGGCACAAGGCACCCTCAAGAACTGCTTTGATGAGCTAATGAAGCATTAGCTAGGATTTCTAATTTGTTTTGCTCCTTTTGGCTTCTCAAAGCCTTCCTCAACCTAGCCTTAAGCTTCCTCATTCTTATGTTGCAGATTTTGTTCCGGGTCATGTAGTGATAGGCCACGTGGCGAAGCATCTTTTTGTCTCTGTTAACCCTCTCAATCAACTTCTCCATGTATATGTTAACCTGATCAAAACAAATCTCCCTAGGATTCTCAATTTCCTTTGCCTTTTGTCTTCTAGCCTTGCCTCTTCGCTGCCTAGTCACTTAACCTTTGTCATTGTTTGTGAACACTTGTGGTGAATGATGAGATAGGGTGGATGGATGAAAGATGAGTATGAAGAGATTTTAGGATGAGTAGGTGAGGGTGAATGGGAGTGAGAATGGGATTTAGGGAGTAAGTAGGGTTTAGGGGAGTGAGTAGGGTTTTGTATGGAGGGTAGGGTTTAGGAGTTTATGTGTGGGAACAAGATGTATATAGGATAGGGTTTTATATGGAGGGTAGGGTTTTAATATGTAGTGTATGAGGTTTTAGGAACTAATAGCAGTGAGCAATGAACCTTGATAGTAAGTGAACAAGGCACACTAGGGTTTTGATTTTTATGAGCAAAGGCCAACAAAATTTCGTGCAAAAACACTTCTTCAGCAAGGAGGATCATTCACTTACTTGTACAAGGATAACTTGAATATTTGAGGCAATTTGAGGTGATTTAGCAGTGTTTTGGGAGGGTTCAATAGGTGCACAACGCCCTTGTTATTTTGCATTGGCAATGACCATTCAATGCGCAGCGCCAATCTAATGCGCAACACCACTATTGCTATGCATAACACCTTTTGCAGACTGCTTTTGGAGGCCTTCCCGGCGTCCAAATTGGGCGTGTGATAGCTCGTTGGAAATATTACTGAGTATAATTTCCAGAACATCTTGAATTTTCCAATTTGGAGTTCATTTTCCCTATAAAAAGTTCAATCTCCCACGACTTGTCAAAATGTGCAGAATGAGGTTGCCTAACTGAAGAGTGTTGTTACAGTAAAATTTTGAAGGTCTTCCTCAACTCAAAATTGATCTCAAGGTAGCTCATTAGAAATCTATTTATGTCTAGTTATCACTTGACTCATCAAGAAAGTCATTTGACCAACCAGGCTAGGAGAAATCTTGATTTTTCCAAGGTCACTCCAGAGGTGCATTAATTCTCCTGAGGCAACTATATTTTTGACATTTATATAAAACCATGAAACTTGTGTAAAAAGTGAAGAATTTTTTCTTCCTTGGCCTATTGTGGATAAAAACCTCTCTCACATTTTCCAAATTCATTTGTTATTGCTCAGAGACACAGTTTGAAGGAAAACCATCCCTTATGTGTGATGAATGGCTTGTTCCTTGGAATGACTTCTCGACAAATGGTGGAGACCTGATGTTTGATGATATGAGATGGCCTCATTCCTTCTAATATATCTCATTCCTCCTCTGCTTAGATATCTCTGATCCTATAGCCAACCCTAGCTCAGTGGGAGAGGAAATTAGGGTTTGTTCTCTTTTGCTTTTGTAGGCGTATTGGTGCTCAAGATGACTTGATTTTTGCAGTGGCAGGTGTTTGGCAATATCACTGGGTGACCATGAGTGACATGGAACCATTTATTACATATGAGAATGACAAAATTACATTAAATTTAACTATGAAATCCAAATGCTGTGTTTTCACATCAAAACTAGTTTTGAGGTGAGTCCTTCATTAAGCTTACAAATAACACATTTTGACTTTTCTGATCATTAATAACCTCATCATGTCTTTGCTGAACATTATTAGAAATAATCACTGAAATTTGATCATGGAGGAAACCCTAGACCTAATGAGACTGAAACCCTAAGACCTAAGACCTATTTAAACATGAACCATTGACCTGAAAAATATGAACAGAGGTCAGCAGATATATGTCATGAGGGAAAACACTGAATTGAACCCTACCATCAGTTGATCCATGATCGAATGGAATGCAACTCATCAGAATGGGACACCTCGTATGAATTTCAAAAGAGTAATTTTGATCACTGATGGCAGTGTGAAGACACTGACACTAATAGATTATATCCAATTTCAATTACCAAGTCTTCCAGTGACTTGATTCTGTTATCCTTGGCTTGTGAGGATGCCTTCTCGAGCTTAAATGTGTTGTGATGTTGTCTAGAGAATTTTGAAGCTTCTAAACTCTCATTGTTTTGTTAGTCATTGTAGAGTAAATCATTTCACCCGCCTGCTTATGGAATTCAATTTGATAATTACGGTGAACATCCCTAACCAAAACTTCAAACTCTGTCTTCATGTAGTCTGTTAGCAATCTAGGCTACTGGACTGTAGGCTGCATAAAGGTCATTTTCATTTTACCAGTTTTAATTTCAAAGGTTGACATTAATCTATTCTGATTGGCAGATGTCTGTTTGAAGTACTGGGCATATGTTTCAGCCTTTAATGCCTCATTCCTCAACGTGATTTCTTTGTACTTCTCTTTTATATCTTTCTCTTTATCCACTGGCTTGTTAGATGAAGAGACTTCAATACTAAGCTGCTTTTCAATAATTTGAGTATTTGTGGTGGAAGGTTGATGAGTTTCCTCTGAAACTACTGGACCTTTACTCTTTCCAACCATTGTGTCAGTATCAATGATTTCAACTGTCTCAATGGTGTCTTCTTACTTAGTTACAGTATTAAGCTTCGGCTTCTTCCTGTAACTGATTTCAAACCTGTCATATGTAGTATCCATTCCAGATCTATATCCTTCTTCCTTGGTTCTCGTTACATTTCTATCCTAGACGGTCAGAGTCTGTAGAATGGGACTAATACCCATCTGTTCCTATTGGGTTGGAACCTGCAGAAAGGAACTAGTATCTATCTGCTTTTCCACATCTATTAAGGTTTTCTCCACCTCTATTAAAGTATTTTCCAACCATTCTGACTGGTTGCCATATCTTTCAATGTCTGGCCTAGGCTCATGTATGAAAGGACTCAGTTTTAATTTGAGCCTTAGTTTGTTTATGACTCCATTAGGGTCATACTGCCACATAAAACTGCTATTGAAGTTCATTTTCTATAAGATTTTGTCTGCTTCTTGTCCAGCTTCCCTATTATTACAAATGAAAGGGTCCAATTGGTTTTTGATCTTGAACTGAGTTTTCTTCCTAGCTGACAGAAAATTGACGTCATTTGAGTTTATGATCTACATGAAATACTCTAATAAAATATCCTCATGGGGAGGTATTTGGGTAGCTTGTAGGGAGTGGGTTGGCATTCATATATCCTAATTTCTATGTGGTCCTGGTATAGATATGAGTGTGCTACTCTACTATTCTAATATAGCTGCAAAACTCTCTTAATCTCATCATTGATCTTGGGTTGATTGCTACTGGTTAGCATGTTTACAATTGGATGAACAAAGGAATCAATGAATTCTTTATAACTAAAAATAGTGGAATATCTTTGGATTAGTGGTGTCCAAAAGATTGTTAGGATATTCCGACACATAGGATATAGTTAAGTTCAACTTGGTCTAGTATAGAGTTAGGTTAGAGTTAGGTAAAGTGTGTTTCTTTACCGTTGTACATTTTGTAACTTACAATCCGACGGTCACGATATGTAGTGATCCGACGGTTCACTCTCACCTCGGTATTACCGACACTTGATCCGTGGCTTGACACCCGATTGGTCCATGAGTTCTATTTAAAGCGCATGGAGGGTCATTGTTCGGGTAATCCGTGCATGAGAGAAGCTTATGTAAATTTTCATTCTTTGATTAATAAATTGTCTGTACCCACGTTGGGACAGGCCGTGGACTGTTTCCCTCCTTGCACTCTGAGGGTTTTAACCACGTCAAAAATACTGGTGTATTGATTTGAGATCTGGTTGTGAGCGGTGTCCTTTTGGTATTCTTTCTGAGGAACTTACCCTGTAAATTCCTACATGGTATCAGAGCTATTTGAGGGCCGCGTCCGTTGGTGATCCAAATCTGAAGCCGGTAGAACTGCATGCGGCTGTCGTTTCCTAGATCTGCTGTTTCTGACTGCTTTCGGGCCGAGAGGACTGCTCTGTTGCGTTCGGAGCATCTGTTTCAGTGAGGAACCCCTTTCGTTTCACGCGAAAAGGTTTCCGGTAGCCCTAGCTGCGTCATTTTTCAGATCGGGAGGTATACAGTGTTTTTTTTGCAGTTTACTGTCATTTTCTCTCTGCTTATTTCGGTTTCGGTTTATTTAGCCTTTTTTTTCCGGATCTATACCTTTCATTTCTGCGTATGCTCTTTGCCCTGCGACTCTGTGCGATCTGGGCAAATCAGAAACAGAAAGAAAGGATTTTTCTCATGCGTATGCTCTTTTCCCTGCACCTTAGTGTGATCTCGGAAAATCAGAAACATTGAGAAAAATATTTAGTTTTTCGGCTAAAAGCTAACTTTGAGATTTTTTTTTTAAATTTCTAGTTTTTTGGCTAAAGCTAACTTCGAGCCGTAAGGTTCGTTTTTCTTTGGATATTCGTGTTGGGTTTTGTGTTTTGTGTTTTGTAGGGGAAAAGAGTCTTCCCAAGGCAAGCACGCAAATCGAGGCCCCCCCCCCCCCCCCCCCCCCCCCCTTCTCTCTCTCTCTCTCAAATATTTTGTATAGATCAATTGGTTCAAAGACCTTTTAAGAGAGTAGAGGTCTTGGGTTCAAGTCTCCATTTTGTGGGGGCGGATTTTTTCATTCCCGCACATTCGCGCACTTTGCCGGCAACGTCAACAATTTTTTTTCAAAAAGCCATAACTTCTTCATCCGGAAGCCTTTTTCAGAGCCGTTTTTTTTAAAACCGCCTATTTTTTCGAGATCTATCCATTGGACCACTTACTTTCAGCATCTTCAGCTTCAGTTGTTTTTCAAAAAATGGAAAGTCCATGCCAAGTCATTCTTGACAGCACTAACTACTTCCAATGGGTAGCCTACATGGGAGATTTACTTAGAAGTAAAGGTCTCTTCAGAATAGCCACAGACCAAGAGAAGAAACCCAAAGATGAAGACAAGGCCGAAAAATGGGAAAATAGACAAGATCAAGCACGTGGTTTGATAGGAATGTCTGTTTCTCCTGATCTTAGATTCCACATTGCAGAAATTGAAACTCCTCATGAAGCATTAGAAAAACTTGCTAAAGTTTTTGGGATTAAAAATGAAATTAGAGCCCATCAACTTGAGAATGAGTTGCTTACTTTGGATCCTAATAATTTTTCTTGCATTGAAGATTTCTTGTCCAAATTCAAGACCCTTAGATATCTCTTGGAAGGTGTTAAAGTTAAGAAAGAAGATGGTAACCTTATTTATTCCATCCTTACTAAGTTGGGACCAGCCTACTCTGTATTTGTTTCCACTTTCCATTCTACAAGGGAAGCTTTCATTTGTCAAGGCAAAGACTACAAGCCCCCTTCCTTTGACTCCTTTTGTGATTCCTTAATAAGAGAACAAGAAAAACTCTTACACCTTGGTCTTCTTAATCTTGGAAACTCTTCCTCGAAAGCGTTAGCCGCCCAGCAGCAACCAAATTCAAAGAATCCTAAGAAGTCTTATCCTCAAAGGAATGGTCCTAAACCAACTCAGCCTCAAGATGAAAGATCATTTCAGCAAAATGACAAGACCAATAAAAACAAATGGAAGAAGACTGATAGACATTGTAACTTTTGTAATCGAGATGGCCACTTAGAATCTAAATGCTTTAAGAAGATGGAAGCCTTGGAAGCCGCAATGAAGAAACATAACATCCATCTGGAGCCTACTTCAACTTCAACTTCCGGAACGGCATTTTCTGCATGTCATCGTCAATCATCTCAGTCTGGTTATGCATTAAATGTATCTTCTTCTTCTTCTCATTCTCATGAGTGGCTCATTGATTCTGGAGCCTCTTGTCACATGGCCAAAAACCAAGCCATGTTTTCTTCTTTAAATGATTGTAACACCAAAAATATATATGTTGGTGATGATAGATCTCTTAATGTTGTAGGGACTGGAACTGTTCATCTAGACAATGGTCAGTTCAATGATGTATTATGTGTTCCAAACTTATCCTGCAACCTTCTATCTGTCTATCAGATAACTCATTCAGGTGAAGGTAAAATTGTTGAATTTTCACCTCATGATGTTGTAATCAAGGATCTAAAAGATCCTAAACAGATTCTAGCTACTGGTCTTGCTGATGATTCCAAAAGGTTGTATAAGTTTCACAACTTTGGGTCATCCCATCTTCCCTCAGTATTTGTTGCTCATAATGATGAAGTGAGCAAACTTTGGCATGAGCGGTATGGTCACTTAAACTATCGCTCCCTTCAGCATCTATGTAAAGAAAATATGGTGACAGGTCTTCCTATGGTATCTTGCAAAGATGGTGTTTGTTCCGGATGTGTACTCGGAAAACATCATCGGGACAGTTTTGACAAACGTGCCTCTTGGCACGCCTCAGCCCCTTTACAGCTTGTGCACAGTGATTTATGTGGTCCTCTTCCTGTTGCTTCATTCTCTGGCTGCAAGTACTTCTTAACTTTCATTGATGATTTCTCCAGACGCACTTGGGTATACTTCTTAAAACTCAAGAGCGAAGTATTTACCACCTTTTTGGCCTTCAAAGCATTTGTTGAAAAACAATCTGGACATCAAATTCTTAAGCTAAGAACTGATAATGGTGGAGAATATGTTAAAAATGCATTCATCAACTTTTGCACCGAAAATGGAATTCAAATGCAACATACTGTTCCATACACTCCACAACAAAATGGTGTAGCTGAAAGGAAAAATCGCACCTTAAAGGAAATGGCTAATTGTATGCTGCAATCTAAAGGACTCAGTCTTAGTTTTTGGGCCGAAGCAATTAATTGTGCAAATTATATAATCAATCGCACTCCTACTAAGGTTCTAGAGAATATCACTCCAGAAGAAGCTTGGAGTTCCATTAAACCAGATGTAAGTCACTTTCGTGTGTTTGGAAGTGAAGCATGGGCCCATATTCCAGATGAAAAGCATAAAGCTTTAGAACCTAAGAGTGAGAAATGTACTTTTGTTGGATATTCTGAAGATGTAAAAGGTTATAGACTTATTCCATTTAAGTCCAAAAATGTTATCATTAGAAGAGATGTAAAATTTGATGAAAATAAATCGGCCTGCGAGCCTAGTCCGGCGGATGTGCCACCTCTTCCTATCTCTTCTATCTTTGAAAACATTTCTTCTTCTGATGATGAAAGCGAGGATGATAATCCTCCCCCACCTTCTCAGGATCCTCAACTTCCAAGATGGGTCCGTGCTACTCGGGATGCAGCAGGTGATCTTGCCGGTGATCCTACAGATCAGCGACGTACACGTTCTCAGTTTGAAAGAGCCTCTTCTTTACTGGCTCAAGCTCCAGTAAATCATGATCCTGACACTTTTGCAGAAGCTTCAGGCCATCCACATTGGGAAACAGCTATGAATGAAGAATATCATTCATTGATGACAAATGATACATGGGATCTTGTTCCTCTACCAAAGGGACGCAAACTTGTTAGATGCAAATGGGTTTACAGAACCAAGTATGGACCAGATGGGAAAGTTGATAAACATAAAGCTCGTCTAGTTGCTAAGGGCTTTTCACAGGTTGAAGGCATTGACTACACTGAAACCTTCTCTCCAGTTGCCAAAATGAACTCTATCCGCCTTGTTCTTTCCCTTGCTGCCTCTTTAAAATGGGAAGTCCATCAAATGGATGTTAAATCTGCCTTCTTGCATGGGGACTTGCAGGAAGAAATCTATATGGAACAACCCATTGGCTTCATACAAACAGACTCCAGCCTCGTTTGTCGACTTAAGAAATCCCTTTATGGCCTCAAGCAAGCTCCTCGAGCTTGGTATGCCAAAATGGATAGCTTTCTTTTAGAATCTGGCTTTTCTAGGTGTCATTCTGACAATACTGTCTACACCAAGAAAGTGGGCAACTCTCTTATCATCCTTGTTCTTTATGTTGATGATCTTATTCTTACTGGTAGTGATCCCAACCTTATAAACCATGTGAAGTCCAGCCTTAAAAAGAAATTTGAAATGACAGACTTAGGACACTTACACTATTTTCTCGGTCTTCAAGTCTTGCAATCCCAAGAGGGTATTTTCCTTTCCCAGTCCAAGTATGCTTGTGATATTCTTCGTCATTTTCACATGGAAGACTGTAAGCCAGCCCCTTCTCCCTTTCAGTCTGGAGTCAAACTTTCAGTCTCTTGTACTTCTCCTGAAGTTGATGCTACCTTATACCGTCAACTTGTCGGAAAACTCTTGTATTTAACCCATACTCGTCCTGATCTTTCCTTTGCTGTTGGCCTTGTTGCTCGTTTTATGCAAAACCCCCGTGAAAGTCATTGGAAAGCAGCTAAAAGAATACTTCGTTATGTTCGAGGTACAGTACAGTTTGGGATTCATTACAGTGCCAAAGCAGCTCCTCTGTTAGTTGGTTTCACTGATTCTGATTGGGCTGGTGACCTTGATGATCGGAAGTCTACTGCCGGTTATGTCTTCACTCTTGGTTCAGGACCTATTACATGGGCTTGTAAGAAACAGGCTGCCATTTCTCTTTCGTCAGCAGAAGCAGAGTATCGTGGTGCCGTGGAAGCTAGTAAGGAAGCCTTGTGGCTTCGTCAGATCCTATCAGAGTTTGGCTTTGAGCAGCAGCATCCAACCACACTTTGGTGTGATAATCAAAGTGCCATTCAGCTATGCAAAGATCCAGTCCAGCATCAGCGCAGCAAACACATTGAACTACACATGCACTTCATCAGAAAGCTCATTCATGACCATGTTCTTGAAGTGCAATATTGTCCAACAGATGATCAGGTTGCAGACATCTTCACAAAGGCTCTCACAGAGGCGAAGTTCACTAAACTTCGATATATGCTTGGAGTTCAGGAAGTTGTCACTAAGGGGGGATAGGCTCTAGTGCCTCCTTCCTTCTCCTATTGTGTCATATTTGTAAATCCTTCAATCCTATCCCAAGTTGTTCTTAAGGGGGGATGTTAGGATATTCCGACACATAGGATATAGTTAAGTTCAACTTGGTCTAGTATAGAGTTAGGTTAGAGTTAGGTAAAGTGTGTTTCTTTACCGTTGTACATTTTGTAACTTACAATCCGACGGTCACGATATGTAGTGATCCGACGGTTCACTCTCACCTCGGTATTACCGACACTTGATCCGTGGCTTGACACCCGATTGGTCCATGAGTTCTATTTAAAGCGCATGGAGGGTCATTGTTCGGGTAATCCGTGCATGAGAGAAGCTTATGTAAATTTTCATTCTTTGATTAATAAATTGTCTGTACCCACGTTGGGACAGGCCGTGGACTGTTTCCCTCCTTGCACTCTGAGGGTTTTAACCACGTCAAAAATACTGGTGTATTGATTTGAGATCTGGTTGTGAGCGGTGTCCTCTTGGTATTCTTTCTGAGGAACTTACCCTGTAAATTCCTACAAAGATGACAGATCTTGGATGGCCCTTGGTGTCTAACTTTTGGATGATGACTGGAAACCTGTCTGACTGAAAATATAGAAACATGTGAAACAAAATGAAGAGTATTTGAATAGTCTTTCATTTGGAAATCTGATAACTACTCATGGATTTTGTCTTCCAATAACTGAGCAAGGTTAAAAAATATAGCTGGAGGCTTTCCTGGGAACAAAATAGACAGGAAGGCAAGCATAACCTCATCTACATGCTCATCAGTGGTGTATCCTAGAATACAAGAGAGCATGGGTATAATTTTCCTGGCTATCTCAGAGAAAATAGTGCCAGCATATGGAGGACTATATGTAGGAGTATGAGACTCTTCTATGATGAAAGTCTAAAAGATTTGAGCTCTCTTGGGAAGGTCCAGCATCATGTAGAGTTCAAGTAAGGCTTCAATGGAAAGTGGGGTATCATTTGGGCTTGGTTGGATCTGCAGCATTTGATTTATTGACTCTGCAATAATGGTGAATAAAATCTATTGGTTAGGAGAGACTATGGCTCTTTGGCTTGGGACATAGAAATCTTGGTAGAAGTGGACGATTTCTAGCAATAGGTATACCTGTGGGGACAAGTACTTGGGAAAATTTGATTCCCATAGGTGAATGTCATCATTCTGGTTCAAGAATTTATCTTTACTCCAGCAGTGGAGTTTCAGTAGATGGCTAGGGGAAACAATGTCTTTAATTTGAAAATCTCTGTTAGCCATTAGGAGGTGGTCAATATCCAAGTGAGGGGTTTGCAGGGGTCTTACATCCAAAGAGCTTTGGGAAGCCATAATTTGGTTTATTCAACTAAATTACCTTTTCTCCGGCTTTAGGAGTAAGGTCAGAAATTCTGGAACAGTGGGGAAGGTAATTACAGTCTATAGAAAAGGGCTTTTAGATGCACAATAACGTTTTCTTTAGTCTAGCAAGGTTTTTTAATTAATTTAATTAGTTAACCTTTTGATAATTACTATGCATAGCTTAAATTACAGGGTCATTCCGGTTCTTTCAAGAATACCTGGAAAATGATGATTTGGTACGTAGACAAGGTTCTATGGTAGCAGCAGAGGTTTCTGAGGCTTCAATTGTCTATTTGCTATCTGTAGCATCTTCTGGTTGCAAAAGGCGGTTAAAATGGTTGCGTAGATGTTCAAGGTTTCAGAATTGGCTGACAGAGCGAAAATGAGTGAAAAGAGTGAAAGGGGGATTTTTCAGCCTTTTAACCAACAATGGTCACATTTTGGCATGAGATTTGGTAAATGAATAGTGGGTAGTTTTCTTTTACGCGGGGAGGCAGTTTTGTGCTTTTGGGTGGAGGGCAGTATTTTTTGCGAGCACACGATATAACATGGTGCTGCCACGTAGAGAAACAATGCTCGGCCAAGACCGCAAATCTTGCGTGCTTTTGGACCTTTAACTGTCAGATGATGAAACTGCGCGATATGCACCGTTGGATATGGAGGTGGGAGATTGGAGGGCTATCACTTGGTGAAGTTGCACAGCCGGAGTTGGGGAGTGGGGTCAAGTTTTAATTACAATGAAATAATTAAAAAGTAATCACGAGATTTTAACATAAGAAATGGGTTAATAAAGGGTGGGGACCATGGGTTATACGATGGAAGTTTTAACTATACACCAAGGTTTAGTGAGTTAAAAGGGTGTCGGGGAATTATAATGTGGGGGACTTTAAATACATAAAGTGGGAGAATAGTTTAGGAAATAACTTAGGATAAAGGGGTTTAGTGGGTTTTTAAGGAAAAAGGGAAATTAATAAAGGGGGGTATTATTTGTGATGGGAATGGGTTTCACACTAGGGAAAGGGGTTTTGGGAAGGGGGGAATAATTTTTAAAGGGTAATGTCTAGGGAAATGTGTGGAAAAAAGGGAAAAAGGTCAAAATGAAGGGAAAGGGCTTTTACAAGAGGAAATGAAGAGGGAAGGGGTGCTTTGAAACCAAGAAGGGGACAATATTAGACGATGAAAAGTAATGAAGGGATAATGAGGGGAAATTAATAAACTTAGTATGTGGGGATCTAGTGAAATGAGGGGAAATTAGTAAATGAGCTTTAATGAATGTCCTTTCTCTTTGAAAATTCCTCCTGCACATGAAACATAGGACTAATCATGATGGAGGTGCGTTTGACTTAGCAACCTTGTGCACTTGCAAAACTTCTTCTACCTACCCTTTATTTACCCTAGAATTCTCTCTTCATTCATTAGGTGCATTTGAGCTTGCTGACCCTTTATTTCTTTTTCTTTGATAAGTAAACTATCTAATTCTAACCTTAAAACTTTCAATGGCTTAGATTAAACTGATGAGCTTATTATTATTCTCTACCTAACTACTGATCTGCCAAGATTAAACAGTTTGGCTAGATCTTTATTCTCTATGTATTAACATGAAATTTAAAGCATGAATGAATCAAGTTTAAATTATTTGACCATCATGGATTATGGCATTTTTGACAAGCTACACACAATATTATTTTGCAAAGTAAAGTAAAAAGGAGTGACATTTGAATTTTCACACTTTCATGATCTATTCTTATCTCTTTTGTGGGGTTCATATCTTATACTTTTTTCATCTTTTTCTTTCTTTTAGTCCTTTGATTATTCTTTTAGGACTTACCCTCTTTACATTTTTTATTTTTAATATGGGAAAATGTTATAGACATATTTGGGCACTGCAACCCCAACCACATATGTCCATAAACCAAGGGCTTCTAAACCCCTAAAAGTGTTGTTTCACACCCTAAAGGAACAAGGTCAGTTGATTACATCATCTCCCAAAAGTTCTCCATGAAAAACTACTCAGAACTGGTCAAAACTGGACCATACAGACTACTCCATGCATAAGGTGCGATGCATGTCACCTATTACACACGGGGGGTGCAATGCATACTGGAAAGCCCTTCTGTAGGGTGTGATGAGCGAGAGTAGACAAATGGCAGAAGCAGGTTGCTAGGTGGAAACTCAAAGAATCTTCTAGAAACTGCTCATATGACACTTGCCTCTCTGAATTCGCCTAGGGATGAGTAACAGACCATGAAATCTCCAAGTGGAACCAAGAACTATCAGTTAAATGACACTAATCAAAATCTCAGAAGCTGACTCACTCTCCTGTAAAAATCTATATATGGATCCCTCATCCTAGAGATCTAGAGGCTAGAATTTTGTAATTTGCAAGGAAGTGCTATTTGTTTCTCTATGAAGACATTGTTGGGTGATCTTGCTTTGTATGAGGTGAAGAGGGCTTTCATACTGGGAGGATGATGCTAGATTAGATAGCTTGGTTGTAATCCTCTCTTCTACTACTTCTATCAATAAAGCTATTTGATTTTTCCTCCATATGCTTGTATATCTCTGAATCTTGTATTTGTATATGCATTTATATGGTTAATGTACATCTAATCCTACATTGTTTAAGGTTATAAATCTCTATGATTTGATGGTGTTTTTCTGCGTTGACTCTACAAGTGTTCTTTGAAGTGGGACAAGCGAGAAAGGAGTGGAAAAAGCTCTATCAAGGGGGCGAGGAAATGAGCAAGGAGACTAGCAAAAGATTGAGGTTGGTACTCTCTGCTTCTCTCTCATCTATCTCTCATAAAGGAAAACACAAGTGACTTTAGTTTGTTTGCTTCTAAGATAGCTACCCGTCTTAGTGGGACTAGCAGCTTTGAATGGACATTAGTTTTCCTAATAACAAAATGGCGACTCCACTGGGGACAGAATAGTTTGTTTGTTTTTTACTGTTGTTTTCTTTATAAACCACAGATGGAGCTTGAAGCCAAGCCAGCTAGCCTTCGAACTGCTTTTGCTATGCAACTGCAAAGTAGATCAACACTACTTTAATAAATCTCCTGGTTGGTTTATGAATTGAACATCTAGCTTGCAAAAATCCTAAGTGCCCTGGTGGTAGCTCAAATAACCTCATTAGATCAGCCCCTATACTTTGTGTTTACTGACAATCATTAGCTCAGCCTAAACCCCTGAACTTAGCTGCAAACTATGAGTGAAAACCAAGCTTAGTCTCATCCCTGGATCATCACAATATCTCTTCTTTCTAGTCTGGATGCATCGCATCTCCCGTGTGTTGCAGGTGAGATGCATCCCTGTTTCCCTATGTTACAGGTGCGATGATTGAATGAGACTGTTTTTGCCTCCAGATTTTGGTTTTTTCTTCATTGTCTTCAGCTTTATTCAGTAGTTTTTTTGTCTATGATCAGTATATCTCTGTTGAAACCATCTTCCTTTGCATTATTTAGCCTCCATCAGAAGGAATTATGAATGTTTTTTTTATGTATTTTTCATCATTTACAGTTCTCCTTTGCAAATAGTAGCTTAATCGAACTGTCGTCCTTTGATTTGAAAGTGTCGCAAGTGTCATTTTCAGTCAAGAAAAAGAGTGTCACAAAGCATTCCTCTTTTAGATAGTCGATTACACTTTTTCCATTGTATTTGATTTGAATAATTAGTAGTTAAATTGTCGAAAGAAGTTTTAAATTCAAAATCGCAAAGTGTCAACTTGACCTTACTTTCGTTTTTGAAAAGAAAATTGTTAGTACTGTCACTTTGAAAGAAGATAGTTCAGATCTATACTTAGTTTTCTTTTTGTCATTCTCACATTAAGGAAACTGAAAAACAATACATGCATGTGCATTTGCATTAAGACTGCATGCTGAAGTTGATTTAGGAAAAGTGCATCTAGTGTGTGCTCTCTGCTTTATGTTGAAAGAATTTCATTTCTCTTTCCTTAGTAGCTAGGATTTTCATTGCAAAAAGAAAGTAAACGACTGTTTATCATCTTAGATTGCATATTTAGGAATTGTATATCTACATCACGTGGTGAACCTTAAAGGAAAACTTCTTAAGAAAGATCAACTGTAAAATAAACTTCAATGAACATAAAAACACTTTGGAACCTAATGCACAACATTTAGAAGTCTAGGCTAGAGACGTTTTGTGGCGATGTAAAGCCTGGTAACTATCACTTTCATCATAGGTTGGGTGATTCCTCCTCTTTGAGACAACAAGTGCTAGTACAGACTTGTCCTCCCATGTACCGTCGAGTATATATTGGGATACCACAATAGGCTACATCCTTTATCCTTAGTTAGCCATGTCTGTGGCCCTATTGATCGCAATGCATTGAACACAACATTCGGGAAGATTGACTGCCATACCGTAAAAAGTATTCTGCAGTTTTCCGATTGGTTTGGTAATCCCTCTGTCTAGATTTCCAGAGTAGTCACTTTCATTCCTTTTCAGACTCCTTAAAAGAAAAGGTCCATCTAAGCACTTGTCACTTCAGGCTCATTAAAAATCGAAGGCGACTAGAGTCATCTTTAGCTTTTTCTCAACTATTAAAAATTGAAAAAGTAAGTTGTGTCAAAGCATCATAAAATTAATTTTAATCATAATAACGTCACTATTCCCTCGTTGGTCTTAGGTTGAGAAAATGGAGTCTACCAATCAAGGATTTCCCCTCGGGGGCAATCCTAGTCCTTTCTCCTCTTGGGGGGATGTTGGTGCTCCACACATGGCCACATTGTCCCTTCTAGGACTCACAATTGGCCTGCCAGTATGGCTTTTCTCGACCTATGTCATTCAAAACATCACAATCCCTCAGTAATCAAATCAGCAACCAGATGACCCTATAGTCGCTCCCCTACCTTCTACTTCGTTTGTTTCTCCCTCTCCTTCTTCCTCTTCACTTGGTGAAGCTAGTAACTCTAGAAACCAAGTAACTGAGAAGAAGAAGAAAGGGAAGGAGAAGAAGAAGAAGAAGAATCCAATGACGAAAGGCAACAACCGTGCATTGTCTGGTGAAAATCTACACACTGCACCTTCCAAACCTAAATCTCCATGTGTCATTTGCAAGGGAGACCACTATCATCGAGATTGTCCCTACATCCCACGGATCCTGAGGGACTGGTCTCCCCGCTTGCATAATTCGGTGTATACAACCACTAACGATCATGTTGAAAGCACACCATCAATTAGCGAAAACGAAGCCAACAGAAAGAAAGGAAGATATAAATTTCCTTGTAGACTATGTGGAGGCGATCATGTCCTCCACTAGTTTCCTTTCCTAGACGAAGCTAAAAGAGTCTTGTATAACCATCCTGCGTCATCACAACGAATTCCTCCTGGATACAAGAAACTCTTGCTGAGTCCATCGCTAGTTGAAAATTTGACTGGAACACCATTGTTGTTGGTCGAAGCACCTGTCATTGAAGATAAATCCTATGAGTCCACACCAGACCAAAGTCAACAGGTCTAGATGGATGTCGACCCAATCTTGTCTTTAGAGGGTCCACCTTTAGATGATACTGTCGCCAAAGAGAATGAGAACGAAAACGTTCAAATTCTTTTCGTAAACACAGACTTCGATGAACATGGGGGCAATCTACCCATTCCTTTACCACAGGAAGGAATTTTGTCAGAGGTTTATCCGACCATTTATTTGGTCCCACCTCCAAGTAATCTAGTCGTTTCCTTCGATTGGAATATACTAGGCAGACCCCACCTACCATCTAATGTACCATTCCGAATCATAGTACAAGCTTACAGAATGATCATGGTTGGTACTATCATAGATGAAGGGGCTTTTGTGAGTATCCTTTCCTCAAATGCTTGGAAAGTGCTTGGTTTGCCATCACTTCTGCCTGAGATTTGAAATCTGACAGGCTTCAACAAAGGAACCAGTGGATCGTTAGGGATCCTTCTAAATTTTCCTATAACTTTGAGAAGGAAAACTGCTCATCTAAACATGATGGTAGTACAAGGACCTCTAGATTACAATCTACTCCTTGGGCATGACTACATTTATAGCATGGGAGCTATCGTTTCCCCACTCTTTTGAGTGATGTGTTTTCCACATGAAGGGAGAGTGGTCCAGCTCATAGACCAGCTTTCGTTCCCTGGTTCAAACACAACTATTAGTCAAATGCCATCCCTAACTGGTCTTTTTTCACAAGGAATGTCTAATCAATCTCCAATCCGTCCACCTGATGATCGCGAGTGATTCGGTGATTGTGACTGAAACCTAGGAGGCATGCGCCCTGGTCTGCTTCAGCAGGAAAACCCTAGATATAAGGTAGGTTTCCACGTAGGAATATGACTAGTCTGATACCCCTATCCATTTAGGAAAATGGATTTGGATTGGAAAAGGATTCCCCCATCAAAGGTTATGTGATTGGCACTGACAACAGTCACCTTTGTCCATTTCGATGGACATTGCCAAGGAAGTGTTTTGTCTGCGACGCGGATGGAACAATCTTGCTAATGAAAGAAATTCCATATGGTGACCTGAGAACTCTACTTTATACCTGGGGGCATGCAAACCTTTTTGCATGCAAGTGAAAATTGACCATTTATTTTCTTACTTTGTAGGCTCTTAACCCTTTAAACTCGTAGGTTGGTCGTTCGCTTGCATAACGAAAGGCTCAGAAGCAAAGTTGCACATGGGGTAAGCTCCCTAAACAATGAACCTACTGATGAGACATCCTTATTATACGACTGGCACGAGCAGTTTTACGTGAAGTTCAAGCTCGTTAAAAAATAAACATAGCCATGAGCAGTTTTACACGAAGTTCAAGCTCGCTAAAAAATAAACCTAGCAATGAGAAAATGTTCCCCCAAAGTTTAAGCTCATTAGAAAATGAACCCACCTTCAGTAAATAATCTTTGCAATCGTATAATTATCAGCTTTTGAACCTTGGTCGTGTTCTTACCATCACCTCCACTCTTTTTTAGCTGATCATATGCCTCCATTTGATTGTTTACCCCTTTTGAGGAATAGCTGCGGCGAGTGATTCTATTAGCCACCTTTTTTACACTGCCATGATTGAAAAGTTCCAAACCTTACCTAGAACCAGTTGCTATCCAAAAACATCACTCGTTCCTCAAAAAACTAGTCTCCTTTAAGCTCTTTTCATCTGACTTGTAAAATATTATTGCCGAACAATTGGCCTCTCTAGCTCGTTAAAGCGATCGGAAGTGCCATCCCTCTAGATTTTAATCTTTTTGGACCTGAGGGATTATTACACAAAAAGATCGAGTGCTTGTCTTGTTTGGCTCATTAAAACTATCGAAAAGTCATCCCTTTCGTAATATTTTATACTTTTTCAGACTTAAGGGATTACATTACGAAAAAGGACTGCTGGAGTTACCTTTCCGTCCCTTTTTAGACTCTATAAAATTGAAAAGGACCGATTTATCTTTGTCGTTAAACTTGTTAAAACAATAGTGACAAACTTGTCTATGCAGACAAGAGCGAGTTTCATTGTCACTAGCCTTGATAAAACATAGCGACAGGTTTGCCAGAAGGGAAAATTATAGAACAAGCATATGTTATCCTCCTCAAGCTTGAAAAAAATAAAGAGGTACTGGTTAGCAATGACTGGGGAAAAAGGGGGAGAAAACTTGAATAGCTTCATTGGTAGCAGGTCGCTCTTGAACATGATACTTTCACTCCGTCACCATGATTGAGTCGAGTTGGGTTATTCCGTTCACCGGTCATATCGCCATTGGTCCACCGTACCATCGATTTCTTGGGGTTAACGCTACCAATCCATTTCAGTGTCACCGATATGTTCAAGAGAAGTCACTCAGAGAATTCACCAACCTAGCTAATGCCTCATCCGCTGCAATAACTTCACTCTCCATTTTCCATGACCGCCACGCTGAACCTTTTATCATCAGATCGTTTTTACCTCCACAAAATCATTTGCTCTGTTCCGTGTCGTAGATGTGGGATTCATTATGTCCCTCCTATGACGGGTCACTTCTTGTTGACATCAGCACATTATCCAAAAAGTCGATTTAGGAACAACCCTTTTAGTACTTCGAAGCTTGCATGCCTTAATGGCAAGTTTCTCACTTCCAGCGACAGGTTTACATCAATGGCCTTCGACCGAAAGATTTTGCGTGGTGTTTGACATCAACTCATGTATTCACACCATGTGAATTGTACTACAGTACCTTGAGGGTCTTTATCATTATCGGTGATTCCTCTCGCGCCTGTTAACAACTTAGATCATTGGCTGGTAATCAGGCAATGTCTTTCCATGTTCGACATCAAAACATATTTTCACATGGATCGACTTGTACGTCGGGTGAAGATTGAATGATTTTGAAGACCCCGATCTAGTTTCATCCATCCAAGCTATGATATATTTAGGAAAATAAAGACATCAAATGTACATCACAGCTGCACAGATAATCATCCAAACTAAAGGATGATGGCTCTACCAGAATCATCAGTCTGCCACACAAACGATTGTCTATTTTATGTACATGAATATGAATTTATAAAGATAAGCATGCGAATGCCCACCTCAGCTACATCATGAAAATATTGTGAAGATAATGTATTGTATTGTATCTTATTACAGATCACCTTCCAGTTCAAAAAACCTCGGATCCTCATTATAAAGCATTTCATCTGACGTCAAAAGATTTACGACCTCATGCCTTAGGGGGCAACTGTTATAGACATATTTGGGCACTGCAACCCCAATCACATATGTCCATAAACCAAGGGCTTCTAAACCCCTAAAAGTGTTGTTTCACAACCTAAAAGAACAAGGTCAGCTGATTACATCATCTCCCAAAATTTCTCCATGAAAAACTACTCAGAATTGGTCAAAACTAGACCATACAGACAGCTCCATGCATAGGGTGTGATGCATCTCACCTATTACTCACGGGGGGTGCGATGCATACTGAAATTCCTTCTATAGGGTGTAATGAGCGAGAGCAGACAAATGGCAGAAGTAGTTTTCTAGGTGGAAACTCAAAGAGTCTTCTAGAAACTGCTCATATGACACTTGCCTCTCTGAATTCGCCCAGGGATGAGTAAGAGACCATGAAATCTCCAAGTGGAACCAAGAACTATCAGTTAAATGACACTAATCAAAATCTCAGAAGCTGACTCACTCTCCTGTAAACATCTATATATGGATCGCTCATCCTAGAGATCTAGAGGCTAGAATTTTGTAATTTGCAAGGAAGTGCTGTTGGTTTCTCTTTGAAGACATTGTTTGGTGATCTTGCTTTGTATGAGGTGAAGAGGGCTTTCATGCTAGGAGGATGATGCTGGATCAAACAGCTTGGTTGTAATCCTCTCTTCTACTACTTCTATCAATAAAGATATTTGAGTTTTCCTCCATATGCTTGTATATCTCTGAATCTTGTATTTGTATATGCATTTATATGGTTAATGTACATCTGATCCTACATTGTTTATGGTTATAGATCTCTATGATTTGATGGTATTTTGATGCTTTGACTCTACAGGTGTTCTTTGAAGCGGGCAAACGAGAAAGGAGTGGCGAAAGCTCTATCAAGGTGGGGAGAGGAAACGAGCAAGGACAGTAGCGAAAGACTGAGGTTGGTACTCTCTGCTTCGCTCTCATCTATCTCTCATAAAGGAAAACAAAAGTGACTTTAGTTTGTTTGTTTCTAAGATAACTACCCGTCTTAGTGGGACTAGCAGCTCTGAATGGACACTAGTTTTCCCAATACCAGAAAGCATTTTGTAGAAAGTAAAAGTATGTAGAATATTACAAGACTAACCATAGCCAATTAAAAATTATGAGTCCTATTATTATAGGACCCTAACAATACTAACCTCTGATATGATGTCATCACTCCACGTGGCACTTCCTGAGTGGTGACACATGTCACCCAGATTTTACCCCTTAGGCCCCTAAAAATGACTAAACTGCATGCCATGTGTTGTCGTACTGCCACATCATGCTGACATCAGATGCCACTCTAGCTTATCAGGACCAATCATATGCCATTAGGTGTCATGTTAGAGGAGAGAGAAAAGGGCTCGTCCTCCTTTGGTTTTGCGATGGAATCCATTGTTAATATTTATTAGAGTACTCCAACAGATTTTAACATTATCGACACATTATGAATATCACAAATTTTTAAAGGTTACCACCTTAAGAAGTTGCGATTCTCCGATTCACCGACCTTCCAATATGTCGATGCTCCGATATGCGATCATCGATATCTCTAGACCTCTGGTATGTGATCACCGATTTCTCTGGACCTTCGATGTTGCGATGCACCGATTTTCTTGGCCTCTAATATGCCTACTTCTTTGAACCTTTGATATGTGATCGCCAATATCTCTGGACCTCTGATATATGATCACTGATATTCTTTCCTTCTTCAGGCTTTGACCATTGAAACTTTAGCAGACCATAAAGTTTGATCCAGTAGTCCATTTTTGAACTTTCGCATATCATTGGAAAACTTATTCAGATCACTTTCCAACGGGGAGGGTATAACATAGGTTATGAGTCCTTATGCTACTTGGAAGGTGACTTAAAAATTTTCTACCCATTGAATCCTTGGCCAGTTGAACACCAACTATCATGATAATCATTTTATGGCTTCTTCAGTAGCCTACTACTGTGATGATTTTCTACAAGAAGCTTGCAACTACTATGGAGTTCCAACCAAACACCCAATAATTATGCTAACCCTTGTTTAACGTCAATGCCAACACTTAGACAACCACCTATAAACCATCAAATGTCCAACATTGTGCGATGACATCCCCAAACTATGCAATGGTGTCTGGATGGAAACAGGCTCTTTCCTCGATGGCATCCGGGTAAAATGATTTGGAACCAGTTTCAACCTCCTTCTGAAGCATGAGAAACCTTGCTCTAATTTGGATAGTAACATTGATGTAGCTCTGCATGTTTTTTCTATTCAGCTACAAATATTCCTCGATAGCAATCTGTCTCAGTTGCTCCAAGTACTCTTCGATCTCTTGCTTGACCTGGTTCTTGGGTTTAGCTTTGGTGAGCAAACCAACTAATGGGATCTTGTGTGCATTCACCAAGACATCCAAACTATTGTATAACCATACATATGAGGCCTGAATACTACCAATGAAAGAGGTGAGCTTCCTGTTGTTCTAAATCAACATTCAAACCTTTGCTTTCTCCAACTTTGCCCATGGCTTCCTTTTCTTTCCCAAGTTAAGCGGTGCCCCTCTGTATTGCATTTTCCATTCATGCACAGATGCGATGGAAACTTGTATATTCCTGAGAGTTTTGACGAAGTCTTTTCTCTATTGTTATAAGCCATGCAAGTGAACAATTTCCTTATGTATGGTTATGAGCTCCTCATAGAGGTCCCACATGGTCTCTCCAAGTGTTGATACTTCACCAAGTATCGTTGCTCTCATTTCCTCCAAGTAGACTTATGTAGAGACTATGTTCTGTGTTGCTGCACAGAGTTGCTCTATCTCTTGCCACGAAGCCTCTATGTTTTGTGCCAATTTCTTATTCTTGGTCATCAAATACTGAGTGTTAGATCTTGCTACACCTGCAAATTCCAAGTTGGCTACGAAAATGACATTTGGATTCTTGCTGGTGTCCCCCACTATTTGTTATGTAACCAACTCACAAATAGATAGATCAATGACTTGAAAATTAGCCTCTTTGAGGGGAAACCTCCATTAAATTACATAAATGAACAATTCTTGGATGATACAAGTGACAATACCACCTTTCTATTTATAGGAGTCTAAGGGGTCACAATATAATTAGAGCCTACATAACAATAATATTGTAACAATAGTGGGCTTCTATGGGGCACAACAATAACAATATGGGGACTGCATGGGAACAACAATACAATAAGGGGGTTGTTCTAATAATAATAAGGGGATACACTAGTAGTATAACGACCTAACATACTCCTCTCCTTCAAAAAAGTGTTGTCCTTAATTCTTGAGTAGTTTTGGGTGCTTCTGTATAAAATTCTCATCCTCCCATGCAGAATCTTCAGTGGTTAAGTTCTTTCACTTGATGAGATAATCTAAAATTGATCGATTTCATAGCTGTTAGGCCCTTAATTCCATGACTACTTCAGGTTCCAATATTATTTTTCCTTCCTCATCAAGTTTCGACCATATTGTTTCAATTGGGAGCTTGTCACCTCTAACCTTATTAAAGCATGAAACATGAAAAACTGCGTGCACTTGGGAAGATGCAGGAAGCTCCAATTTGTATGCCACAGTACCAATAATTTGCAACACCTTGTAAGGACCATAGTACTTTGGTGATAATTTATTATCCTTCTTAGCTTGCTTGAAGGACATTTTTTTGTATGGTTGTATCCATAAAAATACCCAATCACCTACATCAAAACTTCTTTCACTACAATGTTGATTTTCCTGTTGTTTCATTTGATTCTTCACCAAAGTGAGTCTATCATTTAAGATTTGGAGAACTTGTTTTTGATGCTTGATTTGATCTTCCACTACTTGAACCTTAGAATTTTCTCTTAAAGATGATGTGATGGATGATGGATGATATCCATAAAGTTCCATAAATGGGGTCATTTTATCTGAAGTGTTATACCACCATTCAACGAGAGGTAACCACTTGACCCATTGTGTTTGTTTATCAGATACAAAGCAACGAAGATATCCTTCCAAACATTTGTTCACTACCTTCATTTGTCCATCTATCTTTAGAGTTTGAGGAGTGGTAATTCCTATCAATGCATTATAATATATGGTCAGATTCATTTCTTCTTTCTCTGGGGTTGTTTCGTGGTGTAGATCCTCTTCTTTTGACATTTCTTGATCATTTTCTTCCTCTTCAAAATCTATGTAAAATAATTTCTTCTCAGCACACTTATGACCTTTAGTGTATTTTCTATCACAACTGTAAGAAAGCCCTTTTGCTATTTTTTCTTCCAATTGTTGTGGTGTCAACCTTGTAGGTTGTGGAAGGCTAGGAACAACAACACTTCCATCTTTATAGTTGTGATTGGTAGGATTCCTTGTTGCCCTAATTTTTATTTCAATTGTTCTTGCCAACCTAAATGCCTTCTCTAATGAATCAGTTTCCCAAAGATGAACCTCATGTTGGATGTTATCCTTTAAAGTCCATATGAAGACATCAATCCTATGCTCCTCTAGAATATAATTTACCCTTATATTCAATTTTTGGAAGTCCTCAATGTGCTCCACCATTGAACCCTTTTGTTTGAGATTTATCAATTGGCTAAAGAAGGTGTTTCTCTTTGTATCCTCATAATGTGCTATCATTTCCTCCATAAAATTTGACCAAGTGACGATTTTTTTACGAAAGAAAAGCTATACAAACTAATTGAGTTCTAAATATAAAGTTGCAATACGTACCTTTTGTATGTTTTAGACATTATGGATACCAAAATATTGCTCCATCTATAGTATCCATGTTACAGGATCCTTGCCATCAAACTTCCTCATATAAATGTTTGGAATATGGTGAGTTCATTAACATTTCTTTTTTTCTCATCATGAGTTTCCTCTACTACCTTTTTGTCATTAGGAAGCCTTTCTTGTAGCAACTTTGTCAAACCTTCCTTCAAACCTTCCATGTCTTTCTTCAAATCTTCCATGTCGCATTTTAATTTTGCTTGTATACCAAATATGCTAGCTTCCATGCCCTATATAAAGCCATTTATCTTAGCTTCAATTGCATTATTCATACCATCCATCCAATTTTTCTTACTAGGTGTTTTTATTTTCTTGATTCGAGTCATTTTTTTCTTGCTTTTATGAGCTCAATCATGAAACGATTGTAACTTTGTAATTTTGGATCTTCAAGTTATGAAATTTAGTGATGTGATATCCCTTTAAGTCATCTTTCAAACCCCACAAGTATGACCGAAATTGGATTCTCCAAGAAAGGGTTATGCCCAATCTCCCATGATGGTTGGATTATAGATTAGTTCAGTAGAGCTAACTTGTACTAAGTTCCAGGTGTCACTGTTTCGACCTTCATCCTTGAACATGATACCCAACAAACTACATCCCATCCTATTTCTGTCACTTCTTATGAAATTTGAATTTGATGCTTAGAGGGAAAGTTATGATGAATTTCCCAAGGTCACCTGTTTGAGATCGAATTTCAAAGCTTGTAAACATCATAACTTCCTCAGTTCATATCTCCAAAAATATAGAGACACAAGATCTGAAATCTAGTCACAAGGTTCATGAATATTTTGGATCAAATGGGTTTTAATTTTTTCTTACTAAGCTTCGTGGAAAAATATTTATAGTGAAAATTCCATGATGACCTGTTTGAATAAGTGAAACCCTAGAGTCCAAAGCTCTGATAGCAAATGTTATGCAACTAGCTCACAAAGAGATAGATCAACTACTTGAAAATTATCCTCTTTGAGGGGGAAAACTCCTTTACATTACATAAATGAACAATTCTTGGATTATACAAATGACAACATCACCTTTTTATATATAGGAGTTTAAGGGGTCGGAATATAATTAGAGCCTACATAACAATAATATTGTGAGGGCACAACAATAACAATAGTGGGCTTCTATGGGGCAGAATAATAATAATATGGGAACTACATGGGCACGAAAATAAAAGGGAGTTGCACTAATAAAAATAAGGGGCTACACTAATAGTATAGGGACCTAACACTATCACCCTTTCTCGAGTGAACGTCGGTAATGCATGATCATCCGGAAAATGCTTTCTCCGTGCTTGTAAAATTCTCTTCTGAAATTAATCATAAGGAATATTGTACAAGTCCATTACCAAATCATCATAAAGAGGAACAACATCCCATTCTTCACCCGGATCTAACTCTACTGCTGGACGTGATGGAGACTGAATGGTGACCTATGGTGCACTCAGCATTAGGTCAACATCCTCACTCTATAGCTCCAATTCCAAGTCCATATCTGCAACTTCAATCAAGTCTTCAATCTGCTGAGCAAGCTACCAATCCCACATCTATTCACCCTCCTCCCCTACTGCTGGTTGATTATGTTATTACTTTTTAACTTGTATTGGCACATTTTCTTCTGCTATGGCACATTTCCTTTCTTCTTCCTTCTGCTTCCACTTCTCTTCTTGTTCTTTCCACCTCAGCTCTCATTCTTCCTTCAGTTCTTGTTCTGCTTGCTTCAATCTCAGTTCTTCTTTTTGTAAGCTCTACTTTTCTCTCTTCCTCCACTCTGATCTCTGTATCCTTCACTTTCTCTTCACTTATGCTTTCTAATATTCTTTCATAAGGATTGAATCCACTTTCATCTTGTAGATTTGTTCTCTCCCTGGACTATCAACACACTTTCTCTTTCTCTTATCCTGTACAAGATTTCTACTTTCTATTGGTGTTTCTTTCAGTCCTCTACATCTACCTCAAGCCTCTTTGCTAAAAGAAATTCATTTAATTTCTGTGATGTTAGTTTTGACTCATTTTCTATAAATAGTTGTGTGTCTGCATATACTAATAAGTCTATTTCTGTTTGTTCAACTGCTTCCCTAGTACTGCTTTTAGTGGTCTCTTTTGAAGTAGTTCACTTTGGTGCCATACTAACAATAATTGTTGGGAGAAAGTTCTTCACAGGTGTGGTATCGACAGGATAAAAAGGACACTCATGGAAAGAAAAAATTAGCATAAATGAATCTACCTTCAAAGCAGGATCAAGAAGAAAGCCGGGAAAATGGAGAGAATAATTGCATAATTTTTATCAACAAGGGTGACTGGATGATTGTGAGAACTACACACTATGTAGTCCCAACATCTAAGGGTGAAGCTTCAGGCTTGCGACTACGCAATGGACAGTCCCAACCTTGGTAGAGACTAGGAGAGACTATGCATTATGCAGTCTTAATGGCCAAGGTGATAGGCTAACCCTTGGAGCTGTGCAATGTGTAATTGGGAGTAGCCTATACTGTGAACTGTGCGGTTCCAAAGGCCAATCTCTCGGCTTGAGCCTTAATATTTTGCAGTGCCCAACTGGGAAAGGTAATACCTGGCCAAGGGAAGTACAAATTTTTCTCGGTGGAAGTGTGAAAAATAAGCAGAAGTGAATGATGATGTGAAGTTGAGTGAAAAAATGAGTGACTATGAGTGAATCAATGTAGATCAAGTGGAGGGACTAAACAAATAGAAGGAAAAGCAAGTATGTGAGGAGAGTCGCCGCAACGATGACAATTAATGCAAAAACAAGAAAATCGATGCGACACTTGTGAAAGGAAAACGAAAAATTAGAACAATGCTTCTACAAGTTAAAATGAGTTGAAACACCAACAAAGATGAAGAGAAATAAGCAAAACAAAACTCAAATAAGCAATGACAAAAAGTGGTAAAAGAAAACGAAAGTGAAATTCACCCAGAAAAGCGAAAACGACCGCACCGAAGGTTCCTTGATCTCCTAGGGAATGCTAGAGATCCAAGATCCTATGTGAAAATGAGGTCTTGAGGTGTCAATTAACTAGATTTGAGAAAATGAGGGTTTATGATGTGCATGACTAAAATAAAGGAAAAGTGACACTTGGCAGAAACTTCTGAAAACAACAATGTGCCACCTTTGGGAAACTAATAATAGATCCCCACTTCCTTGGGATGCCTTTTTCCCTTTAGTTTTCTTTCTTTTATGGGGAAAATTTCCATGCACATTGCCGAGAAAGATTGCACAAATTCTGGGGAACTGGGCAACTTTTTAGCTCAGTGAGGGATTTTGTAGTTTATGGGCTTAGTGATGGTATGCCTTCCATGACTGCGTAGTTTCTGAGCTCAAGGATGACTTCCAGTCTGAACTGTGCAATTCCAATCATCAAGGCTGACTTCCTTCAAGGATTACGTAGTTTCTAGAGGCAAGCCCAAAACTATTGTGTGACCAAGTGAGGAGGTTAGCTTGTGACTTAGAAAGATCATCTACGTCTAAAAATGAGAAAACAAAATCACAAATGAAAAAGATAAGTCTCAGCCAAATCATGAGAACTTGACAAAAATACAAGATAAGCTCCTATGGATAGGAAGGAAGGCTCCAAAATCAAAGCATGGGAAAAATTTTGGAGGGTGGTTGTAGCTGCTACAACAAAATCATGCTTCTCTATGATGAGGTTATGAGATCTTTATTTTAGTGGTCCTATGATGCCATGATGTATTCTATCATGCTCCTTAGAGACTCATGATAGCCATATCTTACAACATAAACTTGGAAAATAAAAACTTGAAAAGAACTAGGTGAGGGAGACTATCTCAATCATAGAAGAGATATTTTACTTCCTCTTGGATTTATTTTTTTCTAAGATTCTTCTACTTCTTCGATAATGTGGGATTTTTGTCTTCATTTTTTTGCAATTATCCTTCTTGAACTTAGGACAATCTGTTATGAAACCAGCTCAAGAAAAGACAGAAAAGATAGATCAACGCCTTAGAATTCAGCCTCTTCAAGGGGGCAACCTCCTTTACATTACATAAATGAACAATTCTTGGATGCTTCAAATGACAAAACCTCCTTTCTATATATAGGAGTCTAAGGAGTCACAATATAACCCAACCGACCTAACAATAATAATATAAAGCCACAAAAATAACAATAGAGGGATTCTATGGGGCACAGTAATAACAATATGGGGATAATAGGGGCACACAAATATTAATAAGGGATGCAACTATAATAGTAATGGGGTAATCACTAGTATTATAGGGACCCAACATGCCCCTCTCCTTCAAAAAAGTGTTGTCCTCAAACCTTGAGTAGTTCTGGATTCTTTTGTATAAAATTCTTATCCTTCCATGTGGAATCTTCAGCGGATAAGTTCTTCCACTTGATAAGATACTCCGAAATTGATTGATTTCGTAGCTTTCGAGTTCTTGTTTCTGTGACTGCTTCTGGTTGCAATATAATTTTTCCTTCCTCGTCAAGTTCTGGCAATATTGTTTGAATTGGGAGGTTTTTGCCTATAACCTTATTTAAACATGAAACATGGAAAACTGGGGGCAATCGAGAAGCTGCAGGAAGCTCCAATTTGTATGCCATAGTACCAATATTTTGCAAACCTTGTATGGACCATAATAATTTGGTGATAATTTGTTATCCTTCTTAGCTTGCTCGAGGGACAATTGCTTATATGGTTGTAGCCATAGGAATACCCAATCACCTACATCAAAACTTCTTTCGATGCGATGTTGATCTGCCTGTTGTTTCATTCTATTGCGTGCCAACACGAGGTTATCCTTTAAGAGTTGAAGGACTTGTTGTTGATGCTCGATGTGATGTTCCACTGCTTGAACCTTAGAATTTTCTCTTAAATATAATGTGATGGATGGTGGCTGATATCCATAAAGTGCCATAAATGGGGTCATTTTTGTTGCTATATGGAAGGAAGTGTTATACCACCATTCAGCCAGAGGCAACCATTTGACTCATTGTGTCTATTTATCAGATACAAAGCAACAAAGATATCCTTCCAAATATTTGTTTACTATCTCAGTTTTCCCATCAGCTTGAGGATGATAAGATGAGCTATGAGCTAATTGAGTACCAAGACAAGAAAGTAATTCTATCCAAAAATTTCCAGTGAAAATGGGATCTCTGTCACTTACAATAATCTTTGGGTTTCCATGTAGCTTTTGAATTGTTTCCATAAATGCAGTAGAAACTGGGCTGGCTTTAAATGGATGTGATAATGCACAAAAGTGTGCATACTTGGTAAGTCTGTCAACTACCACCATGATGACACTCTTTCCGTCAGACTTGGGTAAACTTGTGATAAAATCCATTGAAACCTCCTCCCAACACTGGCTTGGAATGGATAAAGGTTGTAATAAACCCGGTGTCTTAATTGTTTTAACTTTATTTTGTTGGAAAACCAAACATCCTCATCCTTTCCTTTCTTGAGAGTGCATCTACCACCACATTTTGCTTCCCTTTTTTGTAGATGATTTCAAAGTCATAACCCAACATCTTTGTGACCCACTTTTTTTTCTCTTCAAAGGATAATCTTTGTTCTAAAAAGTATTTAAGGCTATCATGATCCGTTTTTACCTTGAAGTGTCTTCCCATTAGGTAGGGTCTCCATTTCTTAAGTGCATGGAGTATTGCCAACATTTCCTTCTCATAAATAGCTTTGTGTAAAAACTTTCCCTTGATTGGACGACTTTCAAAAGCAATGGGTCTTTCATCTTGCATTAAAACAGCATGAATTCCATTTCCTGAAGCATCACATTCCACAATAAAGGTTTTTGTGAATTCTAGTGTAGCTAAGACCGGTGCTTGGCACATTGCCTCTTTAAGATGTTCGAAGGCCTTTGTTTCTTCTGGAGTCCATGAAAGTGCATCTTTCTTCAATAATGTTGTTAGAGGTGCTGCTATTCTCCCATAATTCTTAACAAACTTGCGATAATACCCTGCCAACCCGAGAAATCCTCGCAGATGCTTTATGGATGTGGGGATTTTCCATTCCTTAATCCCTTTAATTTTGCTAGGGTCCACCTTAACTCCTTCATGAGATACAATATGACCCAGATATTCCACCTCTTGTACTCCAAAGAAACATTTGGATCTTTTTGCATATAATTGTTTCTCCTCCAATAGTTGTAGCACCCTGTCAACATGTTCAACATGATCCTTCCAAGACTTGCTATAGATTAGTATATCATCAAAAAATACTAACACAAATTTTCTAAGGAATGGTTTGAAAATGGAATTCATCAAACCTTGAAATGTTGAAGGTGCATTGGTAAGGCCAAAAGGCATGACCAAAAATTCATAATGACCCTCATGAGTTCTAAATGCTGTTTTCGGAATGTTTTCAGTCTTCATTTTGATTTGATGATATCTTGAACGAGGATCTAACTTGGTGAAGTAAATTGATCCATGCAATTCATCCTGTAATTCATCAATGATGAGAATGGGAAAATTATCTTTAATAGTGAGCTTGTTGAGCTCACTATAATACAAACACACGCGCCGTGATCCATCTTTCTTGTGCACTAATACTACTGGAGCAGAGACAGAAATTTGACTCGGTTGAATTATACCAGCCTCTAGCATTTCTATAACCATACGTTCAATTTCACTCTTTTGGGCATAGGGATATCTGTACAGCCTGATGTTTGGAGGAACACTTCCTAGAATCAGATGAATAGCATGATCATGATCACGAATAGGTGGGAGACCTTTGGGAGTCTCAAATACCTTGGAATGATTGTCCAGGACTTTTTGGAGATCTGGAGAAATAGATGATTCCAATGTGGAAACATCTAGCAAACATAATTGTGAAATTACACCAATTTTTTCTTTTTTTAGAAGCTTTGTCATACCATTAGAGCTGATTATCTTTCCCGGTTTCCCTGCAATACCCCTTAATTCAACTTCCTTTCCTTCTATTATGCTCCTATACCAATAGGTGTCATATTTCATGATTGACTTGATGAGCTCTATAATATGTTCATTCCTTTCCTTGTTGCAAAGGTTTTCCATATTATCAAAAGATAAAAAAATGTAAAAAATGTAAAGAGGGTATGCCCTAAAAGAAAAATCAAAGGGTAAAAAAATAAATAAAATGGTCAAAAAAGTGAAAGAAATGAACCCCAAAGAAAAACAGACCAGGGAAGTGTGCAAGTCCAAAATGCCACTACTTTTTCATTTTTTGTAATAAGCATTGTGTGCAGCTTGTTAATTTATGCCACAATTGATGAATGGCCAAACAACTTAATCTTGGCTAGTTCATATTTGAATTTCCTGTTTTAGAGATAGAGAATAAAATCTGACCAAACTGTTCAATCTTGGAAGATAAGTAGATAGGTAGAGTAAATAAAAAGGAGCTCAACAGTTAAATCTGAGCCCTTGGATGTAATAAGTGCAGACTTAGGTAGGCTTACCATGAAAAGAAAAGAAGATTGATAAGGGTTTGCCAATCTAAGTGCACCTGAATAAAGAAGAAAAAATGCTAGGCCAAAGTAGGCAGGGTAGGTAGATGGTGTTGCAAAATGATACTTGTGATAGATTATGTCTCTAAATGTGTTAATTTTTATCTCTATCACAAGTGCAAGGCAGACATTATACTTGGTGCAGCTCAAGCGAGGCAAGGTTACATAATTAACTCCCCTTCACACATTTTCCTAATCATTCACTAACTCCCCCCAAAAATATTAAGATTTGTTCTTAATATCACTCAAAAACCATTCATTCCATTTCATAATGATTGCCTAAGTAAAACCCCATTTTACTTAGGAAAATGACAACCTTTCTCATACAAACCCCCCTTTTCCCCTTCAAACCCTAAGTTTAAATATATATGCAAAGGGTTTTTAAACTCGACACTTTCATTTCATAAATTCATATTAATTTTTAACATTTATTATTATATAAATCCCGAAACATTTTAACTCGATCCCGTATTATGTAAATATAATACAAAATACCCCGATATTATAAATATTCCTGCCCCTGGTCGATTACGACCATAGTCGCTGTTTAAAAAGGATTAATAAATTTGTTTGAAATTTATTAAAACCTTCCCTGCCGCACAAACGGACTTAATTAACCATCCGGGTTAATTAACCCCCCATCCCGACCAATCAAAACAGCCCCAGAACGATTAAAAATTTGTTATATCGTGCTGGGCCCGCACAGTTAAACCCCCGCCATGTTCCCTGCCCGTCCGCCGTCCGATCTCTGTCACCACATCCAATGGTTGACATCCATATCACTATCCCCCTCATGACTGCCCGTTAACTTGCGATCACCTGACAGTTTTCCGCCATACCTCTGCCATGCGTCGCTCGTTCAGCACGCTTGCTCGCACTGTGCTCAATACCGCTTAGCCCCAAAAGCGGTGCGATCAAACCGCTTATCGCCTTCCACTAACTTCATCCGCCACGTCATCTGCTCTCCGCTGATGTCATCCGCCCTCCACTGATGTCATCCGCCCTCCACTGACGTCATCCGCCAAATGAAAAAAATTCCCACCAACCTTTGTTTTGTTAAAATAAACGGGAAAAACGATATTTTCTCTGTTATACTTTGCATACAATGCTCCGGGCATAACAACGACGAGTTCACATTTCCAGTTTCCGACCAGCAAAACTACAGCATGAGCTCCGCGGCCTGTCAGCCAACCTGCTAGTGTATGGTTTGCTTCTTTAACGCAGTCGGTGTTGCTGTGAAGAGCTCCCAAACCATCTATTGGTCTATTTTTCCTCAGAAGGCTCGAATTCCAGTTTCAATCTACAAAGAACTAAATATAGAAACCCCTTTTTCCACCCCTCGACGCTCCTCACACCTGAGGAAACTTCAGAAGCATGAATTACCAGAGAAAAGTGGTGAGAAGACATGTTAGCAGTTTTGTTTTACCAGAACACGATGGACAAAGGTGAACAGGGTAAACAAACAAAGCGTATCAGATCAAGGTCAAAGAGTATCAGTAAGAACATGGCAGCCAACATAGAGTGACTGAAGAAGATAGACGCAAGCTGAATCCTAGGGCCTTCCTCCAACAAATTCAACAAAAACAGGACCAGCACAACATCAGTTCATCTTTTCCCTATTTTCAAGGCTAGCTATTTCTATTTACTTGTAAAGCTATTTTTAGTCATCCTAGATATTATCTCACTCTGTTATGAGATATTTGTTATAATTTGTTGCATAAATACCCCCTCCATTGGAGTATTGTGGGTGGATTCCTAGACTTTGTTGTAATATTGAATTTTTGGAATAAAGATCTGTTGGAACTAACTATTGCATGGCTTACTGGATGAAGAATTGAAGCAGAGGACTTGTCACAAACTTCTTGAATCAACCATTGGATCAATAAGTCCTGTATATCTTGTGTCGTAAATTTTTCTTGTTTATTGTATCGTCTTTGTTTCACAATCTGAATGATAAAGAAAAGATTTAATTTTAGAATATGCTTGATTGCACTTTGTTTTTAGGTGATTATTGCTCTCTGTTTTTTCTTCAGAATTAGGATAAACAATGAAATCTTAATTTCTCCTGTTTCCTAATTCTTTCATGTTGATTATTTGCTAAAGAAAACTTAACTGCTCCCTATCAGTAATCATCCAATTTCCCTCTTTAAATAGGTTGAAGGACTCTTAACTGCCCTTCACCCCATTTGAGCCCATTTCATTTGTTTCAAGTCTTTTATTTGTTCCTTGTTTGACTACCTTGCTCTGTGAAGCCATCCTTTGTTAAGAAACTCAATCCGGAAAGCCATCTTCTTTGACTCCATTAGCCCAATGGACTAAAATACTCTGTTTTACCTCTCTGCTCTATTGAATCTCACCACCCAAACTCAAACAAAACTCTTGAACTTCACAACTAGCCTAATACCTTTAAAAAACAAAGCTAAATCGTAAAGAGAGAGCCCTCTCTGGATACAGATTGGCTAGGTTCTGTATCTAAAAGATTGCTTAGTGGTTACCTCGGCCTCCTTTCCCTTTCTTACAACTTTTGGGAAAACCTGAGTGATAACACCTTCCATAGAAAATTTCAGGAAAATTTCTTGAAAATTAAAAGCTATTATACCCAAGGATTGTAGCCATTGGACTCGTAGTACAACATCAACACCTCCCATTGGAATGGAAAGCATTGGGCTAGTCAATACATATTCGCCCATCGTTAGCATGATACTATGGCACTTTCCAGAGCAATTTATTATTCCTCCATTTGCAACCATCACTTGACACTCTGGTGTTGGATATAAGAAGCAATTTAATTCTTTTGCTACCTTACAATGAAAAAAATTGTGGGTACTTCCTGAATCAATCAACATTATTACCTTCTTCTTCTTGGTTTGTCCTTCTATCTTGATGGTTTGAGGAGTGGTAATTCCCGCCAATGCATTACAAGATATGGTTGGATTCATTTCCTCTTTATCTAGGCTTTGTTCTTGGAGTATATCCTTTTCTTTTGACCTTTCTTACTCCTTTTCTTCTTCCTCTTCGAAATCTATGTAGAATAATTTCTTCTCAGCACACTTATGACCTTTAGTGTATTTGCTATCACAACTGTAACAAATCCCTTTTTCTCTTTTTTCTTCCAATTGTTGTGCTGTCAACCTTATAGGTTGTGGAAGGATAGGGGCAAAAACACTTCTATATTTATAGTTGTGAGTGGTATGCTTCCTAGTTGCCATAATTTTGCTTTCCATTTTTCTTGCTAACCTGAATGCCTTCTCTAATGAATCAGGTTCCCAAAGGCGAACATCATGTTGGATATTATCCTTTAAAGTCCCTATGAACAAATCAATCCTATGCTCCTCTGGAATATTTTTTACCCTTATGTTCAATTTTTGGAACTCCTCAATGTGCTCTCTTATTGAACCCTTTTGTTTGAGACTTATCAATTGGCTAAAAAAAGTGTTTCTTTTTACCTCATAATGTGCTATCAATTATTCCGTAAAAATTGCCCAAGTGATAATTTGTTTACGAGAGCAAAGCCATTGATACCATACAAACTGATTTGGTTCCAAATATAAAGTTGCAATACATACCTTTTGTGTGTTTTGCACATTATTGAGATCGAAAAATTTCTCCATCTGTAATATCCATGTTGCGGGATCCTTGCCATCAAACTTCTTCATATCAATTTTTGGAATATGGTGGGTCTTCAATCCCACATTAGAGTCTAAGAAATCATGATTAACATTTCTTTTGTTAATATCATGAGTTTCCTTTACTACCTTTTCACCATTAGTAAGTATTTCTTGTAGAAAATTTGTCAAATCTGTCTTCAAATCTGCCACGTTTGTCTTCAAATCTGTCTTCAAATCTGCCATGTCTCTCTTCAAATCTATCTTCAAATCAACCATCTTAGCTTCCACACCCTTTCTCTCAGATTCCACACCATTTATCTTAGTTTCTGTTAGCTTTTGTGAGAGTGACATTTGTTGCACTTGTTCTTGTAATTTTGATATATCATGTAGCATTTCTTCCTCTTCTTCATGAGTCATGCTAAAGCTTTCAGGTTGCTTACTAGGTGTTTGAATTTTCTTTCCTCGGGGCATCAATTACCGATAGTAATGCTCTACTATGCCCTTTGAATTCCTTCAAAATAAATTTTCAAACCAATCTTAAGCAAAAATTTAAAAGAATCTACACTCCTTTTTCACTTTGTAGGAACTCGATATTCCTCTAATGTATCTCTGTCCTTTTAGATGATCTAGTTCTAAAATTATGACTTGCAGTAGCCCTCTGTGTCCTCTTTCCAATGCCACCAGTTTCATCCAAATTGGACTCTCCAAGGAAGAGTTATGCGAAATCTCCCACAGTGACCTGATTATAGACTAGTTCAGTAGAGTGAACTTGTATGATGTGCCACGAGTGACTGTTTCGACCTTTGGCTCTGAAAATATAGACAAGAAACTATAGTCCATCCTATTTCTGTTACTTCTTATGAGATTTCAATCTGATGCTCAAAGAGAAAGTTATGACGATTTTCCCTAGGTCACTTGTTTGGAATGTAATTCAGGAGTCTGCAAAAATACCAACTTCCTCAGATCATATCTCCGCAAATATAGTGCGCAAAGATCTGAAATTTGGACCTGAGGTTCCGTGCGATTTCTTCTCAAATGGGTTTTTGTTTTAGCTTCTGGAACATCGCATAAAAAACGTTATAGTGAAAATACCATGATGACCTATTTGGAGCAGCGAAACCCTAGAATCCAAAGCTCTGATTCCAGATGTTATGAAACCAGCTCAAGAAAAGACAGAAATGATAGATCAACGCCTTAGAATTCAGCCTCTTTGAGGGGGAAACCTCCTTTACATTACATAAATGAACAATTATTGGATGATTCAAATGAAAAAACTTCCTTTCTATATATAGGAGTCTAAGGAGTCACAATATAATCTAGCCGACCTAACAATAATAATATAAAGCCACAAAAATAACAATAGAGGGATTCTATGGGGCACAGTAATAACAATATGGGGATAATAAGGGCACAAAAATATTAATAAGGGATGCAACTACAATAGTAATGGGGTAATCACTAGTATTATAGGGACCCAACACAATCTCCTTTGTAATTCCCATTTTCTTGACATCGATAGCATTGAACCTTCGCCATATTCTTTTCCTTTTCCCGAGGACCAAACTTTCCAAAATTTCCCTTTCTTTTTGTCTTTGTAGCATATGCTTGACTTTTCTCACATGATCCTACATCAGTTTTTTGCCTTTAGCCTAGTTTCTTTAATCTTGCATAGTGACCATAGATCCTTGAGTGGAGTAGCTTCCTTCTTCTGATAAATTCTTGATGTGAAGTTACCCCGTTCCACTCGTAGTGCATTTAATACTATAGTGGTAATCTCTTTGTCAGACATTATTTCTCCTAGGTCTTGAATTTGACCCCTTATTTCAGATATCCTCATAAATTAGGAGGCTATTCTTTCTTCTTTTTATATCCTTAGCTTGTATCTTTCTTTCCTTAATGAGATAACTTCTCCTGTAGTGCTTATAGAAAACAACTCTACCAATTTGTCATATATTTCTTTTGAAGTTTTGAGTTTAGATACATATGGAATGAGGGGATCCTTGAGGGATTATATGATAAAATTTTGAGCCCTTACTTCCCCTTTCATAAACCTTTCAAGTTCTTGAGCATATTTTTTTGGGAGGTTTTCTGATTGAGCCCTTAACATGTTCCATGATTTCATTCTCAATGAGATTCAGATATGTCCTCTTCTTCCATGCAAGAAAGTTTGAAACCCAAACCAACTTATTTATTTCATTGAAAAAATACGTTTTGACAAATTCAAATGTAAACATAAATATAATTATTTGAGAAGATGCTTCTTCCACTTGCTACTTCCTTGAATTTGATGATGATATAGATATGAGAAAACTTCTCCTTGATGAAGATAGTTTTCTTCAAGAGTGATCCTTGGCTGCATAGAGTGGGATATCACCTTATATCTTTTGATGATGATGTCCTTGTTGATGATGATGATAGTGTATTTGATCTTTCTTCTCTTGGATGAGTAGACTTAAATCTACTTAGATATTTTTTTAAACTTGAGTAGAGGGAGGGTCTTTGATGATGACTTGAGTGAAGATCCCAAGACTTTTTCTGTGATCTAGGGTTTTGAAAATTCAATATGATCTTATAGATTTTCTTTGATTCCCTTCTCAATATTTGGTCCTTGAATTCTTGAGTGCCCCTTGATAAGATACCCTTCCTTGATTTGTCACCTTAGCTCTGATACCATGTTGAGAAATCTAGTGCATAGGAATGAGGTGATTTCTCTTGTGATTATAAATACTTGTGAATTCTTTTTACTTATTTAGATTGGGTTCTTTTATTAACTTCGATTATTGTAGTGTTCCTCTTCATCAAACAACTGCCAAAGCATAAACAATAGGGAGGCAAGTGACACAGAATGTAGGTGATCAGATAGGGCCAAAACCTCTCCAACTTGTGAGAAAAAACCAAACAAATTCTTCTTCTTATAGAAATTTCATGTGACGAATACCAAGACCAAGACCAAGACCCTTGATACAACAACCTCTCAAAGTTACAAGACCCTTCTTCACTACTTATTGTTTGTACCCAAGTTAACACAAGTCAAACGACCTTCTTGCATTTCTAATCTTGGCTACTCTGAAATTTCAGCTCCTTTCCACAGAACTGCAATCTACGACCTGCTTATACCTCTGCAATTCCACATGTGTGAACTGATAGAGGGATATTTGAGATGATTTCCTTCTTTTCTTGGCTTGGAGACTTCTTCTTAAGGTTTTAGCTAGAAAGAATGATGATTGGTGACTTCCTTAATGATTTCTCTAGGGACTGTTATAACCCCACTGCAGAAACCCTAATTTCTACCACACATGTGAAGAGAAAATACCTAAAACAATGTTATAATTCTTCGCTTATCTTTCCTTTCACTTCGTTAGTTATGAGTTTGTTCCTTGTGATTTTTTCACTTCTTGTTGCATACTTCTTGACCAAATTTTCCTCCAAGTGATGTCAAGTTGCTTTATATATAGTGGACTATCCATGTGATATAGGCTGGCTTAACCTTGTTCCTAGGCCGACATGCCTTTCTAGAATCATCCTTATTCCTTTTTGTAGGATGACTTCAAGGAGATCTTGTGACATGGTCTTGGAGGATTAACAACTCAAATAATTGTTTCTTTTACAATGTATAACATGTCCAAATGGGTTTTTAATCCTTGACATTGACTCACTAGACTTGTATGACTTGACGTCTAAACCTAATAGCTCATAATGGGAGCTTCAACTAGACATAAAATTTCTTGAGCACGAAACCCATGACACAAGCATTACAAAATAATTTTATTTTTGTTCTTTACATCAATAACATAAAATCATGATTACACATGTCATTATGAAGACTGAACCTAGTTACGTTTTTCAACATACCTATCTCTTTAAGCCTTTACAAACAAGGAAAGAAGTGATGATTAGATGAGAACATACCTCTTGTGAAGATTGGTGTAAATTTGATTTATTATGGGTTAGGATTTTCTGCTTCAATCCTTGAAGATATTGCTCCTCTTTTCCACATGTATCCTACACACAACACACAAAGACACACAATATCTTCCTTACAAATGATGCAAAGGTGCAAGAAATTATAGATATAATGTAGATATCTCATGATAATCCAAATATATACACATATTAAATGAACACATTGTATTTGGGGGAGAAATAGTAGGATCTATATTAAAAATAAAGAATCAATTATACATGTATAGTTTGAGACTATGAAGATCCTTCCCAACTCTATGGCTATTTCTCCTCCTTGGCTAATGATCACAAGTAAGGCTACCTTCTAAAGACAAGGAGCCCCTCTGACAATTCTAAAAACATCTCATTATATTATTGTCTCTATCTATCATCTCCCTTAGGAATAACCTTCATATATGGATTTGATGAGGACATGAGAGGATGAATATACACATGCAAGTCCTAGTGAGTTTAGAGTCCAATACAAACTCTTGGACCACGAGCCTGCTTTCTTGAATGTATCTCCTTGGAAATGAGAAAATATAGAAGGCTTGCAAGGTCATCACCTTTTGCTAGAGCATCAGGGTGATCATCACTCTTTGCAATGGAGTAATGAGCAAAGCATTGCTCACTTTTAGTGTATCAAAATAAATGGAGCTCCAAAAGTGGGTTTCACATGGTCGATACTCAGTGTTTTAGCATATTAAGCAAGGTAGGTATCCTAACTAATCTGAGGGGTGAAAAATAAGTTTATGATAGAAGGGGAAAAAGTCAGAGAAAGAGAAGCATGACAAGTTTAATAGTCAACAAGAGGTACTTAAAATAGTATTAAGAAGGGAATCAACTAATTTTATGTGAATCATTGAGATGTAGTTTGGTTCCTTGCAAGAATTGAATTAGGGTTCTTAGTTGATACAAATGTGAGAGTAGATTTCAGATGCAAGAATTAGGTTTATGAGTTGATGAATTGAAACCTCATCATCCCCATGGTATGGAATTAATTAGTACATTAACTCTAAATAATGTTAAATGTGAACCATCAAGAAATGTCATGGAATACCCACCAATATATACTCCATCGAGAGTGCTATCCAATATAAACACATTGATCTCTATATCATAAAAATTCTATGTTTAATAAACTTAAAATTTCACTACAAATGGAAAAATACAACAATAACAAAGCATCAAGTAGAAGTAGCTATAATAGCAACAAAAAGTGTTAGTTGTCCCTTCTCTCCCAAAGAATATCTTATTATCCTTGGACTTAGTGAATGATTCCATCCCCACTCTGATTGTGTTGTTGTAATCCTATGATGTGAGAAGAGAAGATGTTTCCTTTATTTCTTAAGAGCTTTGTGGTGGAAAGATGCCCATGTTTGTGGTAGTTCCCACCACTCCATTATCCTTTATATCTAGAGACTTGAATCTAGATCAAGATCTCATGTTTTCTTTCTACATTATTATTTAGAGGCACCTTACTCCATTTTACTTGGTGCTTCATCTTATTTACTAATCGAGAGAAATGACATATTATAGGCCATTTACCATATATCTCTTCTTCAATTTAATTCCATGTGTGATAGTGGAAAATCATGCAATTATGTTGTAGCTTTGAGTTATTACACTTATTTGTATTTATGTTATGGTTTTCAACAAACATGCGTGTGTTATGAGATTATAGTAGATTCTATAGTATGTTTCTTTCGTCATGCGAAATAAAACTTTATGTTAAAGAACTTAGATAACTACAACCTTGACATATATTACCATATATTTGTATAATATTTTAGCTTTTGGGAACCACTAGAAGATGTTAAAATCTTTTTGGCACCAATAGAAGATGTGAAAAATGTTTTCTTTTCGGTTGAAAGTAAAATTATGAAATATCTAATGCCAATTATGGGTAATCTAGGAATTAGAGAAAATCTTTAATATATCATAGACCATGCCAAAACACATTCTTTGGCTTAATCCTTTCCAAATTATATGAAATATTGTATTTGAATTACAAATATATAGCTGATTTTCCCACATGTATTGAATCCTATGTTTATGTCTTATCCTTCTCAGAGATAACCCTTCTTGGAGATAATGGTGAATATTAAATGTAATTGAATTCATAAAATATGCACATTCTAAAAAGATCATTTCCATCATTGCCCAGAAGGTTTCAAACATAGTTGCTTGTGGTCAAACTATGTGGAAATTCATGTAATATGGTTTAATGCCCATTATTGCTAATGAGAGTGACACTCTCATAGAGTGTAATAATGAGGCTTACTATTGTTTTGATCTTGTGAATAATGCGTGGTTTTTATTATCATCTACTCATTTTCTAGATATTATTGTGTAATTGCAAATAATGGTGCCATTTGGATCTTACTGCATGTCAAAGTGATAAAAATTAATTACAATAATTTTATCACAATGCAATGGAAATTGGATTTGATATGAATTCTTGCAAGTATTTACTTTCTAGTAGAAGAATATAGGGAATACAAAGTTGCAATCCTTTTCCAGTTCCAAATAATGTTGAGGGGTGATAGTATGGAGTTGAGTTACAATTTTTTGCAAGAGAGGGTGCCTTCTGGTGGAAAAAAATATGGCTTGATTGAGCAATTTAAGAGCTCAATCGAGCTCCTCGAGTGATAAAAAAATAGCTCAATCGATGGTTAAAAACAAACACTCAATCAAGATTTAGGGCTCGATCGAGCTCTTCTTGAGCGCCAATTTTGTTCCTTTTTTATAATGTTTCTAAGGCATTGCTTCCCCCTTTAGAACTATTTTTGACCCTTAATAACTCTCTTTTTTCCATACTATATGTGCTTTGACCAAAAGGGTGTTGTGAGCTTTAAGGTATGCAAATAATTTAAAAAAGGTATCATTTCACTTTATTCTTGAGTATTTTTGAAGCTAAATGTTACCTAATCGAATTATCTACAATTTCAAGGGTGCTGACTGAATCTTATGCAGACCAACTATCTTCCAAAGTGGTTCCACGATTTCCTACAGCCATCCTACGATTTCCTGTAGGATCGTTGATTTCTTGTAGATACGTTGATTTCCTACAGTGATCTTGATGGTTGAGTATGTTTCGATCAGCCTCGAGGAGAAAAAAACATGGATATGTCAAGAAATTCGCTTACATGGATGTTTTCATATATGCTGCCTCAAAAATGCCACTGAAACCACCTAGACATTCAGTCCTCTCATAGATGGCCGTATTGGGAAATAGCTCCAGCAACTCAATGAGATCAATTTGATCCATGCTTTCAGTCATGGATCAAACTCAGCATGTCTATTTTTATTGTCTTTTCCAATTATTATTAGAAAACAGTTGCAGTATGTTTGTTTTCTTAATTTAGGCAATTTTATGCCTCTGCACTTGTATAAATACTTTTATGTTTCATTTACAAAAAGAGGCTGATATACCAAACTTCTGTATCACTGTAATATTTGTCCAGATTAATAGAAAATTCCATGTTTCGATGATCTCGCTGTGTAAACTCCTTTCGAAGTTGAAGGGGTTGTGAGTAAGGGAGGGGCCCCTTTACTGAAAACTGTAGTAGTTGTAGATTCCTGTCTTCTTTAATTATTTTTATGAATTGATAGAATTATTACGCACCTTTTGTTCCTCTTTTCTAATTTGTAGCAAAACATGTATGATGGTTAAATGGTGAAGCTTATTTGATGAATATGTTTGGAGTTATTTGATCAAGATTTAATTTACATTGTGAAATGTTGAATTGGTTGAATTGTTGTTTGATTGATCCATTATATTTTTCTGATAAGCATCAACAATTTTAGGTGATGTAGAGGGATGATTAAATCCGATCCATAGCCTTTGCTACCAAGTGTTGATGATGAAAAGAGATATTGAAGCTCTGTGTGTGTGTGGTTTTGTTTGGAAAAACACTTAAAGTATTAGCCTGCATATATTTTGCACAACATCTCATAAAGTTACCTACCCTTGGTTGATTATTATGTCTGTCAAATTATACGTCTATAATTTGCCCAAACATTTTTCCACCATTTCTAGGGAGGTGCTAAGGGATGATACTAAAAGTGTTTTAGTTTGATTTATTTTTGTCTAAGTTTTTTTCAGGATAGGGGGAGGCCAAGTGGAAAGACATAGTGTAAGGCCTAAGCACCTGCAGAGATCAAAATTCACCAAAGCCATGTCATGATTGTTTGGTTAGTAGAATCTTTGAATTTTATATAAATAGGGGCCAATATAAAATTTCAAATATTTTTAGTGGTGGTGTGAGCACCACTTTGTTCACTAATAAAATGGCGGGGAAAAATAATTTTGTAAAGAACGAGGCAAAGGAGTCGGCGGAATCTGATGTTATGTTCCTCAGACAGAACACCAAATGACATCGCTCACAAACAGATCACGGATCAATACACCAATATTGTTGACATGGTTAAAACTCTCAAAGAGGGAAATAGTCCACCGCCTGAGCCAACGCAACCACTTCAACAATTTATTAATAAAAGAATGAAAATTTACATAAGCTTCTCTCATTAACGGTTACCGTACAAATGACCCTCCATGCTCTTTAAATAGAGATCATGGACCAATTGGGTGTTAAGCCATGGATCAAGTGTCGGTAATACTGAGGAGAGAATGAACTATTGGATCACTACATATCATGACCATCGGATTGTAAGTTTCAAAAGTACATAGTAAAGAAACACACTTTACCTAACTCTACACTAGACCAAGTTATACTTAACTATTTCCTATGTGTCAGAATATCCTAACATCTGAACCAAGGACTCACAGTTCTGAACAAAGATTGACAACTGATCCTAAGCAGATCAATAACCCCATAGCAGAGAGGAATCCATCTTACAGAGAAAACTTTGTTGCTGCTCATCAAGAATATCCTCTTACTAGGGGGACATCATCTTTTCTTAGTGGTCAGCTTGAAGAGGAATTCCTCTTCAATCCTATTCAAGAGCTAGAATTCCAGACAACTGACTCTGAAGGATTTGTAGCTTACTAGGGTCCCACTACCTTTTGGTTCGATATGGCTCATTTAGAGGGTACTGGTACTACAAATGGGGACTATCATGAGAAGGAAGCGGAACCATTTACATTCGAATTTCCTATCAAAGATTCTATTGGGGCAAGTCAGATGAAAAAAATTCCTCCCTCTCCTTTGCCTAATTTTCATGGTACCTCTAGTGAAGACCCTGGTACATTATTATTTGAGTTTGATATATTGTGTAGGAGCTATGATTATTCTTCAAATTCTCAAAAGTTGAAGTTGTTTCCTGCCACATTAAAATATGCAGCTCTCAGATGGTTCATGGGACTGACTGCAAATTCCATTTCGACATGGGATGACATGAAGAAGGTGTTCCTAAAAAAGTATCAAGATTATTGTAAAACCAGGGACATCAGAGAAGAAATATTTGGCATGACCCAAAAGGAGGAGGAAATCCTATAAAACTTCTAGTACAATTTGCAAAGATCTAAGATGAACCAGCTGAACAAGGAAACCCTGAGAACAATTTTGCTAATCGACATAAGACCAGAATCTCTCACGGTTTTGAACTTGATGGGAGGAGGGGATGTATCAAAATTGAGTTATGATGATGTGTGTGAGTTGCGTCGATGATATTTGAGGGGAAATTCTAAGTTTGGGAGAGGATCAAGAGATTCTTCTTCCAGATTCACTAAATCAGTTGCAGGGGCTAGGGTAACCAGAGCTAAAATGGGAAATTTATTTGAAAATTTTAAAACTGACATTCTTAGCACTTTGTCTTCATAGTTAGATGTTTTGCAGGGTAAGAAGAAGCAGGAGGAAGTGGAGAAATCCTTGGCTGTGTTTTTCTCCAGGTGTAGAAAAAAATATCCCTTGAGGGAATGCCCTGCAGACAATATAGAGGTATGCCGAATTTGTGAGGCTGATCATTCTACTGATCAATGTCCTTCTCTTCCAGAGATTAAAACAAAATATCTAGTAGATCAGTAAGCTGTCAATGGACTCTATGCAATGGCACCTCAAAAACCATGGCAACCACGTCCTACAGGTTTGTCACAACAACATTTTTAATTTCCTTATGCCCAGAATCAGATGTGGAACATTCCAATACCCTAGAAGCCCTGTCCTCCATAACAACCTTGGCAGGGAAATTTTCCTCACCTTGATGCACCAAATTATCCCCCTCAAAACTTTTATTCACCACAACCCATACTAAAACAAATCGTTCAGCCATAACAGTAGAAACTTCAGTTGCTCGCCCCACCAAATCAACCACATCCCACAAAACTTCTTGCCTAGCCAGTATCCAATCTCAATAATAAAGCCATCCAATCTACTCACAATATTGGAGTGGCCACTTATCCCACTTTTCCTACCTATTGTATTGCACCATAGCCTCTGCAGGAAATTTCTATTCCTATGCTACAAGAATTTTTTGTGTCACTACAGGAAATTAAACTTATATCAGGAAAAGTGGTGACTCAGCCCGGAAAAATTGAAGATATTATAGAGGAAGACACTCTGGATACACATAAAGTAGAAAACACACCAGAACCAGTAGAAAAAACTATTCCAAAGTCACAAGAACCTTCCTCGTCCCATACCATTCAGCTTCCTTTTCCAAAGGTTGGAGATGAAAATAAAACAACCCGAGTTCAATCTTGTGTATGAACTGATAAATGTAATATGCATTAAGATCCTGTTATTGTACAAAATTAAGGATATCCTGATTTATGCCAAAATAGTGAGGGACCTATGTACCAAGAAATCAGGGAGATAGAAGAGGGAACCCTCCACAATTTAAATAGGTGGGAAACTTGCAAGTCTTATGTCCACCGAATTTTCTATTGAGAAATATGCAGACCCTGAAATCCCTGTGGTTACCACCTTTATCAATGGGTATCCAATAAGAAACACTTTAATCAATTTAGGTGAAACCATCAATGTGACGACAATGGAGACATTATCCCACATAGGAACCTTTGACTTGCTTCCTACTCCTACCATGTTAGAATTAACAGACAGGTCTAAGGCAAAGCAAGATGGTGTATTAGAAGACATTTTTATTTCATCGGATTCCTAAGAGTACACTGTAGATTTTTATGTTCTTCAAACAAAGACCAACTTGGGAGGGAATCCTTTGACCTCGGGGAGACCTTGGTTAGCTACGGAAAATGCCTACGTATGGTGTAGGTCTAGAAACATGACCATCACTCATGGGGCTGAAATAAAATACATCAACCTATACCCTCTTGCCAAATACCTCTTAAAATCAGAAAATACTTATTGGGATGATGAAGAAAATAATTCATAAATTATTCACCTAGTGTTGACTATAGCCCAAGCCATGAGCCTTAAGAAAAACACAGAGGAAAACTTGATAAATTATTATATTTCTAATCCTAATTTTTTACATCATTTAGAAGGGCAGTATAGTCCTAATATAGATATCATTACTCACCTGCAAAACTCTTATAAATATAATACAATAGCTGAATTACCTTTAATGCTATTATTTTCATTCCCTACATATTGGATGACTGAATGTGGAGGTAAGGTAATTGAATTTTTTTTTGGTAAAACTCTAGATATCAATTCTGCCTTGATTCCCGAATAGGAAAAATAATTAATTTAGACATTAAAAGAATTTTCGAATACATTTTCTTGGGAATATACAAACATGAGGGGTATTCACCTGGACACATGAATTCATCATATCTACATAGAGAGAGATGCCGAGCCTGTGAGACAACCACAAAGAAGAATGAACCCCACTTTAAGAGAAATTGTAAAAAATGAACTGCATAAATTGTTAAATGTACGATTCATCTATCCTATTTCAGACAGCTAGTGGGTATCCCCACTGATTATCGTCCCTAAAAATAATGGTAAATGGCAAGTGTGTGTAGATTATAGGGACCTAAACAAACCTACATTAATAGATCAGTTTCCCTTCCTTTTATAGACCAAGTGCTGGACACTTTAAAAGGGAAGAAGTATTTTTCTTTAGATGGGTTCAATGGGTACAATCAAATTAAGATAGTTCCAGAGGACCCGGAGAAGATGAAATTCATATGTCCCTGGGGTAAATATGCATATAAGGTACTACCATTTGGTTTATGTAACGCACCGGCCACATTTCAAAGGGCAATACTTGGTATTTTATCTCATCTTTTGTAAGATTGCATAGAGCTTTACATGGATGATTTTACTGTAATGGGTGATACTTTTGAAGAAGCTTTACATAATATTAAGAGAGTTTTACAGATATGTAAAGAGACTAATATTTCATTAAGTAATGAATTTTTTTTTATGATTATGACTGAGGGTATTATTTTGGGTCATCATGTTTGTTGGCTTGTTAGGGCTTGACCCAGGGTTCAAAAGTGATTTAGCCAAACAAATCCTAATCCTAATAGTCCGTGGTGTGTGGACCGAGGTCTCACCCGAGATAGTATGGGAGGGTGCTGGAACCCGTTTTCCTCACCCTAGGGATGTCTTGATGAAGTCGAGAAAGTTCGCGAACCGAACCCGCGCGCTTGCACTGCTCCGCGCAGATGCCTGTACTTCGCAACTTGTGCAACTACTTCCACACCGCTCTGTAAAGAGTGCAAAGAGGTGCTATCTATATCCTTTATCTTTACTATGCTATTATTATAGATCTTGACTTAATTATGTGTACCCAATATTCTCATTAACCATTCAACATTCATAACAAGTGCGCGCAATCATAAAACTGAAAATAGATGCATAAACATAACAGAAGCATGAACACACAATATTTCATAATCAACTTATATTTTATTAATCCTCTATTCAAGTACAATCCCAACTCCGCCTTGCGCACTCAGCTGTAGGGGTCCGTGCACACAGCTGCAGACTCTACCAGGCCTCTGCGCACACAGCTGTAGAGCCTCTTCCTACTACCTACAGCCCAAGACTCGGACTTATAGACTCAGAGCAAATTCATCATCCAAGAACATCATAAGAATTAAGACCTTACACTTAGAGCCTCACTCTATTTATACAATCTCATGGTCCGCACCATGGGTAGGCCGACATACCATACATTAAATTACATTATTTTAGGGTGGACAACCCTAGACTCGCGCGCTTCGCGCCCGCATTTCGCGGGGTCTTTACATTACACTTGACCAAAATTCAGGCTTCAGCCAAAAAAACACACTATGGGGGGATCCACTATCCAATAGGTCCCCAAAACAATCATCATGACTCGTCCCGAGTCACTCTACTAGTGCAGCGATCTTTGCGGGAAGTCCATGCAGTAGGTCTCGCATAGCTTAGGTGTCTACAACACACTGTTCTGACACCTATTCTACTTGTTGCACGCGTATTTCTGAAATTTCGTGTGTCGAGTCACATTCTTATCCAACTGTGTACAGTTCTTGCATCTATGCCAGCTTCTCTTCAATGGCAGCTATGATTGTGAATGCTTCATTGATCCATGGCTAGATGCGCACTTTAAACAGGGGTTCCTTTTGGCATGCGATGTCTAATCGGTCCTTCACTGCCCTTGCCTGTTGAAGTCTGGCGAGTCATTGAGTAAGGAAAACCGTCTGCAAGGTGCCTCAGACACTATTGTACTCCTGCTGCAACTCGCGTGCCTTTGTCTCTAGGCTCTATAGGTTCGGGTCTTCCTACAAATGTGTAAGTATGGTGAGTTCTTGCTACAACATCCTGGTGCACCCCTATGTCGCCTGGCCAATTCGTTCCAACCCCATCTGGATAGCGTGGGCGTCTTGCTCTTTGACTTCTGGGGGTGTGGAGGGCTATGCCTTCAATCATAGCTCGACGATTTGCAGGTTTAGCTCCAACTGAACCTTTTTCGTTTCCTCGTACGCCTCGCGGACTTCGGCTACCAATCTATGGACCCGCATTGTTGCTGGTAGTTCTACTGGCACGACCAACTCTAGAACACTCCTGCATGTGTCCTCTACAACCTGCTCTGATCTGCTAGCATGCACAACCAATGCATCCATCTGGATGCTGAGTTGGTCCATGTTGATTTTCTAGTCATTCAGGACTTGGATCACCTGACCTTCTCAAGCACGGAGTTCGGTGATGACCCCATCTTGCAGCTGGTACACTACTTCACCCGGCATGGCAGCCAAGTTCAAGCCAACCCCTTTCATGCTACTCATCACAGCCTGGTCCTTCTCATTTGGTGCTACTAGCATTCCTTCAGGCAATATGAAGGTGTTACTCATACAGTTGCGCAACGTCTGTTCGGCCTCAGCGGTTCCTGCTGTGACATACAGGGCCATTGTACCTGTTTGGGGGTTCTGTACCTGTAAACCTTGTAGTTGTGCGCTGAGCACCCCTAACATAGTGTTCTGCTCCATCCAAAATCCCTAGAGCGCGTCCTCCACAACTTCGTGAATCGTTTTGGTGATATCCAATAGATCACCTTCTGTGAGCGTGATCAGGTGGTCGGATGGCTTTGTGACTTTCCCTTTCTTTCTGGGGATGGTTTTCTCTAGGTCACGTGCTCGCTTGAGTTGTGTTGATGTTGTACTGGGGTCCGTGTGGTCCTCTTCCCTAGTTTGCTGCTCCAAGGACGTATCCTGGCCTTCCTCAGCCTCTTTGGTGGGTGCAGTTGTGGTTTCTACTATCTGTGCTACATCGGTTGCCTTTTGCCATGTGGCTGCTTCTTGTTCTTGGTATGTCCTCTCAGCCAGCTGCGTGAGGCATAGCTTGGTGTCCTTCTTTCATTGCTGTGCTGTGATCTTCTCCATTTCCACCAAGTCTGGGGCGCACCACTTCGGAGGCCATGACTCCATCACTACGAAGATCGCATCGTCTATTGCAATGAATGGAAGCTTCACCCATTTTTGCACTAGATCCTTGTGTGCCTGGATATACAGGTTATGCATATCCAGCTTGAATTCTGTCGTGCTTTGCAAGCTGTTATGAACTATAGGGGAAAAGTACGGCCTACGGTTGATCCATGTTCGGATGCTCACCTCCATGAACACCCAGAACACCTTTATCTTGCGAATCCTATTCGCGTCTCTTGTAGCCCAGAGCGAGGTGTACCTCACAGCTTCGGGCAGGTCACCCTTAGTAGTGGGAAACTAGCTTTCTGCCAGCAGCTCCCCTGCAACCAAAAAAATGGATAAGAGAAACCATGCATGGTGAAAGGTCTTACCCTGTTCCTGGGCCTCCCTACAATTCATCAAGAATTCATCACATAGGAACTGTGCCTAGTTGAACTGGACCCCCTCTACGCATTGCTCTACCAACACAATCATAGACACTGGTACTTCGTCGGTGTGACATTTCCTCATTAGCTTACTGGCCAATAGCTGGGTGGCTATGTGCACCCCTTGGTCTTTAATACTTGCTATTACGTACCCCCACTTTCTCTTTTCTAGCTTATACTTGGCCTTCCTAGCTTCTGCGAGGGCCAAGTTGCTAATTTTTCCTGCTATGGCCGCGGGGTCGTTTCCTTTGACTGACAGTTGAGAAATTCGGTGAATCAGATCGGACGTGATGTGAATTGGCTCCTCCAACAAAAGATACCCATCATGCACTAGGCACAACAGCTACCTGAGGACAAAAATGGTGATGGATGCACAATGGTAGTGGGTTATCCATTGCAGATGGAGTAACCCAACCTTCTCCACACGGCGCAACCATTTCTACTTTATTAACTTCTCCGCGGCCAACTGTGAGAACTTCTCACTATCGACGAGGTCCCAATATTTGAACTTCATAGTCGATACCCATCCCAATGGTAGACCTTCAAACCTTATCTCATCGGGGAGGAGTGGGATCTGAAGCGCACTCTTCATGGCCTCCAGGTCCTTTAGTACTTTGGCTTTTCCCTTCCATAGGGGAATGTAAGTTGGTAATTTTTTCGTGGCATGCTTTTGGGAGAATTCCTCTGCTTCATTGTCTTGCGCCTCAATTTGGGCAATCAGGGCCTCTAAGTCTTCCTCCTCGTCCTCTGTTTCCAGCGTGATGGCTTTCCCTTCTCTGCCATTGACCATTTGCCAAACCATGGGTTTCTTGGGGATACACGAACTGGCCCGATCAGTTGTGTATCCTTCTGTGACCATGGTGTGCATGGTGATTTTGAAACTTCGGCCATAGTTGCCACCTCTCCAGGCTCCTCATGGGCCATACTGGGCTCCGCAGTAACTTCAGCGAATTGCACTCTCATTCTATTAGCTTTCACCGTGTCTACACTTGAGGATGGTAAGAGTATGCAATGCTCAATGCTCTTTGCTTGCTCAATTCTCAGATAACCAAGTGTTTCCTTGGAGCTAGCCCTAGGGTTTTTATAACATCCTTTGAATTTGAATTCGACCCTTCCCTCCACTTCTGCATCATTAATTCCTTCTTGGTGGTAGATCGTCCCAAATCTCATTCTTAATTCATGTCTTAATGGCCCACCACTAGCTCGTTTTTGCCTTAAATTGAACCTCTTGTCATGAACAGTGACACCAACAGTCACCTCCTAGCCTACCTGCGTAGCAGCGCAACACCCTATGCATGGTTGCGACCCCTGTGACATACTGATCTGACATGCAACCTCCTTGTCATGTAGCTCCCATACAGACTCATTTAGAGTCCCACACTCTCTTTCAACTACTTGGAACGCTGAGACTGTGCTTCCTACAGATAGTCAGGTGGTCACACCACTGGTGCGAGGCTTCAAGCTACCTTCCAACCCGGTCCACGAGCCCTCCTGTTGTGGGGAAAAATGCCTATGCAGGACGATCCTATCCACCTAAGGTGTGACAGTGCCTTAGCAACAAACAGATACAGCTATTCTGGTTTCTTCCTTTATGAAATGTGAAAGAGGGGAGATCGATAGACTTACCGTTGTCTTCCGTTTGTCCCTCGATCTAGATCCTCTTCTCTTTGGGTGTTCACAGCTACTTGCCTCCTCGCTTGCTCAAGAGAACAACTACTTGATTCACATGAGATCACAAGAGAACAACTACCTGTGACAAGAGAACAGCTACTTGCGACAAGAGAAGAACACAACACAAAGGCAGATATTCATATTCACAAATGATTTAGGATTAGAAGTAAATCAAATACACTAATGCAATCACACAAATACACCAGTATATAGGAGAAAACCAAGATAGCTTTATTGATTGATAACAAGGTTCAGGAAGAGATACAACCCAGAGGGCTCCAATCCAGCATCTCCTTCCCAGCAGAATGGAATTCCTTCTTCAGCTCCCTTCAAAGCATTAAACACCCAATGTTTCCAGTCTCAAACCAACAACAATTCTTTGCAATAACAAAATTCCAGCCCCTAGATCTCATGGAGGAGAGATCTATATATAGTTATTTTGGAGATAGGATGAGTCAGCTTGAGATCTGACTAGTGTCCTCTCCCTCTCTCAGTTCTTGAGTCCACTTGGAGGTTCTTGCTTCCACTTGGAGATTTGGAACCTCTTACTCATCACCAGTCGAATTCCCTGAGGCAAGTGTCATTTTGGAAGCTTCCTGAGCATTGACACATTGAGGAATGAGCCTGCCACTTGTCCAAACTCGCTCAGCGCAGGTAGCTAGTGTTGGAGTTGACATTCAACGCAGGTAGCCAGTGTAGCAGTTGACATTCAGCGCAGATGCTCAGTGGAGCAGTTGACATGATCCTGAATTGACTTGTTTTTGAGTGGTTTCAGGTGGAGAACTTCTGTGAATTGCTGTGGTTAGTTAGCCTTGTTCCTCTAGGGGTAGGAACAACATGTTTAGGGACTTTGGATCCCTTAGATTATGGACGTTTCATGCTCAATGCTGTAAGGCACAAAAATGTCTATAACAGTTGCCCCCTAAAGTATGAGGTCGTTTAGCGGGTGAAATGCTTTATCCAGGAGGGTCCGAAGTTCATCCATTTGTCGGGAGGAGACCTGTAATAAGATACAATACAATACATTATGATTCATACTACTTTCATGATCTAGCTGAGGTGGGCATTCCCATGCTCAGCTTTATAAATTCATTTTTGTACATAGAACAGACGATCGTCTGATGGTAGACTGATAATTTTGGCGAAATTATCATCCTTTGAGTAGGATGATCATCTGCTGCAATGATGTACATGTCAAATGTCTTTATCTTTCCTGAATATATATCGCAGCCCAGATGGATGAAACTAGATCCGGGGTCTTCAAACTCGTTCGATCTTCACTCTAAGTACAAGTCGATCCATGTGAGAATTGTGCTGAAGTCGAACATGGAAAGACATCGCTTGATTACCGGTCAATGATGTAAATCGTTAACAAGCGCGAGAGGAATCACCGATAATGATAATGACCCTCAAGGTACTGTAGTACAATTCACGTGGTGTGAATAAAGGACTTGGCGTCGAACACCACGCAAAATCTTCTGGTCGAAGGTCATTGATGTATACCTGTCGCCGGAAGTGAGAAACTTGCCCTTGAGGCATGCAAGCTTCAAAGTACTGAAGGGGTTGTTCCTAGATCAACTTCTTCGATAATGAGCTGATGTCGACAAGAAGCGATCCGTCAAAGGAGGGCCTTAATGAATCCCACATCAGTGACACGGAACAGAGCTAATGATTTTAATGGAGGTGAAAACGATCTGTGACATATGATTCAGGGTGGCGGTCATGAATGGATGAAGGATAATGTATGGCAGTGGATGGGACCCAGTTGACTCTTTCTGAACGACTTCTCTTGAACATATGGCGACCCTGATACGATGGATCGGTAGCATTACCCCAAATATGGATGGTATGGCGAGACCATGGTGATGTGACCGGTGAATGAGACAACCCAACCCGATTGTGGTACGGAGGAAAATTGTCATGTTCAAGAGCGACCTGCTACCATCAAAGTTTTCTCGATTTTCTCCCAATTTTTCCCTAGTCATTGCTGACCAGTACCTCTTTATTTTTGTCAAGCTTGAGGAGGATAACATATGCTTGTTCTATAACTTGCCCTTCGGGCAAGCTCATCACTATGTTTTAACGAGCCTAGCGATAGTGAAACTCGTTCTCATCTAAAGACAAGTTTGTCGCTATTTAGTGGTTTAACGAGTCTAACGACAATGATAACTCGGTCCTTTTCATTTTTAGAGAGTCTGAAAAGGTACGTAAAGTTAACTCCAAAAGTCCTTTTTCATCATCTAATCCCTTAAGTCCGAAAAAGTATAAAACAATACAGAAGGGATGAGTTTTCAACAGTTTTAACGAGCCGAACAAAACAAGCGCTCGATCTTTTTGTGCAATAATCCCTCAGGTCCAAAAAGATTAAAATCTAGAGGAGGGATAGCTCTTCCGGTCGCTTTAACGAGCTGGAAGGCCAAAACTCGACAATCTTTTCATATTTTACGAGTCAGTTGAAAAGAGCTTAAAGAAGACTCGTCTTTTGAGGAACGAGTGATGAACAGGGTTAGCAGCTGATTCTAGGAACATGTTGGAATTCTCTAATCACGGCAGTGTCACAAGGATGGCTAGGTGAAATCACTCTTTGCAGCTGTTCCTCAAAATGGGTAAACAATCAAATGGAGTTAAACGATCAGCCAAATGAAAAGTGGAGGTGACGGTGCAAACACGACCAAGGCTTTTATGGCTGATAAGGTTACGTACACAATGGTTATTTTACCGGTAATGGGTCCATTTTTTAAAGAGCTTGAATGAGCCAAAACACTGCTCAAGCTTATGTTTATTTTTTAACGAGCATGAATTCTGCGTTAAAACTGCTCGGATCTTGTGTTTATTTTTTAACGAGCATGAACTTTATGCTAAAACTGCTCGTTTATACCAGTCATATGATAAGAGTGTCTCAGTGGATATGCTATTTTTTATGGAGCTTCATCTCACGTAAGCTTTGCCCCGGATCCTTTCGTTATGCAAGTTTGGAAACGACTAATCCTATGAGTTTAAAGGGTTAGAGGTCCTAAAAATTTAAAAAATAAATAGCCGTCCCTTGCTTGCACTCCAAAAGGTTTGCATGCCCCCAGGCATAAAGTATGATTTCAAGGTTACCTCTACTTCACTTCCGCAAAAACATTTGTTTTAACGAGAAAGGCTTACCTCTTTCAGGTTACCCAAAGATTGTCTCGTTCACGGCTACGAATAAAACACTTCTTCGGTGATGTCTACCAATGGTGAGCGACGACGACCGCCGACCCACATAACTTTGACAAAAAAATATTATTCTAGAACAACCCCTCTTCCTCTACGGACAAGGTACGGACTAGTCATATTCTCCCGCGGAAACTTACTCTATACCCAAAGTTTCCCTGCCGAAGCAGGCCAGGACGCATGCCCCCTGGGTTCCAGTCATATCCTCTCGGATTACTCGCGCTCATCAGGAGGACGGACCGTGGGTTGAGACACTTCTTGCGTGAATGGATTTAGGGATGGTATATGACTATTTGCGATGCGTGATCCGGGGAATGAAACTTGGTCCACGAGCTTGACCATTCTTCCTTCATGCGGAAAACACATTACTCTAAAGAGTGATGAGACGATGGCTCCCATGCAATATATATAGTCTCGTCCAAGGAGTAGGTTATAATCCAAGGGTCCTTGAACGACCATCACGTTCATTTGAACGGCCTTCCCTTTCAATGTTATGGGCACATTGGGGAGGATCCCTAAAGGTCGACTGTTTCCCTTATCAAAGCCTGATAGATTTCTCATTTCAGGCAAAAGCGCAGGCGAACCAAGCGCTTTCCAAGCAATAGAGGAAAGGATACTCACAGATGCCCCTTCATCAATAACTGTACCAGCCATTACCATTCTGTATATTTGGACAATGATTCTGAATGGTATGCTAGCTGGCAAGCGGGGTCTGCCTAGTTGGTTCCAGTCGAAGGACACAACCAGGTTGCTTGGTGGTGGGACCGAGTATACGGCCGGATAGCGCTCTGATGAACTTCCTTCCTGTGATAAAGGAATGGAGGCATTGCCCCCTTGATCATCAGAGTCAGTGCTGATGAAGAGAATTTGGACGGTGTCGTCTTTATTCTCTTCTGTGACGGTGTCATTCGAAGATAGAGCCTCTGAAGGCAAAACCGGGTCAACTGCCGTTTCAACCTTTAGACTTTCGTCAGGTATGGATTCAGATGGTTCATCTTCAATGACAGGTGCTTCGGCTGACCACCTGGGCAGGTCAGTCGGGTTCTCAACTAGTGAGGGACTTGGCAGGAGTCTTTGATATCCAGGAGGGAGATGCGCTCGTAAAACCGGGCGATCTTCCAGAACTCTTTTTGCCTCGTCTAAGAAGGGACAACGGTGGATGGCGTGATCTCCTTCACACAGTCTGCAGGGAAATTTATCTCTCCCGCTCTGTCTTGGGGCTTCACTCCCACTAGTTGATGGTGAGCAATCGACATGGCTATCAGAGGTCGATGCTACCGAATTGTGCAAACGGGGGGACCAGTCTCTTAGTATCCAGGGGATACAGGGACAATCTCTATGGAAGTGGTCTCCCTTGCATATGACGCATGGCGATTTAGGCCTTGCGAGTGCTGTGTGTGGATTTTTGTCAGATGACACTTGTTTGCCCCCAGTCGCCTTAGGCTCCTTCTTCTTCTTCTCTTTCTTCTTCTTCTTCTTCTTCTCCTTAGGAACTCGACTTTTTGATTTACCAGTTCCGTCAAGCGAAGAGGAAGGAGGAAAGGGAGATGAGGTAGAAGGCTGGGAGGCAACTCTTGTCTGATCTAACTGTTGACTCGACTGTTTAGGAATGGTGGTGTTCTGAACGACATTGGTTGAAAAGAGCCAGACTGGTAGGCCAATTGTCAGTCCTGGAAGCGACAATGTGGCCATGTGGGGCGCACCAACATCTCCCCAAGAGGAGAAGGGACTAGGATTTCCACCAAGGGGAATTCCTTGGTTGGTGTGCTCCATCTTTTCAACCTAAAGATCAACGTGGGAATAAAGGGTGATTGTTCCGTTTAAAATAAATTGTTAACGACGCTTTAGACACAACTTGCTTTTTCACTTTTAAAGAGTCGAGAAAAAGCTAAAGATGACTCTAGTCTCCTTCGATGTTTTAACGAGCGCGAAGTGAAAAATGCTCGGATGGACTTTTTCTGTTATAGAGTCTGAAAAAGGCCAAAAGAAACTGCTCTGGAGATCTAGGCAGAGGGTGTGCCAAACTTTTCGCAAAACCGCAGAATACGTTTTAAGGTACGGGCGGTCGATCTTCGTGAATGCTGTGTTCACTGCATTGTGATCAGTAGGGCGTCCGACACGGCTTCATAAGGATAAAGGATATATGCCTATAGGGGTCTCCCAATATATACGTGACGGTACGTGGGAGCACAATCCGTACTAGCGCTATCGTCCCTCAGGAGGAATCACCCACCTTCCATGAGATCGACAGTCACTAGGCTTAACGACGCCGGAACACGTCTCTAGCCTAGACCTCTATGTTGTGCGTTATGTTGCAAAGCGTTGTTAGGTTCATTCAGTTTATTTTAAGTTGATCTTTTTAGAAGCTTGCCTTTCATGATCACCACGAGATGTATGGTACAATTCCTAAATGCAGTCTAAGATGATAAGCAAGCTTTATTATCTTTTCAACTTTGAAAATCCTAGCTACTAAGGGAAACGAAAGACACTATCTTTTCTCAAAGAGCAATCAGCACACTCTAATGCACTCTTTCCTAAATCAATCATCCAAACTTATAAAAATGCAAATGCACAATGCAGGTGTTTTTTTTCCACTTTCTTAGTATAGATGCCTACAAAGAAAGATTTTTGTACAACTTTGAATTCGCTTTTAAATGACAGATACAAACAAGTTTACTTTTTCGAAAACAACAAGGGTAGAAGAGATTACAATCACTTTGCGACTTTCGAAATGAATACTTGTTTCGACACTTAAAAGAGACAAATTCAAACCAATAATCAAAAGCAAATGATAATCAACTGTAAACAGCCAATGAACTCTCTCCTAAGATCACAGTCAATCAGATCTGAATCAAGGGCTACAGGATGATTATTTCACTCATGCAAAGGAAAACTGTAAATGACGTAAAAACACATAAAAACACTCACAGTCTTTTTGTACAAAAGGAGGCGGAATCTAAGCAAAGAAAAGGAGCTATCAGACTGGTACCTATGCTGGTTAAAGGCTGCAAAAAACAGAGATCAAAACAGGGCAACAGACAGCAGAGAACCCCAGCTGCACAAGGCTAAACTGGTTCAGCGCAAGTCCAACACTGTGGGTTTGACATTCAGCGCAGGTAGCCTTCATGGGACCTGCGTTGAAATGCAAACTGCCTTCACAGTGTCTGCGCTGAAGGAGAAACTCTCGTTTCTCTTGGGTTCTGGGTCATAAAATGCTCAAAAATCAACTGTTTCAGGCCAAATCAGAAACACAAGCAAGGTATATCAAAGGGATGCTTTGAGAGGGTACTAAATACTATCACAAAGGATCATCATTGTGAGTCCATTGTTCAGATCATAGAAAAAATCCAGTGAAGGATCAAGGCAGCAACAGTCTACTTTGCAGAAGCAGTTCGATTGTTGCTGTTGAGTCTATGAAGCAAACAATGATGTAAACACAAATAAAATGACTAAAGCAATCTCCCCAGCGGAGTCGCCAATTTGTTGTGGGGAAAAATGCCTATGCAGGACGATCCTATCCACCTAAGGTGTGATAGTGCCTTAGCAACAAACAGATACAGCTATTCTGGTTTCTTCCTTTATGAAATGTGAAAGAGGAGAGATCGATAGACTTACCGTTGTCTTCTGCTTGTCCCTCGATCTAGATCCTCTTCTCTTTGGGTGTTCACAGCTACTTGCCTCCTCGCTTGCTCAAGAGAACAGCTACTTGATTCACACGAGATCACAAGAGAACAACTACCTGTGACAAGAGAACAGCTACTTGCGACAAGAGAAGAACACAACACAAAGGCAGATATTCATATTCACAAATGATTCAGGATTAGAAGTAAATCAAATACACTAATGCAATCACACAAATACACCAGTATATAGGAGAAAACCAAGATAGATTTATTGATTGATAACAAGGTTCAGGAAGAGATACAACCCAGAGGGCTCCAATCCAGCATCTCCTTCCCAGCAGAATGGAATTCCTTCTTCAGCTCCCTTCAAAGCATTAAACACCCAATGTTTCCAGTCTCAAACCAACAACAATTCTTTGCAATAACAAAATTCCAGCCCCTAGATCTCATGGAGGAGAGATCTATATATAGTTATTTTGGAGAGAGGATGAGTCAGCTTGAGATCTGACTAGTGTCCTCTCCCTCTCTCAGTTCTTGAGTCCACTTGGAGGTTCTTGCTTCCACTTGGAGATTTGGAACCTCTTACTCATCACCAGTCGAATTCCCTAAGGCAAGTGTCATTTTGGAAGCTTCCTGAGCATTGACACATTGAGGAATGAGCCTGCCACTTGTCCAAACTCGCTCAGCGCAGGTAGCTAGTGTTGGAGTTGACATTCAACGCAGGTAGCCAGTGTAGCAGTTGACATTCAGTGCAGATGCTCAGTGGAGCAGTTGACATGATCCTGAATTGACTTGTTTTTGAGTGGTTTCAGGTGGAGAACTTCTGTGAATTGCTGTGGTTAGTTAGCCTTGTTCCTCTAGGGGTAGGAACAACATGTTTAGGAACTTTGGATCCCTTAGATTATGGACGTTTCATGCTCAATGCTGTAAGGCACAAAAATGTCTATAACACCTCCTTAATTATCTCGCGTTCTTACTTAGACGGTGTGCTCCCCTGTTTACTTTGTCTAGTAAGGTGCGGTCGCAGCCATGGTAGCAGGGTCATAAATTCATCTACTGCAGTAGTATGGTTGACTATTCCTTATCCCATCGTGCTTAGTTACTCGGCGCAGCATGCTTGCGTGACTTCGGTTTCCAGTTTGTTGATTTCTTCATCCAATATCATACTTTTATTTCTCAGCTGTAACCAATTGTCATCGAGTTCACAAAGTTTCAAGTTCCCTCGCTGAATGGCTTCCGGTAACTACATAATTCTTTTACCCGGGTCTTCGCATACTGTCCCAACTGTGGGAGATGTTTTAGGGGGGTTCTTATCTACTCTTATGGTTTCGTCTCTTCTCGTGAGTGTTGGGATCACTTTCATGCTATTTTTTTTTGTTTATAGCACTATAGCCCCAGCGAACCACTCGTACGCGCAGGTCCCAGTCAGTTTGTTTCGCCTAGTAAACTATGTTCATGATTTCGCATGGCTTTTTGAATGCTCCGACATGGAATAGTTGTGGTGCGTGTCTCTTTTCCTGCTGTCATGTCTTGTTCTAATTTTCGATCCTTAGTCTAGGATGTGCTTGCACAATACACGTCTCCACCCATTGACACAGGTGGCACACAAGCTGCTTTGTCCTGGCTACCCATCTCTCATTCGACGCTAGGGACTTCCAAACTGTAAGCCCATCCATCTCTTACATTCACATCAGTTTCCAATGGTCTTCTGATGTGTACTCATTGATCGTGTGGTGTTACATGCAACACCCATTACATCGAACCGTACCACTGCTGTTCCGGTACTGCGCTTTCAAATTTCTCCAAGAATTCATCCACCGCTGTTACCCCATCATATGTTGGCAGTTCCCTTGCTTCTGTTGTCACACACTGCAGTGATCTAATCATCATGTTGCAATTTAGCATTGTCACTTTGTGCAATCGGTTCTGCCAACATTCTACTTCTTCATCTGAATTTGAAGTACAGGAACTGTCACGCTCTCATGAGATTCTCCCATCTGCAGTTGGGTTCACCCGATCCTGGTCTCACATAGTTATCTTGTAGATACAATCCAGCTCATCGTTGCTTCCATCATTTCACACTGGTTCAGTGTAGCGTGCTCCTTCAGCTGGATCTAACAGAACTACTATGCGTAGGAACTTTTTCTCGAATATCATCTTCTGCTTCTTCATGTTGATGACCCCATTCATATCAGTGGCCTAGTATATTCCTAGCAATGTGGTATAAGGATTGCTATCATCAACAATCTCTATTACTTCAAAGTCCGTCTACGTGATGATGCCTTTGATATCAACTGTTACCCCTTGCAACCTCCCCATGGGCAAAATCTTCTGTTGGCTCACCATTTGTAATTGAATAGGGGACCACTATAACACGGGTCTCCCCGTGCGCTCCCATGTCTACTTCAGTAATACATTTGAGTCCGAACCCAAGTGTAGGATTACCTGATCCATTTCATATTCGCCAATCTGTGCCATTAGTCTCATTTCCCTACCAGTGCGCAATGTATTCTTCCCCAATTTCCTGACTATGCACGGTTCCCCTGATCCTGCGCACCTGGTGATCAACTCCTATAGTCCCTTAATTGCCTCATTGTCGTACAACAGCTTCATGCAGGTCTCCAAAAAGGTAGTAAGCATAGAAGGATCCATCCCTGGCTCTGGTTGATCCTTATTACCTGAAGTAGAGGCCTCTGTGAAGCTCTTCTTAGCTTCCATGAATGTCTCCTTTGCGCATTCTAGGTAAAACTCAGGTTCCTTTGTAGGAGCCTTGCGAACCTGTGTATCTTCCTTGGGTCGCTTCCCCTTAACCTCCCATATGGTCGCACTGCTTCTGAGAATTATGTTCACATTTGGGTCTTCTTCGTGCATTCAGACATCATCATTTGGATATTCTAAGACAGAGTAGGCTGGAGTACTCCTTTCTCGCACATCTGTGTGATCAACGTAGGACAATCTACCATTTCATGATCAAACTGGGCATAGTATGAATAGGATACTCTCATTGGGTTGGTACAATCGCGGGCGTAGTGCCCTGGTCCTCCACAATTGTAGCAAATTAACTATCCGCAACCCCTTCCTGGCCCCATTCCTCCTTGTCCTTGACCTCGCCCTTGAAATCTAGCGTGCGCCATCCCTGCGGCTGGGTCGAGGCCTCGCATTTTTATCTGCATTCTATAGGCTCGGGTCCGATCCATCATTAACTCGTAGCTGCAACAAGTACGCTTGTCGTGGCCTACTAACCTACAGAAATGAAAAAACAACTGCTGGGGAGTTTGTGTATACTTCTGCATCAAATGACATTTATCCGTCGTGTGCTTTCCCCCTTTCTGACATATCACACACCATAGCGTGGGTGCCGCACTCAGCCCTGCCTATGCCTCTGGTCTCAATGGAATTGGCCCCCCTCCTACCAATTAGTTCACGAATACTGGACAATGGTCTTTGTCATGGCCTTGGCCTTTTCATTTTATGCACCACACTTCCTCGTGCACCTCTAGCCGTGGTGCCCTATCCTGCTTCAAGCTCTGCATTTCCAGGCAGAGATTTTGTAGTTGCGCATGGATTTGTTGAAATCCCAACCCCAAATCCTGTATCGGTGTTTCATGCAACCTCATCTCCATTTCCAATGCTTCGACCTGGGTTGAAAGCTTCTGTTGTGACAACGCCGTCCTCAGGTGTGCTGTCAAAGATGCCACAAACTGTGCATGGTGTTGCACATCCGTTAGCGTCATATTAGCCTTGTGGATCGTACTCTTCAGCTGCTGATCCATATCCCAGGGGGTTTTGCCTGGAAGCATCGCAATATCTTTAAACCCAATGATTGACTGTGTCTCTGATTTCGGCTAGCTAAATTCTCTGTTCAGTGCATTCTGGATCTCTGCTATTCTTGCAATTGTGTGATCATTAGAGTGATTGATATACCATTTCAATGCGCGATCTTGTAGCATGCTGACCAATTGAGCCTTCTTAATGTTGTCATTCGTGACCCCTTGTGCTTCCCACAATGCTCTTACCACAGACCAGAACTAATCCGGATCCTCATTCCCCACTCCTCTGAATATGGGTAGCTTGATCACGCTTGCCATACTGAACTATGGGTTTGGTGGAGGTGAAGGAGGTGAAGCGGGTGGTGGCATAAGTGGAGGTGGTAACTACAGAATGCGCTGCCTTATCAAACTAATCGTACTTGTTGGAGAAACCCGAGCGAGCTCTTTCTCGCTCTCTCGTGAAGGTGAAATCAAGGGACTATTTCCTAATTCCCTGTTATGTTTGTAGATCCTTTTGCTCTGCGTCGTTCCAAACATTAATGTATTCGCATAACCCGTTTTTCACATAACAACATCTTAATCTAGATATTCAGGGATTTAATGTACTTACCTCGTGGTCCTTGAGAAAATGTTGTTTTGCTTTGCTGTAGCTTACGGTCGTGTCTATTGTGAACTCAGTGATAAATCCCCCTATTAGCTAGTCGAGCCAATGGTCCACAGCTCGCACCATATTATCTTCTGATGCCTCTAGTTTGCGCACTAATTTCGAAGTCCACACTATCAGTTGGTCGAGCTTATACCTTCCCTGGCTATCTTCTAACCTCACGATCCACTCATACAGTTCATAAGGGAAGGACGTGAAGAAGATCTTGGGGACTTTCGTATATACGTAGTGATCCAGCCACCTTTTCTAGGATATCTGCAGAGTTATATTTTCCTGTGTCACGAACTCATGAAGCTTCTTGTCCAAACACTCTTAAATTTCCTTCTTTGTTGGATTCCAATGGCACAACATCAGACATCCCTTAGGCAGATCCCAGTCTCGGCAATGGAACCATTTATTAGCTTGTTGGGGCCTGACCTAGGTTCAGAAGTGATTTAGCTAAACAAATCCTGAAACTACCGGCCCTTTCGGCAACAGTCGGCGGTGCACAGACTGAGGTCGCATCTGAGGTAGTATGGGAGGGTGCTGGAACTAGGTTTCTACACCCTAGGGATGTCTTGATGAAGTTTAGGAAGTTCGCGAACCGAACCTGTGCACTTGCACTACTCCACGCAGCTGTCTGTCCTTCGCAACTTGTGCAACTACTTCTGTGCCACTTTGTAAAGAGCACGAAGAGGTGTTATCTAGATCCTTTATCTTTACTGTGCTATTATTATATATCTTGACTTAATTATGTGTACCCAATATTCTCATTAACCATTCAACATTCATAAAAAGTGTGCGTGATCATAAAACTGAAAAGAGATGCATAAATATAACAGAAGCTTAAACACACAGTATTTCAGAATCAACTTATCTTTTATTAATCCTCTGTTCAAGTACAATCCCAACTCTGCCCTGCACACTCAGCTGTAGGGGTCCACGCACACAGCTGCAGACTCTACCAGGCCTCTGCGCACATAGCTGTAGAGCCTCTTCCTACTATCTACAACCCAAGACTTGGACTTATAGACTCAGAGCGAATTCATCATTCAAGAACATCATAAGACATAAGACCTTACACCTATAGCGTCGCTCTATTTATACAATCCCATGGTCTGTGGACCATGGGTAGGCCGACATACCATACATGAAATTACATTATTTTAGGGCGCACAACCCTAGACTCTCGTGCTTCTCTCCCACATTTCGTAGGGTATTTACATTACACTTGACCAAAATTCAGGTTTTATGCCCCAAAAATCCAGTATGGGGGGATCCGCTACCCAACAATGTTTCTATTGCAGGAATTAAAGTTGATCAGGCTAAGATCCAAGTAATTGAAAAGTTGCCCCCACCAACCTGTCAAAAGGGATTTCGAAGTTTCCTTAGACATGGAGGCTACTACAGAAGGTTTGTTTATAATTTTACAAAGGTAGCCTCGCCATTGTTTAAATTATTGACTAAAGAATCCGAATTTCATTGGAGTGCTGAGTGTCAAGTTGAATTTGATACAGTCAAGGAAAATATTCCTTAAACACTTGTCTTGAGAGGTCCAGACTGGATATTTCTCTTTCATATTTCCATTGATGCCTCTAATTCAACTATAGGAGTAGTATTGGGCCAAAAGGAAAATCTCGTAACCCATGCTGTCTATTTTGTTAGTAAAAATTTAACTCTAGCGGAACTAAATTACACTGTAACTGAGAAAGAGTTCCTTGCTGTAATTTATGCTATTAATAAGTTTAGACATTACATCACTAGTTACGAAGTTTTTGTAGATAGTTATTATTCTGCTATTTGATATCTCATGAACAAACCAGTCACTAATGGCATGATTACTTGGTGGCTTTTGCTGTTGTAGGAATTTGAAATCATGGTATTGAATAGGTCAGGAAAAGAAAATCAGGTAGCTGATTTCCTATCTACTCTCAACCATGTCGGTGAGGATACTTCCGTTAATGATATCTTTCCTAATGAGAATTTGTTTGCTATTTCTGTCAAAACACCTTGGTTTGCAAATATGGCCAATTACCTTGCTACAAGAAAGCTACCACCCTACATCTCATATAGTCAGAAAAAGAGAATTATTAGAAAAAGTGTTGATTACTCTTGGATAAAAGGAGACCTCTTTTTCACCAAACTTGATTTGAATATTCGCAAGTGTGTTAGAGAGGATGAGATATATGATATCTTGAGAGCTTGTCATGATGAACCCTATGGAGGACATTTCACAGATAAGTGAACAACCTATAAGATCCTCTACTCAGGTTACTACTGGCCAAGTCTTTTCAAGGATGAAAAGGAGTATGTTCATAAATGTGATAGCTACCAGAGAATAGGGTGACCTGTTCAAGCAGATGAAATGCCTTTGCAGCCACAAGTTCTCATAGAACCATTCGAGAGGTGGGCTCTTGATTTTGTAGGTCCCATAAATCCTATGTCCAAAGGTAAGAAGTATATTTTAGTTTGTACTAATTATGTTACAAATTGGGTGGAAGGGAGAGAACTACCTAGAGAAATGGAGAAAGAAGTGGTAGAATTTATTTATTTATTTATTTTTATTATTATTATTATTACCTTTTTTTGATAAGATTTGGGGTACCAAGGGAAATTGTTACTGAGCATGGTACTCAGTTGTGTAAAATATTTTGCATGGAATTGTAAAAAAATATCAAATTACTCATCGGAATTCCACCCCTTATCATCCACATGCCAATGGGTAAGTGGAATCAACAAATAAGGTGTTGGAGATAATCCTGACTAAGACAATTCAATTACATAAGAAGAATTGGTCTGCTCGACTTCCCAAGGAATTATGGGCCTACAAGATCACATGGAGAAAGACCATCAACCTTTCTCTATATGAATTGGTGTTTGAATTTCAGATCAGAACTTTCAAGATGGCAACAGATTTGGGTATAAAACTTAATGAAGAAAAATAGTAGAGAATCCTATAGCTTAATGAGTTGGACGAGATTAGGTGGGATGCTTTTCAACATACTGATCTAATCCAACAACAATGAGCTAAATGGCACAATAGGTACATTAAGAAAAAGCAGTTCAAAGAGGGAGACTGGGAATTGTTGTTTGATTTGAAATTTAAGAATTTTAAGCAGAAATTTAGCACACATTGGCTTTGACCCTATGAAATTGAGAAAGTTTTTGATAATGGATATGTTCGGTTTAAAATAATTGATGATGGAAATGTTACCTTCTTGCTGAATGGGAACAAACTCAAGCTATATCAGAAGCTCTAATCTAAGTTGGAAATTGTGGAAGAGATTTTGAAGAAGAGAGAGCTGGAAATGGTGGGAGAGGGAGTCATTCCTTTCGCTATCTCTTCTTGGTTTTCTACCATAATTGAGCTTAGTTTGTTCCTTCTTGTGCTCATTAAGTGATGAGAGGAATGTCTATTGGCTATAGGTTTATTCCTTTTTTTGGCCCCAATGGACTAATAACGAAAAAATAGCCCCTTTAGAGTCTTCTTTTTCAGTATTTGAGACTCTCTAAAATTCAAATCTGGCGAGCATGAACTACCCTGGGCTCGTTAACATCATAGGATAGTAGATCCTTCGGGATCCTCAAAATAAATTATGTCTTTCAGTTAATTTTTGGTTTTCTCATGTTGGACTGATGTGGGATCTCTTAAGATCCTCCTTCCAACAATCTTGGCCCATCGACATCAACAAATTATCTCAGCTCAATATTAGAGACTTTTGATTCCTTGAATCTTGTATACTTTAATGACAGGCTATCCCATCAACAACAATGGAGATTCATCATGGATCCTTGACTATTGGGTCATGCAGGGGGTTTGACAACAAGTCATATATTCACACTTGATCAGATGCATCAGAGGTACCTTGGCCCTCGCTCTCATTAATGGTGATGGACCTCGTGTTGGTTAGCAACTGACCTTAGTGGCTGGTAATCCAATGAGAACATTGCACATTTGACCTCAGCACCTATATTCATGTGCAATAAATTGTACAAGAAAAAGGGAGAATATGGTTTCCTGCAGAGGGATTTCTTGCAGAGAAGTTCAACAATTGCATTTCTTGCAACAAATCACTTATTTCCTAAAGAACGAATTTCAAGAAGAACATTATTCTAAATAATCTGGCAAGTATTGATCATCTTCATCATTATTTGAGGCCATGTAACTACATCATCTTTCATATGATATGGTTTCAAAGTGGTTTATTATTCCAAAGCAAGTGCAGTCCTCACCCAAGGTACTCGACTATTATAAGGTAAGATCGAGTAGGTATGTTTGGTGTCATAATACTTAAGGTAAAATGGTAATGGTACAAAAATTTTGAATTTGCACAAGTACGAGTCATGGCCACCCTCACGGAATAAGGCATCTATGAGCCGTTTGTGTCATAACATGAGTTCCCATTCCCAATTATTATTATGATGTGTACATCGATTATCTTCCCAACACTTATCCCGCAGAACTTATCATGATGGAAATCATGATCATGTTTGACGTCGTTCAAAGTTGCCTCATTACCCTACACCTTTCTTAAATTAAACCATTCTTGTTCTTATCGAGTTTTGAATTATCTTGCTGGGCCTTAGAAGCATATCAACGAACTATATCAAACTTTGCTCTCTCCCATTCCTAGCTACTGTTGAAAATGCGGTCCTTCGTCAGGTTTGAAACTCAGGGTCTTGCATTACTAGATGCTTACCCATAGAGTAAGGCAAGGCTGGAGAAGGAAAGATGGCTTCCTCTGTTCCTAAAGATTAGCGGGCATAACTCAGAGGTGACGAAGTCTTTTTCTCTAAACTTAAATGGTGACAGGGCATAGGTGGGCAATGTTTAGTTTAGATTGACGGCAGAGCTGATATCCCAAGCTTGTGGAATTCCATAGGAAGGAAATCATTGGTTTAAAACCAATGATTCAACAAGGACATTTGCGCACCCTTCCTCAGAAAAGAGAATGCAAGCCCAGACTAGAGAAAGAGGATTTCGCAGGATTACCTTAGAAGTAATTACCAACATCTCTTGTTTCTTCGGCAGAAGTATATGACCTATAAAGGTTGTTTTGGGTTAGCTTTCCTGTTCCATATTCGTCTCCTTGACCATTTTTGATACAAACACTTGAATTTACCATATTATCTTAAAATTTCTTTGTTGAACATGGCTACTTCTACCAAGGATTGGGCATCACATATAGAGGAGAAACTTTATCATCATGGTCTTGTCAAAATTATCATGATGGAGGTTTTGAAGAAACAAAACAAAACATGGAAAGAGTTTTTGGTAGAGAATTACTTTGTGGATGACGAGAAGGAGCCCGATTTACCAAAAACCAAAGAGGTAGAACCAGCAAAGAATCCAAGAAAGGAATCTTGTACCCTTGGTTAGTTGATATAGGAGGTTAAGAAAGATGAGGAAGTGGTGGTAGTCAAGGAAACTATGGGGAAGAAGCCTAAGCCATCAAAGGGTACCTATTTTCCTACTAGGTGTTTTACAAGAATCTAGGCGACGAAGATGGTGATAAAGGAAACTACAGAGGAGGGGGTAAAACAAATTAAAACTGATAAGAAGGATAAGAAGCCTCGAGACTTGTCTACGTGGAAGCAAGTGAAGATTGAATTAGTTGTGTTAATTGAAAAAGAAGAGTGGGAGGCTGCATCTTTCCTAGACCCACAACTACAGGAAAGTGGGGATAAAATAGTCCAAGATTACCAAGAGTAGGAGGAACCAAGTCTGCCTCGGTCCTCTCAAGGGTAGGATGGGGATGAGGGAACTTCTAAGGAAGAGAAGTCCCTAAAGGAGATGGAGGAAGCTATCACCGAGCTCACTATGTCTGAATGGGTTCTTTGGAAGGAAAGCAAAACTCTAAAGGAAAACAGCCTACACCAACAGAAAGAAATGGATGAGTGGAAAGCGAAGCATAAGAAGGCATGTCGAGTCATGATGAAAAACCAGGTTCAAATCGAGCACCTGCAGAAGGAGAATGAATAATATTGAAGTAAGGTTCAAAATGATGAGACCAACAGGGAGCAATTGTATCACTTGGCTATAGTAGTTGTAGTTCAGGGCAAAGAGTGAATTTTCCTTCGGAGTTGCAACATTTTTTCTTACATATGGGACATGCAAGGAGCTAGGGGTGGGGGAGATGTTGAGCCCCACTTTTCTTCATTTTTGATAATGTTTCTAAGGCCTTTCTTCCCCCTTTAGAACTCTTTTTGGCCCTTAATAACTCTCTTTTTGCCATACTATATGTGTTTTGACCAAAAGGGTGCTGTGAGCGTTAAGGTATGCAGATCATTTTAAAAAGTATCATTTCACTTTATTCTTGAGTATTTTTTAAGCTAATTGTTACGTAATAGAATTATCTATAATTTCAAGGGTACTGACTGAAGCTTATGAAGATCAACTATCTTTTGAAGCGGTTCGTTGATTTCTTGTATACATCCTACAATTTCCTATAGGATCATTGATTTCCTGTAGATAAGTTGATTTCTTGCAACTGCTCTGATTTCCTGCAGTGGTCTTGATGGTTGAGCATGTTCTGGTTAGCCTTGAGGAGAACGAAAACATGGGTTATGTCAAGACAAAATCTTCCTTTGCACTAGTGGAAGCATTGAATGGATTTCCCAAAAGATTGAATGCACTGCTCGCTTGAGATTTGTATTGAATGGTGCCATGCCACACCCAAGGAATCAAATAAACTTCATTCTGAACTTTGGAATTTCAAATTTTTCTCAACGATGACTATGGTTAAACAACAAAGAGAAGGATAAAATAAACAATGGTGTGGCCTAATATCTTGTTTGAAGCATATAGAACACGTAGATATTTTGGCATAGTGAAGTTATTATGCACATATTTTGCAAGTATGCATTGGATCAAAAGCCGTAGAAGAGGGAGGTCAGGTCCATTCTTACATAATTAAAACTGGGTTTCATTCAGACATGTTTGTGGGGAATAATCTTATCAACATGTATGAAAAATGTGGTATTTTAATTTTTGACAGATGCATGGAAATTGTTTCATGAAATGCCTAAAAGAGATGTGGTTTCTTGGAATGTAATGCTTGCAGGTTATGCATAGAGTGAGTAGTGTAATGAGACTATTATTATTTTTTTAAATGAAATTGGCAGGCATGAAACCCAATAGATTAACTTTTGCAAGCATCTTTAAGGTTTGTTTAAGCTTAGGATTTGATCAGAGAGCCGAATAGGGTATGCCTAGGTCGGGTATGTTATCGAGGTATTAAATATTTTTGGCTAGATGGAGCATAAGCCAGATAGATTCACATTCCTAAGTGTTCTCTGGATGTTTTCTTGTGGTGAAAATGCCAAACAAGTCAAGCAAGATATGCTTAGGAAGGGTGTTGTGAGGTTTCCTTGCAATTTCTTATTTGAGCGCAACAGGGAGGGGTGGAATTGGATTCAATCACCTTTGTTTCCATTCTTGGCACTTTCACCTCACAAGATGACTTAGAGAATGGTAAGCGGGTTCATTCTCTGCTCATCAAGTTGGGATTTGAATAAGACTTTGTTTCATGGAGCCTCCAATAACATAAATCCTATAAAAAATAACACAACAAGAAATGTTCCTTCTAGGGCTCATCATGGATGCCTTACAAACAAGAGATTTTATCCATGTATCATAAACCATTGTACAACTACGGTGAGTTCTTTTGTGAGAATGATAACCTAGAATGAAGATCTCATGATTCAAAACTATAGGCCAGGCATTAAAAAAACTGGATTTTCACCACCAAGATAATCCAATAACCATGCATTGCCACACATATTCATCACTGTTAGAGGAGACAACGAGTTTCTCATCCATAAATTATTGTTCTTATTGTAAATATCCTATTTGAGACTAGATCTTCCTTTGCACTAGTGGAAGCATTGAATGGATTTCCCAAAATATTGAATGCGCTGCTCGCTTGAGATTTGTATTGAATGGTGCCATGCCACACCCAAGGAATCAAATAAACTTCATTCTGGACTTTGGAATTTCAACTTTTTCTCAATGATGGCTAGGGTTAAACACCAAAGAGAAGGATGGAATAAACAATGGCATGGCCTACTATCCTATTTGAAGCATATAGAACATGTAGATATTTTGGCATAGTGAAGTTATTATGCACATATTTTGCAAGTATGCATTGGATCAAAAGCCGTAGAAGAGGGAGGTCAGGTCCATTATTACATAATTAAAACTAGGTTTCATTTAGACATGTTTGTGGGGAATAATATTATCAACATGTATGAAAAATGTGGTATTTTAATTTTTGACAGATGCATGGAAATTGTTTCATGAAATGCCTAAAATAGATGTGGTTTCTTGGAATGTAATTCTTGCAAGTTATGCACATAGTGAGCAGTGTAAGGAGACTATTTTTTTTTAAATGAAATTGGCAGGCATGAAACTCAATAGATTAACTTTTGCAAGCATATTTAAGGTTTGTTTAAGCTTAGGATTTGATCAGGGAGCCGAATAGGGTATGCCTAGGTCGGGTATGTTATCGAGGTATTAAATATTTTTGGCTAGATGGAGCATAAGACAGATAGATTCACATTCCTAAGTGTTCTTTGGATGTTTTCTTGTGGTGCAAATGCCAAACAAGTCAAGCAAGATATGCTTAGGAAGGGTACGGTGAGGTTTCCTTGCAATTGTTTATTTGAGCGCAACAGGGAGGGGTGGAATTGGATTCAATCACCTTTGTTTCCATTCTTGGCACTTTCACCTCATGAGAGTACTTAGAGGATGGTAAGTGGGTTCATTCTTTACTCATAAAATTTGGATTTGAATAAGATTTTTTAGTAGGGAATGAACCTCTTTATAGGGGAAATGTATAGGTGTATAGTGTTGTCATTTACTGCTCACTCACTTCTTTGCAAATGATCAGTGGTCCAGGATGCATGAGAATAGTGAAGTTGAAGCCATTTCCTGAGCCAAAAAAGTTATCAGAGCTTGATGAGATCCTATCCATTTCATAATGCTCAGAAAAATATTTCCGGTGGTATATAAAAGTCCGAAAAAGGGTTCCTAGATCAAATGTTAGAGCCAGGTAGAACATTGCCATAGAAAGCCCAACTAATTGAGGAAACTAGCTAAGTATGGAGAAAAAATCACAATCGAGACTTGGGACAATTCATCGCAATCACATATCAGTATCAATGGGGACTCGGAGGTAAAGAACATCAACGGTTGTAGAAACTGTGATCTGTCGATATCACATATTAGCATATGAGGGTCAGGGCAGCACGTTTATCGGTATCTACGAGATTTAAGTCCTGAAGATTGCGTCGTGGGGGGGGTGGGACGATTGTGATACGATGTAATATCCCCAAGGGAGGTCGCGAAATTCATTAACAAAGAAAATGGTTAACAAAACAGGAGCAGGCTGCCCCCTTCTCTCTCCTCCACGTGGCATAATCCTGCATCACAGTGGTTCCGAACACCAATATCGCATATCGCACCTCGTAGATCCAACAGTGCCTCAGTTACATCATACTCTAATCCATTTAGGGGGCCAATAATGTGATATATTTTTGCAATGTCGGGGAAGGGCCAAAAATTGTTAACAAAGAAAATCATCGAAAAACAAGAGCAAGCGCTCCCCTTTCTCTCTCCTCCACATGGCAGTATGATGCATCACATATCGATGGATTAGCAGAGCAGAGGGTTCACTCTTCAAAATACCCTGTGACACTGCGATTTTATAATACAATGTTAAATCGCCGAGGAGGAGTCAATTCCAATTAACAAAGGATTTCACGGAATAACCAAGGCTGGGCAAGCCTTTTTCTCTCTCCTCTAGGGGGCCACATGGTGGAATATGTTTAGTCCACTGAGCTGACATGGTAGTTGACGTCAGCAATGACGTGCCATGTACGGATACTAATTTAGCAGGTGGACACATGTCACTCATTTTTGGCATTTCGAAGGGTCCTTTGGGACCATTTCTGGGTGCCACATGTCACCACTCACAGCGTGACAAGTGGTAGTGATGACATCACCTATCGCAATCAGTGACCAACGATAGCTCAATGTAAATATTTCTCTTCAACCGTGTTTCCTCCCCGGTTGCGATTGAGATAAGGAAAGGGCCCTCGGATATAACAGGTTATGTGTTGTATTGTATATGGATTTCGCGTTCGGGAAATCAGCTAATGAGGGACTTTTGTGGTATAAATAAAAGCTCCCACGCATATTTATTGAGAGCTTTAGAGCCAACACATGGGCACTTTGGTTCCAGGCTGAGTCGTAAAAGGAAATTCAATAAAGGGGCTAAAATAAAGAGATGCCAAGGGGGAAATCCAAAGGCACCCTTTCGCTCGTTCCAGAGGTATAAGCCTATTCCCTTTCACCTGTATGAAGATATGAATGCTCATGCCCCTTGAGACTTATATCATTAAACCAAGAATGCACCCCGAGGCTGGATTAGGGTGCTGATTGTGCTCAAAAGGTTTTTATGGTAGAAATCGATGAGGTCAGCACCGAAAGAAGCTGCAGAGGAAGATATAGGAGATCAAGCTTTTGAGGCCAGGTAGAGTACAGAGCTAAGGGATTCAGTAGAAAATTGAAGGCCAAAGTGACAGAGTCAGTCCTGAAGGTGGATGAATTAGTGAATCAGGGGAAGGAGCATTCAAAACCAAGTATGGGAGCTCCCCAGAAGTGGCTCTTCGAAGTTGTTCTCAAGGTTGGCGCCGAATATTTTTAGGATGGAATGACAAGAGTTAGTTGAGAAATGAAGGAGAATATGTCGTGAACTAAATGAAGCCATGAAACAAAAATGATCACAGGGATGGGGAGCTGGGGATTTTGCATTAATGTCTCACCTAGCCCGCGATTATGTGATGTTCCTTCCTCTGTGAGGCCATTTATTGTTCTTAATGCTTTTGGATACAGAAGCTCCCCTGGCAGAGAGAGAGATATTACTTGATAGCTGAAAACTCGACCTAGGCTTTTATGTATGAAACCATGATTTAAAGCACCCCCTCTTCTTACAAATAGGGGGTCGCAACACTGGAAAAGGGTTCCGAAATCTCAAAAGAAAGTCTGTGATTTTTGGAAACTGTATCACTTGGTAACATAGATCTTGCAAAATATTACAGGAGTAGGTGATTCCTTCTCTGAAGTTTTACAGTGTGTTATTTCTTTGTTCCATTCATCTTATATGTTTTCCTCTTTTTAATTCATGCAATAATATATACTATACTATGATATTTCAAACCTGTCTACAAACTCATCTACGTTAAAGGGTTAATTCATATGCTTGTGTGAGGGGATGAAATAATATTTTCAAGATGTATTGCGTGAAGCGTACCACTCAACTGCTTTTCTGTCCACTGCATCTTCCTCTAAATTAGTAGTTATAGTAAATCTCATGGTTTCAAGCTCTACGTTTTACATATAGAATTCTTGGTTCTTTGAATTCTATATCCTGAATTGTTCTTCCTCTTTGACTTCTCTCACTTATCTTATAAAGCAGATTAAAATTGTAAATCTTTGAAGTTATTGGCCTCCACTATTTTTGTTATGTTTTCGGGAACTATGTGTGTGTAAAATGTGGAAACATACGACTTGTATATTTGGATGAAAGAACCAACTCTCTGATATATATATATATATATATATATATATATATATATATATATATATATATATATATATATATATATCTATATATATATATATATATATATATATATATATATATATATATATATATATATATATATATATATATATATATATATATATATATATATATATATATATATATATATATATATATATATATATATAGATGTACAAAACACGGGTGATGTCTCCTCCTGCTTGAGCATCATTTGAGCACACAGATTTAGATGTACCCAAGTACTTGTCTTTTAAGAAATCCAAGGTTGTCTATTGGAGCGACATCTTCTGGCATCGTTGCCAGGGAACGTATTGAGGGATTTTCCCCCTGGGATACGAAAAATTGATCACCCTTCATGTAGGTGACCAAATTCTGTTATGATTGCATTCACATCACCTTGGCAACTCCACACCCCCTCATTATCATTCATCACCCTAGCTTTTAGAAGGCTTAATACTCGCTCTGACACCTCATAGCAAAAATCCCAATTTGTTTCTAACCCTAAAAAACTAATTTGCAGGAAAGTCTGGAAAGAGAAAAATCCCCCTGCTTCTGCTACCATCTCACCAGCCTTTGAAACTTCCTCCTCCAGTTCTGAGCCCACTGTTGCTCACAATTTAGGACTTATTCCTAAGACGCTGAAATACCCTCCTTCCCCTCCAACTCCTATGGTCTTGACCTCAGTTCCTCAAGTAAATTTCAATCCTCCTCCACCATTCTAGATGGCTCTTCCAGACTTCTTGCTAAATAAGTATGCACCTCTCAATTTACCTCAACACCTGAGTGCTATGCCCCAGGACTACTTGAAGCTTTTTCCTAGGTTCAATGGGGAAGATGATAATTCTACTCAGAAACACATTCATTCCTTCAGTGGTTTTGCTGAGAACCTAAATGTAGAATAGCTGTGGTCCCGAGACTTTTTGTACAGTCCCTTGATGGAAAAGCTAGAAAATGGTTCAAAACCCTCCCTGATGCTTCCATCACTACCTGGGAGGAACTGGAAACCTCCTTCACACAAAAATGGGGTCAGAAGGGAGATCATGAGTACCTCCTCACAAAGTTCAACACCATCAGGAAGAAGCCAGAGGAGAATATATTTGATTTTAATAAGAGGTTCAATAAGCACTGTTAGCCCTAAGATGCAGTGCTGATTTATTTTGAAGGATGAAGGAAAGGTTTGGTCTACTTCACTGTTCTGAAAGGGGTCCCACATGGGCCATCATTCCCCTTCCTCTTTTACCCCACTCACACCCTACCCATCCCATTTCCTAAATTAACCTTCATACCCCGACAAAACCCTCTTTAATCTTAGCCCCAAGAAAATTAGCCAAAAAACCCCATAAAACCTTACCCATTCACCATACGCACCATCAACACAGCTCCCGAGGGCACCTTGTAATTCCACCTCCCTTCACCATTGATCTTTTCCATCCGATCCTATGGCCAACATTCCTCCCAATCAATGAAGCATGTCCGATCGTTCTCCACCGTTAGATCAACCCCACCAGATCTAACGGTCAGCGTCCATATTGCACGGACAACAAGTGCAAAAAGTACCCACCTATTGAGGGTGGTTTTTCTCTTTCCCCGCCTCTACGTGTCATCCATTGAATTGCATCGGGAAAGTTCTAACATTTTTTGCTTACCGCTCGATGCCTGCTCGATAAAAGCTATTTCCACTTAAACAAAACCACCCCGCGTGTTACTGTCCACACATCTCCACCACCCGATAACCATCCGATCTGTCAACTGGAATATCCAACGACCTAGACATGTTCCACTCCTGCCACGACCGTTAGCCTCCAAAAAGAAATCCCCACCATACATCCCCTTTAATCCGATGGCCACCATTCACGATTACTCACAACCATTCATCTACCCATGCACTCCATACCCCACGTCCTGTTTGTTACTCAAAGAAGAAGTGGCTGACTCTGTCAGTTTGGCGACAGTATGACCATGAAACTGAATTAAAAGAAGAGCATGGCTGCAGGAGAAAAGGACATAGCACGACTCAGCAACCAAATTAAACAGTCATGGAACTCCACTGCCATGATTAATCTGACCACCTAGAGGACAAAACGATACCAGAACTAATCAGGTTTTCGTAGTGGAGAAAGCAACGACGATCAAAGATGTTATCAGACAGCTAATGGTAGTTGGTGGTTAATTAAGACCCCTCCATCCCTAACGGCTAAGGTCGATTGTAATGATAGATTATAAATAGCTAGAAGAAATATGTAATCAGGGTTGGCGATTGTGTTTCGGTTCAACTTTTGGAGACTGTAGATATTCTGTAACTTGTAGCATCTCATCTTCATTTTCAGCAATGAAAGCTTCTTTTTCTTTTAATCACTCAATTCCCATTTCTCCTCTGTTCTAAGCTTGGGCTTGAAGTGTTGTATTCATGATTTCTTCTACGTCTAATGCTAGATAACTGTCATCTTATCTCTGGATTGGGAAATTGAATGTATTAGTGAGTATGTCACTCAGGTTTCTTTTGTATCTAATGCAAGATAACTGTCATCTTATCTCTGCATTGATAGATTAGATTTGCAAGTTTCTTTACTAGTTGCAGCTGGCCATCATACATTCTGTATGCATCTGCTGGTGTGGTTAGTATTCTTCATCTATTCACCTAATTCCCAAATTGTTGAGCATTGGTGGTCTAAAGCCTTGTAGTTTGAGGGTGTTCATGCATGTTTGGAGTGAAAATAGAGTAGAAGTGGTTATCTAGCTTGAACCAAACCATCACCCATCCCAATAAGTTCCTAGAACCATATTGAAGATTATATGTTACCAGGCATCTCCGAGCTACAACCTAGGAGAGTTTCCTGGAGCCCTAACATAATTGGTGTCGTTGCCGGGGAGAGGAGATTGAAGCTCAGCTTCCCTGGGAGATGACACAGATCCAACTTTGATGATAGACAAAGTCTAGACACATTTTTGGTTGTAATCATCTATCTGGTGACTCTACTGGAGGCCGAAATTCTTGGCCAGTCCACATCATAGTTCTGGCTCAGTTTGTGAGGCATACTCGGAGAAATCCTCAGAAATCACTAGCTGACCCAGTACATGACCCTAATAAGATTATCAAGGAAAGAAAGAAATAACAAAAGGGAGAATCAGTATCAGGTAAACCTAAACAAGCTTATGCATCTCTTCAAGAAAGGCTTGTAACAAAGCACGTACATGTTGAGAATATAGCCTTTAGCACTAGCAGTGAAGAAAATTTTTCGGAGATTCATAAAGCTCCTTATTCTTTAGCTCCTCCTTTAGATTTCTACCCAAAGGAAACCTCCCCTCTTGTCCATCATATTCCTTTAGCCTTGTCAGTCATTTCTCAACTCCCTACCTTTCAGACTGTCAGCACTCTTTCATCTACCCCAGTCATGGCAGACACACAAGCACCCACCAAATGGAAAGAATCATAGCTACTAGGTATGGGCCCTTGGTATTGCCTACTCCTTTGAATTCCATACCTGTAGGAGAATATCAAAAGTAGATGCCTAAGTTCACTGGGACAGAAGGAGTCAGAGCAGAAAAACATCTTGAGTCATTCTATAGCTATGGTGATAACCTAGATATTAGTGAAGATGATGTATGGATGAGTATTCATCCAAAGCCTAGATGGAGAGGACGGAAAATGGTTCAGAGAATTAACCCCTAGGTATATAACAAGCATTGAGGCCTTAGATGATGTGTTCCTAAAGCATTGGGGGGATAAGAAAGATCTGCTCTATTATCATACTGAGTTTGGAAACCTAAAAAGGGAAAATGGGGAGTCATTGTTCAATTTCAATAAAAGGTTCAACGCATGTACAACAAGATACCAGCTGAAGTGAAACCTACTCCCACCTCTGCCAAGCTCACCTATGCCAATTCCTTTGATTCTGACTTCTGCCTACTATTGAGAGAAAGAATATGTGCTTCTATGGCTAAGATGCAAGATGCAGCCTTGGAGGTAGAATCTAATATTATGGTTGTAGAGAAACTCAAAGGACATGCCGATCAAAGGGGACAAAGGGGTGAATATTCTTCATCGTCAGACCCCAAGATAGACAAAATGACCAAGATGATAGAGTCATTGGCCTTTGAAATCTCCAAGCTAAAGGTTGAGCAACATTCGGGGAAAGGAAGGGGTCCTAATACATTTTCTCCTAGAAACCCAAATCTGTATAGGAGAGAAAATGAACAATTGCAGATCATGCAAAGGGGCAAAGAGGTCAATGAAGAACAAAAGGTGAAGACTCCTTTCTAGAACGTAGTCATGGAGGAGGAGAAGTTTGATGAGGAGGATGAGATCCACTGCATGGAAGACGAAGGCAGTGCTTCCTTTTTGACATTAGCTACCTATGAGGAGTCATTACTCAAGGACCAGCCCAGCCAAGAATGGGACAGAGAAGTTGTTCTGCAAACTGAAGATCAGCAGAGATATAACCTAAGGTCAAGGATGAGTAATGGCAAAGAAAGCCCTATCCAAAGAGTTTTTGTCCCCACAGAGCAACATATTAGCAAGCAGAAGCGACCAGCAGCTGATCCCAACATCCTCAAAGCACCAACTCAAGAGGTAAGAGGTCCTGACAAGTCCCCTTCCCCTTTCAGTTTTGAATCAGAAGTCCAGAAGTTGAAAATATCTGTACCTCTGATAGAACTAGTAAAGAATGAGGCCTTTAAGAAACCCATCCTTGATGCCCTTGAGCTCAAAGCCACACAAGCATCAAATGACTATGTGAATTTGCAAGATGATAAACCTCATGTTGTTCTTAGTACCATGACTGAACCTACTGATGACAATTCCCCATCATTTTATGTCTCCTTGACCATTCATGACAAAATCCTTCACAATTGCCTACTGGACACAGGCGCCAATCATAATCTAATGCCCAATCCTGTCATGGATGAGGTAGGCCTTGATATCACTTGACCTTATCATGACTTATTCTCTTTCGATTCTAGAAAAGTGAAATGTCTAGGGTTGATCAAGGACTTGGCCATCACTTTATCTCAGGTGCCCATGAAGAGCATGATGATGGATATTTTAGTAGTAGATGTTCCCCCAAATTTGGCATGCTACTTTCCAGAGGATGGATTAAGAGGTTGGGTAGGACATTGAAAAATGACCTGTGCTATGCCACTATGCTTGTTTTTGGGGGAGAAAGCAAAAGGTTATACAGGGAAGTCCAACTGGCATATGTCATCAGTGATGAAAAGAATCCCACTAATCATCCCATTTATGTTGTCAACACTGATTTTGGAGCATGCATTCTCCAAATTGAAGAATACCAGCTGGCCTCAATGTAGCTCAAGAAACCAGTATGCCAGGTCATGGGGAAGGAAGGGCCATAGATTTGGGATATGTTCTTTGATGGAGCTTGCTCTAGGGAAGCTGCAGGAGTAGGTGTAGTGATGGTATCCCCAACACAGGAATGCATACAACTGTCTTTCAAGCTAAGTTTTCAGGTCACCAACAATATAGAAGAGTATGAGGCTTTGATATTGGGCTTAAATGCTACTAAAGAAATTGGAAACAAAGACATACAGGTGTTTGGAGATTCCTATCTCATCATTCAACAAGTAAACAAAACGTTCAAGCAAAGCACCCTAGGTTGAAAGCATACAGAGATGAGATATGGAGGCTCAAAGATTCTTTTAGTAGCTTTTGTATCTCATATATTCCTAGAATAAAAAATCAGCTTGTTGATTCCCTCATTGTGTCTGCTAGCATGTTCATCCCTCCCATGCCCCCTAAATTGGCTTATGAAGTTTAGGTAAAATACAGACCATCTCTACCTGATAATGTCAAATACTGGAAAGTTTTTGAGGATGATGGTGAACTCAATAGGTTTCTGCAAGTCATTGATGAATTCTCTGAAATGCAGATTGATCAAGAGAATGAAGCCATGGGGGAATGTCACCAGTCTCAGCTAAGAAACAAAATTGGCCAAGACAACATTGTACAATTGCCTAGTAACCATATACCTAAAGGGTTGGTGCCTCTAGAGAAGCTGTTTGACCATAATGATGTAGGTTATAAGACTGCCCAAAAAGAAAATAAGTCTGTAGTCCATAGGCATAACATAGGGAGCCCATATCATCCAAAGTATGTAAATCTATCCACCCACTTGTCTACTGCCCAAAGTTTTGAATACTGCACCCTAATGAAGCAATTTGCCGATGTATTTGCCTGGGAATACAATGACCTTAAGAATTATGACAAAAAAATCATTCAACATAAGATCCCACTGGAGAAAGAAACCATCCCTTTCAAGCAGAAGCTGAGACCCATAAAACCTCTTCTACTCCCTTTGATTGAAAAGGAAATTAAGAAATTGTTGATTGCCAAGATTATAGTTCCCCTGAGGTATTTGAAGTGGGTAGCCAACCTGGTAGTCGTGAGGAAGAAAAGTGGGGAAATCAGGCTGTGAGTCAACTTTAGGAACTTGAACAAATGCTCAAAGAAAGACAACTATCCCCTACCCAAGATGGAACATTTGCTGCAAAAGGTTTCAGGGGCTAGAGTCATGTCTTTCTTGGATGGATTTTCAGGGTACAACCAAGTTGTTGTACATCCAGAGGACCAAGAAAAGACTGCCTTCACCACTCCTTGGGGCACTTTTATGTACTCCAAGATGCCCTTTGGACTGATGAATGCTAGGGCCACCTTTCAGAGGGCCATGGATATAGCTTTTGTAGGAGAGAAGGACAAGTTTGTCCTAGTTTACCTGGATGATATAATAGTTTACTCCAGTAGTCATCAGGATCATTTGCAGCATTTGAAGAAAGTGTTTTTGAAGTGCAGAAGGTTTGGGATTTCAGTAAATCCTAAGAAGTCACAATTTGATTTAGAAGAAGGCAAGCTTTTAGGACACATTGTTTCTACTATAGGTGTTAGGATTGACCTAGAAAGAGTTAAAGCAATACAGAGATTGTTTGTCCCCAAGTCAAAAAGGGACATTCAATCCTTTTTGGGCAAGATCAACTTTGTGAGGAGGTTTATTCCCAATTTTGCAGAACTAGTGAAACATATCACCTCCATGCTGAAAAACGATCAGAGATTAAATGGACCGATGCAATAAGAAAATCTTTTGAAGCCATCAAAAGAGCTATTATAAAAGGTCCCACTCTAATCAGCCCGGACTATAACAAGGAGTTACATATCTTCTCTTTTGCTTCTTGTAACACCCTTGCAGCAGTCTTGTTGCAGAAGGATGATGAAGATATAGAGCACCCAGTGGCCTTTTTCAACAAAACTTTAAGGGATGCTAAATTAAGATATGAAATTATTGAAAAACAGGCTTATGCTCTTATTAAGTCTTTAAAGGCATCCCGAATCTACATTCTTCACTCCAAGGTGATTACTTATGTACCCTCTACCTCAGTTAAGGATGTCCTAACATAGCCAGATGTTGATGGAAGAAGGGCTAAATGGGTTGCAAAACTCATAGAGTTCAGTATAGAGGTAAATCCCACCAAGCTTGTCAAAGGCCAAGGCTTAGCTAAGCTTATTGTTGAGGAAAATTGCAGTTTGCTGGACATAAATTGCATAGGTGCAGCTTCGGAGGTTGAACAAGCAGAGAAGGCAACTGAAGAATGAAAGCAGAACTAGTCATTAGCTAAAAATTTGGCTACTTATGAATGGTATTCTAGTATAGCTGATTTCTTGTTGCAGCTAGAAGTCCCCCCAGGGCTCAGTTCAAGCCAAGATAGGACCATCAAGCTTAGAGCAGCCAAATTTTGTATTATTAGGAACCTGCTTTATTGGAGGGACCCATCTGGAATCCTCTTGAGATGTCTAGACAAAGAGAAATCTGTGGAAGTCATGCACCAGTTCCATTCTAGCATCTATGGAGGACATCATTATTTGAAAACCACAGCCCACAAGATCTTGAGAGCTGGATATTATTGGCCCACTCTATTCTCTGATGTGTTTTCATTTATGAAATCTTGTGACAAGTGCCAAAGGTTGGGAGGAAGGCAACAACTGAAATCTTTTCCCCTAAAGCCAATACATACCAGTGGCCCTTTCCAGTATTGGGGTTTGGATTTCATAAGGGAGATTAATCCCCATTCCAGTGGCTAGCATAGATGGATTTTAGTAGCCACTGATTATTTTACCAAATGGATTGAGGCCATCCCCACTAAGAAAGCTGATCACTAGGTTGTCATGAAATTCTTGACAGAAAACATTTTCACCAGGTTTGGCTGCCCAAACAAATTGGTTACAGATAATGCAGTAGCTTTCAAGGTGAAAGAATTGGTGGACATGTGTGACTCAATGGGCATTAAACTAGTGCATTCCACCTCATAATATCCTTAAGGTAACGACCTAGCAGAATCATCCAATAAAAGCCTAGTAAGGATAATAAAAAAGCTACTAGAAGACAACAAGTGGAGCTAGGATTCCAAACAAAAGTTTGCATTGTGGACTGACAGGGTCACCACCAAGAATTCCACAGGGAATTCTCCATTCAAGTTAGTATATGGCACTGAGGCTATTTTCCCAATCCAATTGATCCTCCCTATGGCCAAATTCTTGCAAGAAGAGCAGAACGAGGAAAGTGACATGGCAAGGAGGATGAGTGACTTGGATGAAGTTCATCAGATCAGAGATCAACTAATTGAGAGGTCTACAATACATCAAAGGAAAATCAAGGAAGCTTTTGACAGAAAGGAAAATATGGATAATCTTCAGGTTGGTGACTAGGTCCTCAAATGGGATGCACTGAAGGAAAAGAAAGGCAATCATGGTAAATTTGATGCTCTATGGACAGGACCATTTGTCATCTCTCAGGTCCAGGGAAACAATACTTTCATGCTGCAAATTTTGGAGGGAGAAACTATTTTTGATGGCCCAGTCAATGGGTGGTTTTTGAAAGTTTATTTTGTTTAAGGCTTTCAGGCCTCAGTATTGTAAATATGTTATTTTTCAAAGTTTTAGTGTAGGCTTAGATAGACTCCATGCCCAATGGAATACTAGGTAATATTTCTGATCTTGTTTCTTATGTAAAAGGCAGTGGTCTACGGTTCTTGAAACCTCACAGGGAGGATTTCATCCCTAGAAGGAGCCAGTGTTAGCCTTGAGATGCAGTGCTGATTTTTTTTTGAAGGATGAAGGAAAGGCTCGGTTGTTTTCACTATTCTTAAAGGGGTCCCACATGGGCCATCATTCCCCTTCTTCTTTTACCCTGCTCACACCCTACCTGTCCCATTTCCTAAATTAACCTTCATACCCTGAAAAAACCCTCTTTAATCTTAGCCCCAAGTGAATTAGCCAAAAAACCCAGAAAACCTTACCCATTCGCCATACGCGTCGTCACCACAGCTCCCGAGGGTGCCTTGTAATTCCACCTCCCTTCGCCGTTGATATTTTCCCGCCGATCCTATGGCCCACATTCCTCCCAATCAATGCATCATGCCTGATCATTCTCCACTGTTAGATTAACCCCGCTAGATCTAATGACCAACGTCCATATTGCGTGAACAACAAGCACAAAAAGTACCCGCCCGATAAGGGAAATTTTTCTCTTTCCCCGCCGCTATGTGTCATCCATCGAATGGCATTGGGGAAGTTCTGACATTTTTCTCTTACCACCTGATGCCTACCCAATAAAAGTTGTTTCTACTTAAACTAAACCACCTCGCATGTTACCGTCCGCACATCTCCGATGCCCGATAACCATCTGATCTACCGGCCAGAAGATCCAATGGCCTAGACATGTTCCATTCCCGCCACGATGGCTAGCCTCTAAAAAGCAATCCCCACCAAACATCTCCCTTGATCTGACACCCACCATTCACGATCACTCACAACCATTCATATACCCATGCACTCCATACCCCACGTCCTGTCTGTTACTCGAAGAAGAAGATGGCCGACTCTGTCAGTTTGGCGATAGTCTGACCATGAAACTGAATTAAAAGAAGAGCATGGCTAGAGGAGAAAAGGACACAGCACAACTCAGCAACCGAATTAAACAGTCATGGAACTCCACTGCCATGATCAATCTGACAACCTGGAGGACAACACGATACCAGAACTGATCAGGTTTTTGTAGTGGAGAAAGCAACTACGATCAAAGATGTTATCAGACAGTTGATGGTAGTTGGTGGTCAATTAAGACCCCTCCATCCATAAACGACTAAGGGCCATTGTAATGATAGATTATAAATAGCCAGAAGAAAGATGTAATCAGGGTTGGAAATTGTGTTTCGGTTCGAATTCTGGAGACTGTAGATATTCTGTAACTTGCAGCGTCTCGTCTTCATTTTCAGCAATGCAAGCTTCTTTTGTTGCTAATCACTCAATGCCCATTTGTCCTCTGTTCTAAGATTGTGTCTAAAGTGTTGTATTCATGATTTCTTCTACGTCTAATGCTAGATAATTGTCATCTTATCTCTAGATTGGACAATTGAATGTATCAATGAGTAGGCCACTCAGGGTTCTTCTGTATCTAATGCAATATAACTGTCATCTTATCTCTGCATTAATAGATTATATTTGCAAGTTTCTTTACTTGTTGGAGCTGGCCATCATACATTCTGTATGCATCTGTTGGTGTGGTTAGTATTCTTCGTCTATTCACCTAATTCCTAAATTGTTGAGAATTGGTGGTCTAAATCCTTATAGTCTAAGGGTGTTCATGCATTCCTGGAGTGAAAACATAGTAGAAGTGGTTATCTAGCTTGAACCAAACCATCACCCATCCCAATAAGTTCCTAAAACCATATTGAGGATTATATGTTACTAGGAATATCCGAGCTACAACCTAGGAGAGTTTCCTGGAGCACTAACAAACACTATAACAACTTGCCTGCTGAGATAAAACCTGGCCCAGCTGTAGCTCGGGTAGTTTAGTTGGGAGCCTTTGAATCTGACTTTGGTTTCACCTTAAGAGAAAGGAAATTTCCTACCTGACATCAACTCTAGGTCAACACTTTGGAAGTAGAAGAAAATTTTGCCTCCACAGGGAAGTAAAGTGGAAAGTAGGAAACCATCGGGAATAGAAGAGGCAAAGAAGAAGCTTCATCCTCTGGTCAAACTAGAGAATCACTAGACCAGAAGTCAAAGGAGCTGGATAAACTCATAAGGAGTTTGTCACATAAGGTTGGAAAACTTGAAATTTAGAATAAGAGTCCCTCCAAACAGAATGCTCAAGGCAACAATCGGGGATATAATCCACAATATAGAAGGCCCCCATTATAGATACTACCAAGGGAAAGAAAGGAATAGATGGATCAGATCTGTCATCCTCTATATTAAGAATATGATGTTGATGAGCAATGGTTAGATACATAGGAGATGCAAGGAAACTTATATTTTGCTTTCTCTGAAGAAGAACAGGAGAATATGGTTCACCAGGAGGTTAGTCATGATGGAGAAGCAAAAGATAAGAAATATATGAATTATTATTGAAAAAAATTTACAGAGTTCATGTTGGAACAACCACAACATAAATATAATCTAATATCTTCAAAGAAGAGGTTAAGAGAACTAGAGTAGGAGGTGGAAACTTCTCCCTAAGTTACTTCTCCATTACCGAACAAAGGGAAAGGAAAGATGAATTCTAACCCTGTCAGGATAAAATTACCCTTGAATAAGGAAGGAAATGGCTCAGGGGAGCACACAAGAAAGGGAGAACCTATCTTGTAGAAAAACACCAATGGTAGTGAAGGAGAAGCTAAGCCAGGAGGTATAGAGAAGACCCAACCTACATTCAACCTTCAAAGGGATCTTGAAAAGATAAAGATTTATGTTCCAGTGACTGAGCTTCTGAAGCAGCCTACGTATAAATATCAGATATCTTAATTCATGCTTCCATCAGTATCATCACCCACCCATGATTCTCTAAATCTCCAAGAAGAGAGGCCAATGGTGGTCTTCAGACCGCATGTCGAAGGACTTGACCCTTCTGCTGCACCTTTCTATGTAACTCTAGGAATTCATGATCTTCTTCTACATAATTGCATGCTGGACTCCGAAGCCTCCCACAACCTCATGCCCTTGGAAGCAATGGAACAACTTGGATTTCAAATCACTAGGCCCTAGAAGGACCTATACTCCTTTGAATCCAAGAGAGTCAAATGTTTGGAAACGATAAAGGATATGGTGGTGAACTTGGCTCAGATCCCTATGAAAAGCATGATAATGGACATAGTAGTGGCAGATATACACCCTCGCTTTGGCATGCTGCTATCTAGTTCTTGGGGTTCCAAGGTAGGGGGCTCTATCAAGTTGGACCTAACTTATGCCACCATTCCCACCTTTGGAAGAGAACAAAGGATACAATATAGAGAATCCAGGTTTGTAAGATTTGTTACCCCAACTAAAGGCTCAAAAAACTCCCGAGTGTATGGAAAAGAAAGTGACCTCTCCTGCCTATTTCTAGTAGAAGATGAGGCTATCACAAAAGAAACATCAACCCACCTAACATGGCAATTAGAACATTAGCATCCAAGTGAAAGCAAAGTTTGGAAACTATATTTTGATGGAGCTAATTCAAAAGAAGGAAATAGGTGAGGAGTATTATTGGTATCTCCTGAAGGCTGCCTAATACCCCTCTCATTCAAAATGGTGTTCGAAGCAACCAACAACATGGAGGAATATGAAGTGCTGCTCCTTAGGTTACAAACTACAAAATATCAGAATATTGAATGTCTAACAGTTTATGGAGACTCTGAGATGGTCATAAGCCAAATTAGGAATCAATGCCAGGCCAAACACCCCAGACTGAGGATGTACCAAAATGAAGTATGGGACTTTATTGATAATTTCTTCCTAGATTTTAACATCCAGTTTCTGTCCAAGGAAGAAAATAGGATGGTGGACTCTCTTGCTATAGCTACAAGTACTTGCAGGCCCTCCCAAAATCCTCTTCTTAGATATGAGGTGGAAGTTAGGTGTAGACCCTCCATACCTAATAACATCAAGCACTGGCAGGTGTTCAAAGATGATGAACAAGTGAAACAATTCATAGAGGTCATTGGGGAGTTTTCTAACTCCACCATCGATCAAGAAGAAGAAGAAGAAGCTGATCAATAAGCCATTTCATGGAAAGATGCAGTCGATAGGAAAAAAAATTTGCAATTGAAAAGGAACACTATTCCTCACGGACTAGTCCTAATAGAAAGGATTTTTAATAAAGATGACATAGCCGCCAAACAAATAGCTCCTGAAATGGATGATCAAGTACAAAATTGCAACATTGGATCAGAGGAGGAGCCTAAGATGATTAAGCTGTCAAAAGGAATCCCATTGAATTACAAACAGAGGTATTTAGATCTTATGAAAGCCTACAAAGATGTTTTTTCTTGGTCTTATGATGATTTGAAAATGTTTGATACTAACATCATACAACATAAGATTCCTTTGAAAAGTGGAGTGAAACCATGCAAGCAGAAACTCGGACAAAGAAATCCACTCTTACTCCCCTCCATTGAAAGAGAGATAAGGAAGATGTTACAGGAAACTATTATAGTACCTCTAAGATATTCTGAGTGGGTGGAAAATCTAGTCCCAGTTCGGAAGGAGAACAGAGAGATAAGGCTATGTGTGGACTTCCAGAACCTAAACTGGGCACCTTTAAAATACAACTACACGCTGCCCAAGATGGATAATATATTGCAGAAAGTGGTTGGTTCAGCCAGAATGTTTATGGTGGATGGTTTCCTCGATATAATCAAGTGGCAGTTCATCCTGAGGATTAGGAAAATACTGCTTTCCCCACCCCATGGGGAACATTTATGTATGATCACATGCCTTTTGGGATGATAAATGCAGGGGCCACATTTCAGAGAGCCATGGACATAGCTTTTCTTGTGGGAGTGAGACAAATTCGTGGTTGTTTACTTGGATGACATCACAATCTTTTCCAAGAATTAGGAGGAACACATCATCCGCTTAGAACTCACCTTTGAGAAGTGCTAGAGATATCATCTCTCCTTGAATCCTAAGAAATCCCAATTCTCCCTAAGTGAAGGGAAGCTGCTAGGACATGTAGTATCGCAGGAGGGTGTGAAGATTGATTCTAAATGGATTGAAGCCCTCATCCACATTCCTTTGCCCAGGAATAAGAAATAAGTCCAAGCCTTCTTGGGAAGAATAAATTTCTTGAAGCGTTTTATACCCAACTATGTAGAGATTGTCAAAGGTATTACATACATGCTCAAGAAGGGAAACAAAGTCAAGTGGAGCCCCATCCCCCGTGATTCCTTTAGCAGAATAAAAAAAGCTTTGGTTGAAGCCCTTTCTACATATTTTCTTTCACCTCTCCACATACCATTTCCGTAGTGCTGCTATAGAAAAATAAATTGGGTTATGAGTAGCCCATTGCCTTCTTTAGCCAAGTACTAAGGAGTGTTGAACTAAGATATAACATATTGGAGAAATAATATTACGCACTAGTCAAGGCTCTGAAGGGGTTTTGTTCATATGTGTTGCAGTAAAAAATCACAGTGTTTGTCCCAACAATAGTAGTCAAGGACATCCTAGTGCAAGGAGACAATGAGGGAAATACGAGCAGGTGGATAGCAAAAATACTAGAATACAAGATGGAAATAAAGCATACCAAGCACATTAAAGGCCAAGGGATGAGCAAGGTTTTATCTAAATCCAACTTCCAAGAACTAGGGATAAACCTGATCAGAGAGGAAGATAGACCAAAGGATCACCAAAGAAGTATTAAAACATCTGAGCATAAAATCTATGCTAAATACCAGGGGTCACCATGGTACAAGAATATCGTTCATTACCTATTATTCTTGAGGTGCCTATTGGGGATGGACTCCTCCAAATATCGAAGCCTGAGGTTTCAAGCTAAGAAATATATCATATCCAATGGCCTACTTTACTAGAAGGACCCTATGGGGGTATTGTTGCTATGTTTGGTGGAAGGAGAGACCCATAAGGTGATTGGAGAGATTCATGAAGGATTATATGGAAAGAATTACGACGCACAAAATCCTTAAGGTTGTATTTTACTGGCCTACACTGTTCCAGGATGTCTATAACAAGGTCAGGAGGTGCCAAAAATGCCAGGTGTTTGTTGAAAGACAAAATTTTTCTCCTCTCCCCCTAATTCCTGTGCATGTGGGGATCCTTTTAGATAGTGGGGACTGGACTTCATAGTGGAGATTAAACCAACATCCAATGGCTAGCACAAATGGATATTGAGAGCCACTGATTATTTCACCAAGTGGGTAGAGGCCATCCCAGCTAGGAATGCTATAGACTCGGTCGTGTTAAAGTTCATGGAGGAGAACATACTATCCCACTTTGGTTTCCCTTTCAAAATAATCACTGGTAATGATGAGGTATTCAAATCCTCCAAGTTTGGCTACCCACAAGGCAATGGTTTGGCTAAGTCCTAAAATAAAGTTGTGGTGAGAGTGCTGAAGAATACTATCACTGAAAACCAAAGGAATTGGGATTCCCAACTGAAGTTTTCTCTATGGTCCAACCGAGTAACGCCTCAACGATCCACTCAGAAATCGCCTTTTGAGTTAGTGTATGGAAAAGATATTGTCTTTGAAATTCAACTAGAAATGCTAGTAGCAAGGTTGTTACAAGAAGTTGAAGAGGAGCCAATTCCCTTGACAAGGAGGATTAATCAGTTGGTTGAGCTTTAGGAGAACAAAGAACAGGTGGAGGCCAAACTATCCAGTTACAAAAAAAAATAAAATCTCTATTTGACAAGAAGGCCAATGACACCACTTCAGCTAGGAGATTTAGTTCTCAGGTGGGATGTCTGATGGGAGGACAAAGGAAAACATGGAAAATTTGATCCATTGTGGTTTGGCCCCTTCAGGATTGCAGAAGAGAGAGGGAAAAATACATTTTTGCTTGAAAACTTAGATGGTGAATTGTTGGAACTACCAGTGAATGACGAGTTCCTAAAGTTCTATTTTTGAAATTAAGAATTAGCTATCTTACACTCATTGTAAATATCCAGTGTGTTTACTACAATTATCATTTGAAGTTCCTTTTATTGTAAAAAAAATTTCTTTTGTGAAAGTTATCTTTCAATTGAGAAGTGACTCCATGCCCAAAGGAGTAGTTCACAATGTGCAGGTTCTTAGCACATTGATGGAAAGGAAATGTCCCTAGATGGAGTCAATGTTGTCATTTACTGCTCACTTACTGCTTTGCAAATGATTAGTGGTGTAGGATGCATGAGAACAATGAACTTGAAGCCATTTCTTGAGCCACATAAGTTATTAGAGATTAATGAGATCCTCTCCATTTCATAATGCTCATAAAAATAGTTTTGGTGGTATATACAAGTCCAAAAAAAGGTTCTCGGATCAAAAGGTAGAGCCTGTAGAAGATTGTCCCTAGAAAGCCCAACTGATTGAGGAAAATGGCTAAGTATGGAGAAAAAATCATAATCGGGACTTGGGATAGTTCATCGCATTCGCATATCAGTATCAGTGGGGACCAGGAGGAAAAGAACATCTACGATTAAAGAAACTACAATCCGTTGATCACCGATATTTCATGTTGGTGTCAGCGGGTTAGGGAACCACATTTATCAGTATCAGCAGGATTTAAGTCCTGAAGACTACGTCGGGGGGCTGATTAGATATGATGTAATATCGCTGAAGGAGGCCGAGAAATTAATTAACAAAGACAATGGTTAACAAAACAAGAGCAGGCTGCCCCCCTTCTCTCTCCTCCATGTGGCACAATATCGCATCCCACGTCCCACATCACAATGGTCCTAAACACTGCTATCGCATATCACCACCCGCAGATCCAACAATGCCTCAGTTACATCATACTCCAAACGATGTGTGGGGCTGATAATGGGATATATTGTTGCAACACTGAGGAAGAGCCAGAAAGTGTTAACAAAGGAAATCATGGAAAAACAAGAGCAAGCAGTCCCCTTTTTCTCTCCTCCACATGGAGGTACATCATATCACACATTGGTGGAGCAAAGGGATCACTCTTCAAAATACCCTGCTACACTGCGATTTTGCAATACAATTTTAAATCTCTGAGGAGGGGCTGATTCTGATTAACAAAAGATTTTATGAAAAAACCAAGGCTGGACAAGCCTTTTTCTCTCTCCTTCAGGGGGCCACGTGGTGGCATATGTTTGGTCCACTAAACTGACATGGCAACTGACATCAGCAATGACGTGGCACGTACATATGCTGACATAGCAGGTGGACATGTGTCACATGTTTTTGGCATTTTCAAGGGTCATATGGGGCCATTTCTGGGTGCCACGTGTCACCACTCACAGGGTGACACGCGACAGTGATGACATCACCTATCATAAATAGTGATCGGTGATTGCTCAATGTAAAGCTTTCTCTTCAGCTACGTTTCCTCCCTGGCTGTGATTACGATAAGGAAAGGGGCTCCCAAATGTGATAGGTTATGTGTTGTATTGTATAGGGATTTCGTGTCCAGGAAATTTTCCGATGAGGGACTCTTGTAGTATCAAGAAAAGTCCCCCTCGCACAGTTATTGAGAGCTTTAGAGCCAACACATGGGCCCTTTGGTTCTAGCCCCAATTGTATAAGTAAATTCAACAAAGGGGCTAAAATAAAGAGATACTAAGGGGGAAATCCAAAGGCACCCTTTTGCTCATTCCAGAGGTATAAGTCTGTGCCCTTTCACCTGTATGAAGAGATGAATGCTCATGCCCCTTGAGACTTCTATCATTAAACCAAGAACACACCCCCAGGCTGGATCATGGCACTGACTATGCTCAGAATGTTTTTATGGTAGAAATCGACGAGGTCAGTGCGAAAGCAAATACAGAGGAAAATATAGAAGATCGAGCTTTTGATATCGGGAAGAGAAGAGCGTAGAGGGATTAAGTAGAACACTTAAGGTTGAAGTGACAGAGTCGGTCCCAAAAGCGGATGTAGTAGTGAATCAAGGGAAGGAGCATTCAAAACCAAGTATGGGAACCCCCCAAAAGTAGTTCTTCGTGACCCATTCTCAAGGTTAGCGCCGAATATTTTTAACACGGAATGATGAGATTTAGTTGAGTAGCGCAAGAGAATATGCCATGAACTAAATGTAGCCATGAAACATAAATGATTACAGGGATGGGGAGCTACGGATTTTGCATTAATGTCTAACCTGGTCCATGATTAGGTGATGTTCCTTTCTCTGTGAGGCCATTATTATTGTTCTTAATGTTTTTGGATACAAAACCTCCTAGGCTGAGAGAGAGAGCTGACTTGACACTTGAAAAATCAACCCAAGATTTTATGTATGAAACCATGAACGAAAGCACCCCCTCTTCTTATAAATAGGGGGTCACAACACTCAAAAAGGGTTTCGAAATCTGAAAAGAAAGTCTATGATTTTTGTAAATTGTATTGCTTAGTAACATAGATCTTGAAGAATATTACAAGATTCGTAGTAATTCCTTCTCTAAAGTTTTACAGTGTGTTATTTACCTATTCCATTAATCTTATATGTTTTCCTCTTTGAATTCATGCAATAATGTATACTATACTCTGATATTTCAGACTTGTCTACAAACTCATCTGTGTTTAAGGGTTAATGAATATGCCTGTGTGAGGGGATGAACTTATATTTTCAAGATATATTGCGTGAAGCATATCACTCAACTTCTTTTCTGTCCACTGCATCTTCCTCTAATTTAGCAGTTATAATAAATCTCATGGTTTCAGGCTCTACATTTTGCATATAGAATTATTGGTGCTTTGATTTCTATATCCTGAGTTGTTCTTCCTCTTTGAATTCTCTCATTTATCTTATAAATATGATTAAAAATGTAAATCTTTGAAGTGCTTGGCCTCCACTATTTCTGTTATATTTCTAGGAACTATGTGTGTGTAAAATGTTGAAACATGCAGCTTGTATATGTGGATGAAATAACCAACTCTCTAATAACCAACTTTGTGTGTGTGTGTATACACACACAAACACACACACACACACACACACACACAAAACATGGGTTGTGTCTCCTCCTGCTTGAGAATCATTTGAGGCACACTAATTTAGATGTACCCAAGCACTAGTCTTATAAGCAATCCAAGGTTGTCTTTGGGAGTGACAACATATAGTATGAACACTTAGTGTTTGAAAAATGGCTATAAGAAACTTGCTTTCATGGAATACAATGATTTCAAGGTATGCTCAGAGTGGATATTGTGAGCTAGCACTAAACATATTTCATCAAATGCATCTAGCAGATATGAGGCCAAATCAGTTCACACTTGTTATTCCCAATGTGGGAGTTGTGTTAAGAAGCCTTGGGACATTTTTGTCAGATGAACTAGTATAGATTCTTTGACATGGAGTATCAAGATTCTGCCAAGACATTTGAGATGTATTCAAGAGCATGAAAGAAAGTTGGAGAACTAGAATCCCTTTATAACATGTGAAAAGGCATGGGAGTGTGTAGAACCTCATAATATCTAGAAGTGTAAATGATTTATGAGCAACTACTTAGGACATTGGTGGAATTTTTAAGTGAGAGGTCATCTTCTCATAATGAAAAGCCTAAGCATCTATAACTAGTGCCAAACAAGTTGCAAAGTCCTAACCTGATGTTAGAAGAACTAGCTAAGTATTTAAATAAAATGAAAGCACTTCCAGCTCCTGGGGATGATGCAAACAATGAACATGAGGAAACATAGAAGTTAACACAACAGCAAGAGGGAGAAAAATTTCCCCTTAAAATTACTAGTCTACTAGCTCATTTGTACCATATAGTTTGGTTTTCTCAACTAATTAAAGTACTCCTAATGACAGTAAAGGATTTTAACACCAAGATAGGGGATGTTGCTTATACAATGGGAATAATTAAATTGTTGCTTGAGTGTGTAGAGTTGTTGTATAGATCAAAATTTGGGTAAGTGAGGCTCAGAGATGATATACAAAATACCCATGGCTATCCTTTTCTCATTTAGTTTGGGTTTACACTATATAGCTCTCAGCAAATCGAATTGATTATTGAACAATTAATCTTAGTTGATTCAGGGAGTCACAAAAAAATACATCATCATTCAGTTCTAATGTTTTATGTGATATCATTACTGCAGTAGAGTAGCTCTCCCTTAGAATAGATTTTCTCTTCTTCCATCAAAATCAATCTTATTCTGACCCTATAGAAGTCTGGCTCAGAACCCCTGGGGTCCCTTGCCAGATGAACAGTGACAACAAGAAGTACCTTCACCTCTACTTTGTGCATATAGCACTGTCACCTCCAAGTTTGTACGAACCCTGAGTTGATAAGTAAAGCTGGTAGCCCTGGGAGTTGCAACATTCTTGCTGCAATACCTAGGCTCATCACTTTTTGGTGCCGTTGCTGGGGAGGTGTCAGAGTAGGATGTGAATTACTGCTCCTTCTTCTATTTCTAGTCTCTAACTTTCTTTTCTTCTACTTCTAGTCTTCAATTTTCTTCCATTAGTTTATTTATGCAAAAGTAATCTAGTTTCTTTCTTTCATTTGTCATTTATCTACTTTCCTTTCCATTCTGCAATCAACAATTTCAATTCAGCAAGTAGTTTCCTTTTTGTTAGTAGTTTTTCATTCAATTAAGCAATTTCATTCTGCAAGTAGTTTTCTTTCTGTCAGAAGTCTTTCCATTCAATCAGCAATTTCATTCTGCAAGTAGTTTCCATTCTGTTAGTAGTTTTTCATTTAATCAACAATTTCCTTTCTGTAGAGTACTTTCCAGCTTTAAAGAAAATCTTACAAAAACCAACCCAAAAACATTTCCTTTCATGCCTCGTAGGAATAGGGATAATTCAAGAAAATTCTTGCCAAATACCCCCACTACATCCAACAGTCAACCTTCTCTCTTCTTTGGTGACTGTGAATTGGAAGAACCTTTAGGTGAGCAACCTGACATATTTGAAGAACCTATAGGGGAAGAAAAAGAGGAAGAACCCATTCCTACTAAACCAATGGCTAAAAACTAGGATGACAAAGGAGATAGATACAGAATTGAGGGTGCCTTCCCCATTAGGGAAACCAATGGGGACACTAAAATGAAGAATATAAGCACCTTTGCTCTACCTCATTTCCATGGCTTGACCACAGAGGACCCAAAAAATTTCCTATTTGAGTTTGCTATTATATGTTGAACCTATGAATATACAAAGGATGAGAAAAAGTTAAAACTATTTCCATCTACCCTCAAGGATGCAACATTCCGCTGGTTCATGGGTTTACCTGGAGATAGCATCATAAATTGGGCTCAGATGCAGCAGGCCTTTAACAACAAATATAGGGACTATTGTAGGTCAAAGCACACTAAAGAAGATATTTTTAGGATGACCATAGGCTAGGATGAATCCTTAGAAGACTATGAAGAAAGATTCCAACTCAATTACAAAAGGTGCAGGTGCACACTTGACCCTGAGTCACTGAAGTTGGTCCTGCTTAGAGAAGTAAGGGAGGATATCCTAGATACCTTGCATTTGTTAGTAGGAGGATATATCTACCAACTACCCTATGAGGATATCAAGACTGCCTTTAGAAACCGTTCCAGGGAAACCAGGAAAAAGTGTAGGAGTAGTCAACCTATGGCCAATACATCATCTTCCAACTCATCCATCAAGGGTGAAATTGGAAATATGCTGGAGGACTTAAAAAGTGAGATGCTACAAATCCTTTCCTTGCAATTGGATACCATGAATATCAAAAGGAAGCAAGAGGAAGAAGAGAGAGCCTTGACCATCTTTTGTCCTAAATGCACTAGGAGGCATCATAGGAATGAATGCCCATTGAACTATACTGAGATTTGCTCAGTTTGTGAAGAAAACCACTCCACAGACAAGTACCCTTCTTTACTTGGACTCAAAGCTATATATCAAGGAGCTGAAGGGGTCACTAAGCAGATTTGTTACATCAACCAAAGGAGACCTCCTCAGCCTAGACCATACCAGCAGGGTATGCAAGGATCATGCCATGCATATTACAAACCCAACCAAACCACAACCATACCTTCTTGGGGACCCCCTTCTCATGCTTCCTAGTCTACACCCCCTCCTTGGTCGTATGCACCTCAATATCATTCCCAGCCAGCCAACCAATCATTTCAACCTTACATTTAGCCACAACATCAGTGGAATACCCCACCCCAGGGGTGGGGGCCCCAATTCAACAATGTTCCATCCCCATTTCCTCCACCACCTACCCAACCACAACTCTTACACTCTCCTCCACCTAAGAAACCCCAGATGCTTGCCCAGTGAAATCCAAACCCAAACAATAGGCAAGATCAACAAGGATACAGTGGGATACTTTTTCCTATACGGTCCTTTCTTTTGGCTTATGCAATGCTCCTGCCACTTTCTAGAGAGCAGTATTGAGTATTTTTGCTGAATTAGTACATGATGCTGTAGAGATATATATGGATGATTTTACACCTTATGGCTGTGATTTTCAAGAAGACCTAACTAACCTAGGCAAAGTATTATGCAAATGCATAGAAATGAACCTGTCTCCTAGTCTAAAAAAATGTGAATGCTTAATGACTAAAGGGACTGTGCTAGGTCATTCCATATCTCAGCAAGGACTGCAAGTGGAACCAAAGAAAATAGCCATCATCCAAAGGGTCCCACATCCACAAAAGCAGAGAGATGTCAGGAGCTTATTAGGGTTAGCTGGATACTACAGAAGGTTCATAAAGGACTTCAACAAGTTGGCCTCTCCTTTTTTTGGGTTGTTGGCCAAAGATTTTGAATTTATATGGTCAAAGAGCTGTCAATAGGCCTTAGACATTCTAAAGGGGAAGTTAACCACTGCACCAATTCTCAAAGGCCCAAACTAGGCCCTTCCTTTTCATATTCATGCTGATGCCTCACACAAAGCCATAGGAGAATCCTTAGGTCACGTAGAGGAGAAATTTTGTTAGAAAATTATATATTACGGAGCAATGGAACACATAAAATATTGCAGAAATATAAACACAGAAAACACACAAAACAAGAGAGACACAGATATACGTGGTTCACCCAGTTTGGGCTACGTCCACCCCGAACAGCCAGTCCTTCCTTTCTATTATCCAGCAAAATGAAGAGACACAACCTACAGCAAATCCGCTGTAATATCCTCTGTTTTCTCTCACAGTTTCACCTCTCAGTTTCTCGCTCACCGAATACACATCTATCACACAGCCTCAAATACAATACCCTCATACAAAGAGAGGGGTTGCCTTCTAGGGAAAAAAACCCTAAACTAAACATAAGTTCTACCGTCAGATCATCCGCTTAATGAACGGCCCAGATTGACTAGAAATTACTATACTTTTACAAGGCAATTTTACAGCTGTTTTTACCTTCGGGGGCGCTGCCGCCGCCCCCCCCTGGACCCCCCCTGCAGCGAACATTTTACGGGCGGCGTTGCTGCCCCCATTTCAAACTGGGGTCCTATGTGGCGATAGCTTTGAATATAGAAGATAATCAGGCTGCACACCCAACAAATTTCACTACGCCATCTATTTTACTAGTAAAAACCTGTCAAAGGCTAAGTTAAATTATACTATGACTGAAAAAGAACTCCTAGCTATTGTGCATTCATTGAACAAGTTTAGGCATTACATTACAGGCTATGAGACATTTGTTATTAGCTTGTTGGGGCCTGAGCCAGGTTCAAAGTTAATTAGCCAAACAAATCCTTGTACTACTAGCCCTTTTGGCAACAGTCCACGAAGCGCAGACTGAGGTCTCACCCGAAGTAGTATGGGGGGGTGCTAGAACTAGGTTTCTACACCCTTGAGATGTCTAAAGGTTTGATTGGATTCAACTATTCATCCCTTCGCGCACTTCTCGGTTCCTCAAACCCTAATACATTGCCTTCACACAACCCTAACTAGGGTCTATGGAGTTTCTGTGCTATTCCCCTAAGACGCAACCAAGATCTTGCTTACCTTTCCAATACCAATTAGTTATCTTCGTGTAAATGGAAGACTTACATTATATTTATTTACACAACACATTCATATGATTTCATGCAAAAAATAAACAATAAAATTGCAATTATACCCAATCATACATTAAAATAGGAAAATATACACAGAAATATGGTAAACTTCTCTTTATTGATTCTTCCAATGGTTATAGACTCGACCTTCCTTGCGCACTCGGCTGCAGGGATATGCGCACTCAACTATGGACTACTAGGCCTCTACGTGCTTATTTACAGAGCCTTCTTCCTACTCTACGACCCAAAGACACACTTTACACTTGGACTCAATAACTTAGACTCATTATTCCTCTATTCTTCCTTATTCCTAGTTATATCATTTTCTATCCAACCAACATTACATTACAAAAACTAGGGCGACCAACCTTGTGACTTTATTATGATTTCGTGCTCCGCACCCATAATTCATGGAGCTTTTACAGAAGACTTTGTCAAAACTTGGGCTTTAAGCCCCAAAACATGCCTTGGAAGGATTCCATGCCCAACAAGCCCCTAACAAAAACATCGTGACTCGCCCTTGAGTCACTCTGTCGGCACAAAGATCTTCCCGCGGAGTCCCTCCAACTCTGCTCGAACCGCTGCAAGGTCGGCAATGCACTAAGCTACTGCCTGCTGGATCTATTTTACGTGTTGTTCCAAGATCGCGATGTCAGAAGTGCTTCTGTGCATCTATGCCTAGGTCCCCTGCATTTGTTTGAGCTTGCCTTCAATTGTTGTTGTGATGGTGAAGGCCTTGTCGATCCAAGGTTGAACACACACCATTAGGATTGCTTCCTGTGCCATGCCACATCCTCCTGTTCTTTCAGCGCTTTGGCCTATTGTATCCACACGAGCCTCTGAGTGAGGGCCATCATCTGCGCAGTTCCTTTGACGCTGTCATACTACTGTTGGAGTTCTCGCACCTTTGTCTCTAAGTGCTAAATGTTGGGGACCTCATGTAGATTTGTGAGGACCTCAAATGACTCCTCTAACATGCTGGTGCAGTCTCTCACTGCACTGTCAATCTCGTCTAGTCCCACTGTAATAGTGTTGGTGCGTTGTTCTCTTACTTTCAGAGGGGTGGATGGCTACACCTTTAACTGCAACTCTGCGATCTAAAGGTTCAACTCCAGCTGGACCTTTGCCATTTCCTCCCTCACCTCACGCACTCCTGCTGTTATCCTATGGATGCATGCCTCTTCTGGTGTGTCTGCTAGGATGGCCAGCTCAAGGACGCTTTGACAAGCTTCATCTAGTACCTGTACCAGCTGTCAATTCTGCAACACCACTTTGTCACGTTGCAAGCTCAACTATTCCATGTTGATTCTCTGCTCGCTGAGGAGTTGTAGTGTGCAGCTCTCCCTAGCTCGCAGTTTTGCAGTTATCCCATCCTGTAGAACATACAATCTCTCCCATGGGAGTGCAGCCATGTTGATACCGATACCCTTCAATGCGATAACCGTAGGCCTGTTAGCCTCATTTTTGTGTCCCTTCTGGCAGCACTATGGTATTCTTCACCTGAGCAAGCAACATCTATTCTATTGCTGTTGTTCCAACTGCGAGGCTAGTCGAAAGGGTACCAGCCTAAGGAGTGCACACCTACAACTCCTGCAACTGCGCTCTGAGGGCCCCCAACACAATCTAGTTCTCCTGCATAAAATTTTGGAGGGCCTCAAAGGTGACATCGTGCACTGTTTCACCGATGTTGTGCACTTCACCCTTGGTTAGGGTGATCAGGTCAATAGACAACTTTGATTCCTTGACCTTCTTGCATGGCCCTGTCCGCTCAGTCGGGTGCTAGCACTTCAACTGTGTTGATGCGGTTTGTGGGTCCACACCTCCCTCTTCTTCCTCTACTTCCTGCCCATGTGAAGGCAACGTTTGGCCCTCATGCGCCTTCGTGGTTTCCTCCTACGCTGTGGCTACTACTGCGGCCTTTTCCTATTCAGTTGTTGTCTGTGCAGTGTCCCACGCCTCCTGCGCTTCTGCTACCACTGCCTCCTTCCTTCTCTTCTCTGCCTACTGCACCATCCGTAGTTTGGCCTCCTCTTTCTTTCTCTGCGCTATTGACTTCTCTATATCCGCGATGTCTAGAGCGTGCCACTCCGATGGCCATGTCTCTAGTACATTAAAGATTATGTCGTCCATGGCCACAAAGGGTAGCTCTACCCATTTCTTGGCCGAGTCCTTGCGCACTCTGATGTATATGCTATGGAGATCTACCTTAAACTCTGCAAAAGTTTGCAGGCTATTGCAGACAGTGGGTGACAGCCGCGGTTCGTGGTTGATCCCCTTTCTGAGGCTCATCTCCATGAACACCCATAATATCTTACTATTGCGGATCCTATTTGCATCGTTTATGGCCCAGAGCGAAGTGTACTTTGCGGCCTTTGGCAGATTGCTATCAATTGTGGGGAATTGATTGTCTTCTAGCAATTCCCCTACCACAAGCATTATGGACAACAGAAGCCATGCATAGTGGAACATTTTTCCTTGTTCCTTAGCTTTGCAACAATTCTCTAAGAATTCCTTGCAGAGGAACATGGACCAGTTAAACTGGACCCCTTTCGCACACTATTCAGCAAGTGTTACCACCGGCACAGGTACCTCATCTGCACTGAACTTGTGCATAACCTTACCCACCAGAATTTGGGTCACCACTTTCATGGATTTGTCACTAATGTTGGATATGGCATAGCCCCTTTTCTTCTTCACCAGCTTGTACTTCTTCTTCGTGGCCTCCGTGATGGCCAAGTCATTGCTCTTCCCCTCTGAAATATCTGTGAGGTCCTCTCCCTTACATGGCAGCCAGGTAATGCGGTGAATCAAATATTTCGTGATGGGGATGGGCTCCTATAGCCACAAACACCCACCATGCACCAGGCAGAGTAGGTGCCTGATGACGAAAATTGTTATTGGGGTGTGGTGGAAATGCGGCACCCAGAGCAGGTTAAGTAGCCCTGCCTTTTCCGCTTCGCGTAACGACTTTCATGGCTTTAATTCTATAACCCCCGCCGCGGTGTTCTACTTAGGCTTCATGAGGTGCACGGTCTCAGGGTGAGGGAACTTCTTGTGGTTAGCAAGGTCCCAATCTTCAAATTTTAAGCTTGGCACCCATCCCAGGTGTGTGCCCTCAAAATTGATGTTGTTTGGGAGGAGCGGTGTCTGGAGTGAGCTCTTGGTCTCGTCAAGGTCCTTGGGAACTTTAGCCTTTCCCTTTTGCGGGAGGATATATGTGGGTAACTTTGTTGGAGGGTGTGCCGGCTCAGTTTCCTCCTCCATGCCTTCGTCCTCGCCTTCTTCGATAATAAGGGCCTCCAGGTCTTCTTCTTCCTCATCGACTTCTATGGTAATGAATTTCCCCTTATCCTTCATTGACAACTTGGTGCGCAATGGATTTCACAGAGGCACAGGTACGAGAACCATCACCTGTTTGTCTTTCTTTGGCCTCAGTGTGTGTGCAGTGATTTCAATATTTCTGCCACAATCCCAGCGCCTTTAGGGGAACTCCCATAGTCAGGGCCTGCGCGGCCTCTTTGGAGGTCATCTTTGTGATTTCCATAACTTCCTCAGATGCTGCCATCGTGTCTGACCAGAAATCTATCACTCGCGAACTCAGGGGCTTAATCAACACTTGACACAAAACAAAGAGGGCTCTGCTCAATAGCTCAATTCGCAAATGACCAAGTGTTTGTTGTTAGGCAGCCCTTTCCAATTTATAGCACATTTTGAATTTGAATTCGACCGTTCCCCCCAAATCCAATTCATTAATGCTCCTTTGGCGGCAGATTTTCCCAAATCTTGCCCATAAATCGCATCTTAAATGCTTGCCACATGCTCCGTTTGATCTCAAGTCGAGCATCACATCGTGAATAGTGACTCCAACGGTCACTTTCTGGCCAATCCTCGCAGTAGTGCATCCCCCCTTGCACGGTCACGGACCTTGTGACTCTTTGCTTCTACGTGCAACTCCAACATCGCGCAGTTCCTGAGTAGAATACTTTATAGTCCCGCACCTCCTTTCAACTACCTGGAGCACTAAGACTATGCTTCCCTCAGCTAGTCAGGGGGTTGCGCCACCTGTATGTGATTTCCTTCGGTCATCCATCATTCTTCTTAGGAAATACCCACCTTTTACCATTACTGGCGGCGTTGCGCACCTCATCATCTGCAGAGTGGCACCCTGGTTACTTCGCTTAGTATTATGGGGTCCAAGCCAAGGCATTTGACTAATCAATTTGCAGCGATAGTCCTCAAACTTGTCACCGTGATCATGCACACCTTGTTTTATCACCCTGGGCTTCTTATCAAGAAAATCTTCATTTATCTCGTTCTCTAGCTTCTTGACTCCCACTTCTACTAGAGCGCTTTTCTTCCGTAACTGCACCCTTTCTTTCTCAAGTTCATGGGGCCTAAAATTTCCCTGTTGGATTTCTTCCTCAAGTCCCAAGTGTTCTACTTTTTTCGGCTATACGATTCCTTCTTTCAAGGCTCCGCGAACCATCATATCTATCAGTGCTGTCATACGCAGACTAGTCCTTTCATGCTGCATGGGGATTACAACATTCGTGTCATACTCCAACCTCGGAGGTGCCTGCACTGTCAGGTTCTTACACTCGGTCCTATATGCCCATAGAACAATTGGTACGCGCAGGTCCTAGTCAGTCTGCTTCGGATTATGGATCTTGTTCAGCGCTTCGCGTGCTTTATTAAAGGCTTCTGCGTGGATGTCCTTCTGCGCACTTGGTCTTTCCATACTCTATGGTCCCAAACGGATGGGTCGTTCACACCATTGCCTTTCCCACACTTTCTTACTGACCATGTCTCCTACCACGAAGACTATGTGCATCCGTGCAGGTTTTGCACCATACGCCTGCATCCATCTGGATAGGTGGGCACACGGATCATTTCATCCGACAAACTTGTATGTTAATTGCATCTGAGGCTTCCCAAACTACATGTGCATCATCCTTCTGCACTTGCGCCTATCCTCAAAGCTTATTTGGTGCGTAGCCCACCACCTTGCGGGTATAGCACGTAGTACCCATCTCAAAGCTTCGAAACGTTGTTTTTCTGGCACTTCTCTTTCAAATATGTTCAAGAAGTTATCCACCTCGCCTAACCCATCATATGTAGGTAAATCTCTTACCTCTGTTGTTATGCAGTGCAGTGATCTCATCATCATGTTACAGTTTAGCATGGTTTCATCGTGTAACTGATTCTGCCATCATTTTGTCTCCTCGTCAGAATCCGATGTGCAGGAGCTTTCACGCTCCCATGAGATTCATCCATCCGTGGTTAGATTCACCCTGTCTTGCTCTCGCACGGTTATCTTGTAGATGCAGTCCAAGTCATCATCGCTGTCACAGCCATGCACCAGCTTCATGTAGCACAATCCTTCTGCAGGTTCCAAAGGTATAATCACGCGCAGAGACTTTTTCTCAAAAATCATCTTGCACTTCTTCAAATTTATCACTCCATTCATGTCAGTGGCCCAATCTATTCCAAATACCATGGGGTAGGGATTGCTTTCATCAATAATATCTATCACTTTGAAATCTGATAGCGTGCTTTCTCCTTCGATATCTACTGTGATTCCCTGTAATCTCCCCATAGGTATGATTTTTTTTTGGTTCACCATTCGCAGTTGGATAGGAGACCATTACAGTGTAGGCTTTCCCATGCGCTCCCATGTCTACTTCGGTAGGACGTTCGCATCCAATCCTAGATCCAGAATCACTTGGTCCATCTCATATTCCCCAATCTGTGTGGTCAATCTCATTTCCCTTCCTGTTTGCATCACGTGCTTTCCGAGCTTCCGGACTATGCACGGTTCTCCTTGCGTGGTCCCAACGCATCTATTTATGAGTTCCTGTAGCCCCTTTATAGCCTTGCTGTCATGCAACAGCTTCATGCATGTTTCCAGGAATGTTGTGAGCATCGATGGGTCCATTTCTGGCTCCGGTCTGTCTTTACTTCCTAAAATGGAGGCCTCATCGAAGCTCTTCTTGGCTTCCATGAAGGTTTTCTTAGCGCACTCCAAATCAAACTCTGGTTCCTTCATTTGAAACTTGCGAACCCAAGTACTTTCTTCAGGCTGCTTGCCTTTGTCATCCCCTATCATAATTCCACTTTGGAGCATAATATTGACATTAGGTTCTTCCTCACATGTCTTAGAATTCATTATTTGCAGGTTCTGAGTTGGGGGAGGTTGGAGTGCTCCCCTACCGCGTAGCCTCACTATCAGTGTAGGACAGTCCTCCATCTCATGATCAAACAATGTACAATATAGACATGACGATTGTGTTGGATTTGTAAAATCATGGGCATAATGTCCTGGCCCTCTGAAATTGTAACATATTAGTTGTCCGCGACCTCTTCCAGGTCCTCCTCCACCTCAGCCTCGTCTGCACCCTTGAAATCCAGTTCGCACCATTCCTCTGTTCTAGTCAAGGGGCTGTGTTTTAGCTTGAACTCTGTAGGTAGGGGTCTGATCCATCATCAACTCATAACTTCTACAGGTGCACTCATCATGTCCCACTTATCTACAGAAATTACAAAACAACTGTTGCGAATTCTGTGTGTACTTCTGCAATAAATGGCAGTTATCTGTAGCATGCTTTCCTCCTATCTAACAAATCGTGCACCACAATGCAGGTGCCGCACTTGGTCCTCCTTGTGCCTTCGGTCTCAATGGCATTGGTCCTCCTCCCGCGAAGTAATTCACGAACACTGGGTAGTGGTCCTTGTCATGTTCCTAAAATTTTCTCTTTACGCACCATACCTCCTCGTGCACTTATGGGCGAGCTGTCCTGTCTTATTTCAAACTCTACGTCTCAAGGAACAAGTTTTTCAACTACACGTGGATCTGTTGAACTCCTAGGTTAGGATCTTGTATCGAGGTCTCATGCAGCGTCATTGCAATCTCCAAGGCCTCGGCCTGAGTGGTTAGCCTCTGTTGTGACAACACATTCCTTAGATGCAGCGTTAGCGACGCTACAAACCATGCACGATGTTGTCCATCTATCAAGGTCATATTAGCTTCATGAATTGTACACTTCAGTCTCTGATCCAACTCTCAAGGGGTCTCACCTGGAAGCATCGTGATTTCCTTGAACCTAATGATCGACTACATCTCTGACTTTGGCGTGCTAAATTCTTTGTTCAACAAATCTTGGATATTTGCAATCCCTGCATTCGGATTGTCATTGGAATGCTTAATGTACCAAGTCAGCTCGCGATCTTGCAGAGCACTGACCAACATTGTTTTCTTTATATTGTCATCTGTGACTCCCTGCGCTTCCCATACAACCCTTATCACTAACCAAAACTGGTCCGAATCTTCATTCCCTACTCCCTTGAACACTGGCAACTTTATCGTGCATATCAATTTTTGGTGGTGGCGGAGGTGGTATGGGTGAAGATGGGGGTGAAGATGGTGAAATTGGCAGTGGTGTGGGTGGGGGTGGTATGCGCAGAATCCTCTACCTTATCAAACTAATCGCACTTCTTGGGGAGACCTTCGCGAGCTCTCTCTTGTCCACTCACAAAGGTGAAATCAAGGGGCTAGTTTCTAGTTCTGTACTACCTTCGTTTCTGTATATTCTCCCACTTTGCGTAGCCCTAAACATTAATTTATTTACATAACCCGTTTCTCACACAGTAGCATTTTAATCTAAGTGTTCAAATATTTAATGTACTTACCTCGTGGTCCTTTGAGGAAGCATCATTCTGCCTCGCTATAACTGACTGAAGTATCTACCACAAACTCGGTGATGAATCCTCCTATAATTCAATCAAGCTAGTGATCAACAATGCATGCGATCTTATCCTATGATGCTTCCAATCTGCGCACCAATTCTGGAGTCCACAAAATAGGTCTGTCGAGCTTACGCCTTCCTTGGCTATCTGCTAGCTTCACAATCCACTTGTATAGCTCTATAGGGAAAGATGCGATGAAAATTTTGTGGATCTCTATGTATAAGTAGTAGTCCAACCACTCCTCTTTTGATAGTGGTGAGTTCATGTTTTCTTGCGGCACGAACTCATGAATCTTTCTGTCCAACCAATTCTCAATTCCTTTCTTTGTTAAATTCCACTGATACGACATCAGACATCTCTATGCAGATCCTGGTCCTGGCAGCAGAACCATTTGTTGGCTTGTTGGGACCTAACCCAGGTTCAAAGTTAATTAGCCAAACAAATCCCTGTACTACTAGCCCTTTCGGCAACAGTTCGTGGAGCGCGGACTGAGGTCTCACCAGAAGTAGTATGGAGGGGGTGCTGGAACTAGGTTTCCACACCCTTGAGATGTCTAAAGGTTTTATTGGATCCAACTATTCATCCCTTCGTGCAGGTGACTTCACGCACTTCTCGGCTCCTCACACCCTGATACACTGCCTTCATGCAACCCTAACCAGGGTCTGTGGAGTTTCTCCACTATTCCCCTAAGACGCACTTGATATATTGCTTATCTTTCGTATACCAGTTAGTTATCTTTGTGTAAATGGAAGACTTACGTTATATTTATTTATACAACACATTCATATGAGTTTGCGCAGAAAATAAACAATACACTTGCAATTATACCCAATCATACATTAAAACAGGAAAAGATACACAGAAATATGGTAAACTTCTCTCTATTGATTCTTCCAATGGTTACAGACTTGACCTACCCTGCGCACTCAGCTGCAAGGGTCCACGCAATTAGTTGCAGACTACTAGGCCTCTATGCACTCAGATGCAGAGCCTTCTTCCTACTCTATGACCGAAAGACACACTTTACACTTAGACTCATTATTCTTGTATTCTTCCTTGTTCCTAGTTATATCTTTTTCTACTTAGAGCCTCACTATTGGGTGTGGAGCCTGATTATATTTTATATTTAAAGGTTTCAGCTGGATGTATACACCAGGAAGACTGTACACCCCTCCACACGGCGGGTGTGGGGGGGAATTGACCCCCCGCGGCGGTCCGGGGGGTAAATACCCCCCTGCTAGGGGGTCCGAGGGCCAGTGGTCGCTCGGCGGAGCTTCGGGGGCAGCGCCCCCGAAGCTAAAAATAGATGTAAAATTGCCTTGTAAAAGTCTAGTAATTTCTAGTCAATCTGGGCCGTTCATTACGTGGATGATCTGACAGTAGAAGTTATGTTTAATTTAGGGTTTTTTGCGATAGAAGGCAACCCCTCACTATATATGAGGGAATTGTATTATGTCTATGGATATCTGGATTTTGAGTGAGAAAGAGAGAGGAGATTGAGAGCGAAGAGGGTGTTACAGGGATCTGTTGTAGGTTGTATCTCTTCAGTTTGCTAGATAATATAATAAAAGAAGGACTGGTTGTTTCTCCATGGATGTAGCCCAAACTGGGTGAACCATGTATATCTGTGTCTCTCTTGTTTTATTTGTTTTCTGTGTTTATATTTCTGCAATATTTTATGTGTTCCATTGCTTCGTAATATATAATTTTATAACAACTAGTATCAGAGCCAAAAATCTATTTGGCTGATAAACTCGCAGGAGATAAGGGTTCCTGGTTCGAGTGGGAGCAATGGCGGAAGATGGTAGGTTTAGGGTCTAAAAATTCAATGGCCAAAACTTCTCGCTATGGAAGATGCAAATGGAATATTATCTGTATCATAAAAATCTGTACCTACCATTGGGCGGAAAAACAAAGATGCAGATGGGTATGACAAATGGAGAATGGAATCTTCTTGATAGAAAGGCACTCAGAACAATACTGTTGTGCTTGGAGGCGTAGGTAAAATTTAACATTTCAAAGGAAACGACAACACAGGGTTTAATGTCGGCATTGGCCAAACTATATGAAAAACCCTCGGCCTCAAATAAGGTATTTCCTATTAAGCATTTATTTAATATGAAGATGTCAGAAGGCGGATCTGTTGCAGACCATTTAAATTCTTTTAATACAGTTACAAGTCATTTAAGTTCTATAGGGGTAAATTTTGATGATGGAGTTAGGGCTCTGTTATTTCTGTGCTCATTTCCAGAAAGTTGGAATGGTTTAGTTATGGCCATTAGTTACTTTGCCTCTGGATCTAGTACTTTAAAGTTTGATGATGTTGTTGGTGCAATCCTTAGCGAGGAAATGCAATGGAAAAGATCCGGTAAGACATCAAGTAATGCTTTGACTACAGAGACTAGGGGAAGAAAAATGGAAAGAGGAAAGAGCTCAGGATATCGCAATAAGTCAAGAAAAGGTAGATCCAAGTCCAGATCGGGGATAGTGTGGTAAAAATGCGGGAAGAAAGGACACCTGAAGAAAGACTGTAGATCTCGGAAGGGAAAAGAAGGAGATGCGCAGTAAGAAAACAATCATGAAGCAAATGTGACAGGTGAGGTGTTACAAGATGCTTTTATTCTTTCTTTCAAAAATATTACTGATTCCTGGGTGGTAGATCCAGGGGCCTCATTCCATGCCACACGTGATAAGAAATATTTCATGACTATGTTCAAGGAGATTTTGGACAAGTCCTTTTGGGTGATGCTAAACCCTGTAAAATCGTTGGAATGGGTATAGTTTTCATAAAACAACAAAATGGAAATCAGTGGCTATTGAAGGAGGTAAGGCATGTTCCAGATCTGAAGAAAAATCTAATTTCAACAGGGCAGTTGGGAGGTGAAGGTTGCGTAACTACTTTCACAGATAAAACCTGGAAGGTCACCAAAGGAGCCCTGGTAATAGCAAAAGGCGAAAAGGTTGGTACATTGTATTTATGCAATGGTATTTCTAATTCTGTTAATGCTTTAACCTCTACAAGAGAAGATACGTCATTGTGGCATCATAGGCTCAGGAACATGAGTAATAAGGGGATGCTAATTCTTCACTCAAGAAATATATTGTTAGGTTTGAAGCATGTTGATTTAAAATTCTGTGAAAATTGTGTTTATGGAAAACAGAAGAGAGTCAGATTCCTTAGAGTTGGGAAAGAAAAGAAGAGCAAAATATTAGAGCTTGTGCATACAAATATATGGGGACCTGCTCAGGTATCATCTCTTGGTGGCTCTCATTGTTATGTTACTTTCACTGATGATGTAATCAGAAAAACCTGGATTTATTGTGTTCGAAATAAATCTGATGTATTTGATATTTTCAAGAAATGGAAAGCTTTAGTTGAAAATGAGATAGGGAAAAGGTTGAAGTGTCTCAGATTAGATAATGGAGGTGAATATTGCAGCAAAGAGTTTGATAGGTACTGTTCAGAGAATGGAATTCGTAGAGAGAAGACAGTTCCAGGAACATCACAAGAAAATGGTGTGTCAGAAAAGAAGAACAGGATAATCATGGAGCGTACAAGGTGCATGAGATTACATGCAGGATTGCCTTTATAATTTTGGGCAGATGCTGTAGACACTGTTGTTTATCTAATAAACAGAGGGCCTTCAAGTTCCTTGGATGGTGGTATTCCAAAAGAGGCATGGACAGGTAAAAAGGTAAACTACTCATTCTTAAAGACTTTTGGTTGTGAAGCCTTTGTCCACATTAATAAAGAAAATAGAACAAAGCTTGAGGCAAAATCAAAGAAATGTACCTTTATTGGATATGGTTTTAATGATTTTGGTTATCGCTTATATGATTATGAAAATTACAAAATTATTCGGAGCAGAGATGTAATATTCAATGAGAAGGTTTTGTATAAGGATCAGCTGCAGGAAAAGAAACAAGAAAAAGAAAACAGAGAATACACAGTGCTTGATGACATCACAGGACAAGTGATGGCGCCTGAAAATCATAATGATCAATAGCTAAAACAATAGCCACAATAGCAACAAGCACCTCAAACACCTGAAAGTGGTGTTAGAAGATCTACCAGGATAAGTAGACCCCCTGAATGATATTCTCCTTCATTACATTATGTATTGTTAACTAATTCTAGTGAACCAGAATGTTATGAAAAGGAAATGCAGGTAGAAACCAAGAAAACGTGGGAGAAAGCCATGAAAGAAGAGAGGGACTCCTTAGCACATAACTAGACTTGGGACTTAGTCAAGTTGCCTGCAGGTAAACCAACATTGTATAATAAATGGGTTTACAGGCTGAAGGAAGAAGATGGAGGAAAACAGAGGTACAAAGCTAGACTTGTGGTGAAGGGGTTTGCACAAAAGAAAGGTATTGATTTTGATGAAATATTTTCTCTTGTTGTTAAAATGACATAAATCAGAACTATTTTAAGTCTACTAGGAGCTGAATATTTGCATCTTGAGTAGTTAGATGTAAAGACAACCTTTCTCCATGGGGATTTGGAGGAAGATATATATATGCAGCAGCCACAAGGATATGAGGTAAAAGGGAAGGAAAAACTAGTGTGCAGGTTGAAGAAGAGCTTGTATGGCTTAAAACAGGCTCCAAGGCAGTGGTATCTAAAATTTGACAGGTTTATGTCTGAACAAGGTTATACTAGATGTCACTCTGATCATTGTGTTTATCTCAAAAGGAAAAATGATGGCAGCTATATTATATTGTTAGTGTATGTAGATGACATGCTTGTTGCAGGTTCTAAGATGCAGTAAATAAATGTGCTCAAAAGAAAATTGACAAACTCATTTGCAATGAAGGATTTGGGTGCTGCCAAACAAATCCTTGGTATGAGAATAACTAGAGACAGGAAAAACAACAAATTAACATTGTCTCAAAGTGAGTACATAGAAAAGGTGTTGAAAAGGTTTAATATGCCGAATGCAAAACCAGTTGGTATACCTTTGGCTAGCCATTTCAAATTAAGTCAGGAGGCGTGTCCCAAGACTCAGGAAGAAATAGCTCATATGTCTAAAGTTCCATATGCATCAGTAGTTGGAAGCTTAATAGATGCAATGGTTTGCACAAGGCCTGATATTGAACATGCAGTGGGAGTTGTAAGCAGGTGTTGTCTAGTCAATTTAACGTCTTAAATTGCTCTACATAAATTATCAATCCGGGTATCGTAAACTGATGAAGTGTGGTGCACCATATGTGCTTAGTTAACCTTTTTCTTACTTCGTTGTTTTATATTTTTTGTTTTGTTTTGGGGTTTTTTTCTTGTTGATCTCTTAAACTGGCTAATGCAAATGGAAATCCTATTCCTAAGTCTCTAGAAGGCAAGTATGTATACAGATTTTAAGGCAATTATGTCCTCTATAATGATTTCCAGAACTTAACACTTCAGAAGGTCTTAGAATGTACTAGTGATGACAGTAATGCTTGAACAAGAATGGAAAATGTGCTACTATTTAAACAAGTAAATAATGAACTGCTGATCATGAAATTATTATCTCTGTTGTTGTCTAAATATGGAAAAGCGATTTAAGCTACTGCACTCAAAGAAATAAAAAATTGCAAGGAAAGTAAAACTAAAATAAAATTAACATTCATAATTTGATCCATCGCCAGTAATCCAACTATGGCTTTCGGAGGTAACTATCAATGTCATGAGCAATCTGATATCTAATTGCAGAAAAGTAAAACTAAAATCAAATTACACATTCATAATTCGATCCCTCGCCAGTAGTCCAACTATGGATTTCGGAGGTAACTGACAATGATATGAGCAATTTAATATCTAATTGCAGAAAAGTAAAACTAAAATCAAATTACACATTCATAATTCGATCCCTCACTAGTAGTCTAGCAATGGCTTTCGGAGGTAATCATCAATGTCATGAGCAATTTGATATCTAATTGCATAAAAGTAAAACTAAAATCAAATTACATATTCATAATTTGATCCCTCGCCAGTAGTCCAGCTATGGCTTGCAGAGGTAACCAACAATGATATGAGCAATTTAATATCTAATTGCAGAAAAGTAAAACTAAAATCAAATTACACATTCATAATTCAATCCCTCGCCAGTAGTCTAGCTATGGCTTTCAGAGGTAACCGTCGATGGTATGAGCGAGTTGATTTCTAAACTACCTAACAAAGCAAGTAAAGAAGACTGAAATCAAAACAGAACTAGAATTAAAAGAAAACTAAGAAAAGCAAAGTCAGCAGAGAGGTTAATCTCATGTCACTAGTTGATGCAAAAACATATAAAGAAAAACTAATCTCCAATCAACCGGTTGAACACACTTACATGAATTCAAATTGCATGAATGGAAAATATAATCTATCAAACTTGAAAGCAATCAAATGACATAATGAAATCAAAGCAAAATTACAAAATAAAATCTACTCTACCTTACATTCTAATATGCTCCATGACATCTACTTCACATCTCCTTCCATGTTGAGAACATCAAAGCTTTATTCAAATTCTTCAAAATTACAAAGTACAACAAAGCTCTCCAAAGCTTTCCAAAGCCATCTCACAAGCTAACAAGCTTAAGAACTAACAAGCTAAGACTTAAGAACTAACAAATGAAGGAGAGAGATCTCCTATTTATACAAAAAGGTGAGAAGCCATCTCATTAATTAGAGTCCATGAATCTCTCCCTCTACCTCTAGAGTCCTAATCAAAATAGGAACTGATAAGACACGTATTCTTAGAGTTACAATATAATTAGGAGATGTGATACATATCCTCATGATCCCATGATTATTTCCACTCAAATTCGAATTTGGCCTTATAATGCCACATAAGGGTCTTCTAGAAGCCTCCTTTCAACCTACACATGTCAAAAATCTCAACCCACTTGTTAGGTATAAGCATATGCATATTATTTTCTAATTTTTAACCACAAAGTCACTTAAAAAACTTAGAATTAATAAAGTTTGGAAAAACATAAATGTGGCCCAATGATAATGAAAGTGGGATGAATGTGGTGACATAGTAGTGAAATGGAGGTGAAATGGAGGTGATAAAATAGACATAATAGTGAAAGTGTAATGGAAATGAATGACATTTTCAAGACTCAACATACCCCCCAACTGAAGCTATTGCATGTCCTCATGCAATATAAATTACATTAACTCTTTTGATCCTTGAGCTTTGGCTTAACTTTGCATGATATCATTTGATAACTTCATATTTTTGCAAAGTGTTTTACTTGAATTGCAACATGGTTGGTTCTTGTGTTACAACCAATTTTATTTATTTTGTTGTTGTTGCATTTTAGTTTGATCTTTGAACTTTTCATAATGATATTTTGATTATTATTGCAAAGTATATATTTATTGGATTGCATGATGGTTGGTTCTTGTGTGACAACTATGATTTTGTTTGTATCCAATTTATCTTTTAAGCACTTTTTCAGAAGCCATTGTATGCTCATAATAACAATGTAATAGTTAATATAAGTTGGAAGTATGTGGGCTCCTCAGTATGGTATGGACATGACAAGATATGAATATGAATGTATTGCCCCCCCCAAATTGATGGTATTGGCAATTTTATGAAATGAGGAAGAGAAATGTTTTTCCAACAATTATCATTCTAGCTTTTTATGGAATTATATGGTCAAGAGTTAGAAAATGACGTACCTTCACTTACCCTTTGGAATGGATGAGTTGTGTATGTGTTGGCTGAAAAATTCTGATCATATTCTTCTTCAAGTGGCTAAACAAGAGGAGTCACGGATAAAGAGATATGATGACTTTTTATTGCTTCTACTAAAACTTGCTAAATCTGCTCCAAAATGCTGAAAATAATAGTCTTCATGTCTTCAAAACTCATTGGCACAATTCCTACTATGTGAAAAGATGTTCTAATGTCGAACATAGTAGGAAATTTTTGACTTAGTGGCCATTAATGGATGCCACTAGTCAACACGAGAACTCTCACCATTGATGACAATGAGAGTCAAGATGACCCAAACACATATTGCTAGGTACGAATGATTTTGCTGATGCCAAATCACCTAGAAGATCTGACGAAAAAGGGACATTAATGTATTCCCATTGTTTGTCAGCATGAGAACTTTCCATTAAGGCATGCAAGCCTCAAGGTGTCTTTACAAGGAACTTAGGCTGAAAAGACTATGGACTGAATAATTTGCATTGAAGCAGGGCTTATTTGCGAAATGAAAATGACAAGAAATGGAAGATGAAAATGGAAGATGGCAATGGAGAGTAGAAATGGAAATGGGCAATAAGCATGTGAATGAGCCTCTTGCTTTTATTTGTGGGTTATGAATGAATAAAAAGAGATATGGAGTGAAATGAGGTGAATGGTTTATTATGAAGTATGAATGTGATGGATGGATGTGATGGAAACAATAGTATCTGAAGGTTATTTAAGTGTTTGGATCTGATTTTTCATTAGCATATTCCCTCTTTGTTGTTGATCATCCTCTTATGAAACAAATTGGTCTCTTAGAGAGACACCATTCTCTTGTAGTCATTTGTCCTTCCTCCTGGAACCTGCAAAAAACTAATACTTCTTCTGCAATGGAATGTAAGATTATCAAAGGAGAGAGGTGACCAATCTCTCTAGTTATGATATTTACACACAAAACTAAGAATTTGTATTAATGAAACAAGTTCTCAAAGGAAAAATCAAAAGAATTTATACTTGCTTTGGAATTGGTGCCCCAAGCTCAATGTTGCTTCTTTTCAGCAATTTATTTAATTATTTGCCATTTCAAACTCTAATTATGGATTTCTCATTGTGTAGATCTTGTTTAGATCTTTCCAATGGTACTGAAATCATCAAAATCTGATTTTGTATGAAAAAGTTAGGCTGATTTGAACAATAAGGTTTTTTTAGCTGCGGAATTGGACTTCAGCTGTAGAATGTGCACGGTTTCTGTAGCTAAAAATATTGAATACAAAGTTAGCCATTTATCTTTCATCATCAGTCCAAAATTAATAAATACATTTTGAAAAGTGAGTAAATAACTTATTCATTTCATTGATTCAAAATTATTATTTTTCCTTGACATGCAGCGACTTAGTGTGGTGACTCAGTGTGGCGACTTAGTGATAATACACAACTTGACTTCCCTTTGACCAGGGTCTTTTTCATCAAATTGGATCAAATGAATAGAACACCATCCATATGCTGACATTTTCCCAGCTATCCATGTGGCTTGTTTTACTTGATAACACCTACAACCTAGAGTTTAACAAAAATAGCTGCGAAAAGTTGAATCAGTTGTGGAAAGTGGCTGCATTCCGCAGCTAAAAGACAATCAACCATCAGTTTTGAAATTCAGCACGCAATCCTACAATTTTTGTATGATCAATAGCAAGATCAAGTGGTACCAAGGCATAGTTCTCAAGGCCACTGATTAAAGGAATTCTAGAAACTGGATTCAGCCATATGCTAATTATTGATTTACTCAAATTACTTAAAACCAGAGCATATAATCCACGCTCGATGTGAGCATAGTTTGATAAATATGAGCTTGATCGACACTTTTCATGGGATTACGGGTTGACAGAGGTTGCTTTATTACAAATTTTTTGGCTGAAAGTATGGTCAGACTGCCAAGCACATCATAATAAAGTTAAACACGTACACAAAACTTGTCAATGGAGACAAAATCCATGAGTATCAACACCTGTGCCGATATTTTAGCAAGTAAAACACCGAGTCATAGGAATAGTTGTTAGATGGGTGCTTGGAGAAGTGTCGTTATACATTAAAGTCAAAATTAAATGCTAAAAAGCTCCATGCCACGTCTATCAATCGGCTGTGAAGAGCCGTATCCAACCGGTTCACGTAATGGAGTTACTCACTAAACAGAGCCGTCTTCAATTGGGATTGCTGTTAACAGGCGTGTGATGAAGTATGATTTCATTAAGGACGAGAAGTGTGCAACCAAGAGTTGAATGCCACCGCACAATTGATACCCAAATTGGAATGCCCTACCCCAGACAACCGAATTAAATCAAACATCAAACTATCAGTTCATCAATTGAAATTCCGTTTTTTTCACGCAACAAGCAAAAATGTGCTCCAAAGAACCGAGGATATCTCCCAAACCACCACGAATTTCTAAAATCTGTTTCTGGGTTATCTAATGGACCATACTGGAAAAAAACCCATGTTTTAGTTTTGCCAAATTCACCTCTGTTTGGCCAAACGGTGCATGTGAAGTTTGACGTTTTTATCTATTCTGTGTGTTTTTTTTTAAATTGTTGCATTCGGCTGTAAAGTTTCAAATCAGTACCAATACAGTGAAGATGACCCTAGCAATAAAGATGACTCTAAGAGTGAAGGATATGAATGTCCAAGAGGTGTGAAGTCAGCTCTAGAAAGGGAAACATCAGCATAGTCAATCTTTCTTGGCACATAAGGCCTGTTAATCTCATTGAGATAATTCTGCTCTTAAAACACATTCTCTTATTCTCCGACGGTGTAAATATTCAAGCCCTGGATCTACCCCACGATAATCACAACCCATTTCTCATAGTAAGGCTTGCCTCTGATACATAGAAGCATACGGATCTGATGCTTACAAAGCATAAGCATCAAGCAATGGTGCATACTGTGTCAAGTCGATATAATGGGACTTCGGGAATGTGATCAACAAATGTCACATGTCTTGGTGCCTTAGCATTATCATGAACAAGTTTCCTAGGTCTATTTTCTTTTCGATCACGAGAGTTCTGAGCAGGTACCGGTCAAAATAGCTGGAACAATTTTTATTTTTATTTTTTTTAACATGTTCTGCGTTCATATTGCATGTTTATTTCAAGGTTAAAGATCAAAAAGGAATGCAGATTTTTCTATTGAGGCCACAGTGAAAGCTAGGATTCAAGATAGCCATAGATTGTTTTCCCATTTTTTTTCCTCTGAAATTGTAAAATTTTATAAAAAGGATTAATGATTTTCAATTTCAGGTAGCAAAGTCTTCAAAGAAAGCATGCTAAAAACAGGACTTTCACTGAGATCTTAGGCTGGTTTTTTTATCGATCTGAGCTAGGTGACTAGGATAGGATCCATGTCAGGACAATTCTGGAGATGCCCATGTGGTTGATTTCTTCATTTGACGCTTGTAACATGCTAAACCTTGAAATCAGCTGCGGAATTCTCAACTAGCTACGGAATCAGGCTACATTCTGCAGCTAAGTTGCAAAACCTTATTAAAATAGCATGCAGTGTTTTGAGGACCACTACAAACCATAACCAGTCAATCTTGGACAGTTGAACCTATCAAAGCAGTTGGGTTTCATTATTATTATTATTTTTTGAATCAATTGAAATGATGAAATTTATTTTGTCTCTTCTTTTTTTTCTTTTTTGTTTTTTATTTATTTTTATTTTTACGTTTATTTTTTATTTTTAACATAGCAATTCTTTTTATGATCCTCCAAATCACACAAAGTGCAAGATGAGAGCATACTAAAGAATTATTAATTTTTTTTTTTTACATAACAATCCTTTTTCTAATCCTCCAGATCACACAAAGTGCAGGAGGAGAGCATACTCAAGAATTATTAAATTTTTTAGATGTAAGAAATAAGGTCTCCTAATTACACTTCCCCGGTAACAAAGCCAAAATGTCTAGTCAATTTAACGTCTTAAATTGCTCTACATAAATTATTAATCCGGGCATCGTAAACTGATGAATTGTAGTGCACCATATGTGCTTAGTTAACCTTTTTCTTACTTCGTTGTTTTATAATTTTTGTTTTGTTTTGGGGTTTTGTTCTTGTTGATCTCCTAAAGTGTCTAATGCAAATGGAAATCCTATTCCTAAGTCTCTAGAAGGCAAGTATGTATACAGATTTTAAGGCAATTATGTCCTCTATAATGATTTCCAGAACTTAACACTTCAGAAGGTCTTAGAATGTACTAGTGATGACAATAATGCTTGAACAAGAATGGAAAATGTGCTGCTATTTAAACAAGTAAATAATGAACTACTGATCATGAAACTATTATCTCTACTGCTGTCTAAATATATAAAAGTGATTTAAGCTACTGCACTCAAAGAAATAAAAAATTGCAAGGAAAGTAAAACTAAAATAAAATTAAAACTAAAATCTAATTGCAGAAAATTAAGGAAAGCAAGGAAAGCGATTTAATATCTAATTGCAGAAAATTAAAACTAAAATCAAATTACACATTCATAATTTGATCCCTCGCCAGTAGTCTAGCTATGGCTTTCGGAAGTAATCATCAATGTCATGAGCAATCTGATATCTAATTGCAGAAAAGTAAAACTAAAATCAAATTACACATTCATAATTTGATCCCTCGCCAGTAGTCCAGCTATGGCTTTCGGAGGTAACCGACAATGATATGAGCAATTTAATATCTAATTGTAGAAAAGTAAAACTAAAATCAAATTACACATTCATAATTCGATCCCTCGCCAGTAGTCTAGCTATGGCTTTCGGAGGTAACCGTCAATGATATGAGCAAGTTGATTTCTAAACTAACTAATAAAACAAGTAAAGAAGACTGAAATCAAAATAGAGCTGGAATTATAAAAAACTAAGAAAAGCAAAGTTAGCAGAGAGGTTAATATCATGTCACTAGTTGATGCAAAAACATATAAAGAAAAACTAATCTCCAATCAACTTGTTGAACACACTTACATAAATTAAAATTGCATGAATGGAAAATCTAATCTATCAAACTTGAAAGCAATCAAATGACATAATGAAATCAAGGCAAAATTACAAAATGAAACCTACTCTACCTTACATTCTAATATGCTCCATGACATCTACTTCACATCTCCTTGCATGTTGTGAACATGAAAGCTTTAGTCAAATTCTTCAAAATTACAAAGTACATCAAAGCTCTCCAAAGCCATCTCACAAGCTAACAAGCTTAAGAACTAACAAGCTAAGACTTAAGAACTAACAAATGAAGGAGAGAGATCACCTATTTATACAAAAAGGTGAGAAGCCATCTCATTAATAAGAGTCCATGAATCTCTCCCTCTACCTTTAGAGTCCTAATCAAAATAGGAACTGATAAGACACATGTCTTCTTAGAGTTACAATATAATTAGGAGATGTGACACATATCCTCATGATCCCATGATTCTTTCCACTCAAATTCGAATTTGGCCGTAGAGTGCCACATAAGGGTCTTCTAGAAGCCTCCTTTCAACCTACACATGTCAACAATCTCAACCCACTTGTTAGGTATAAGCATATGCACATTATTTTCTAATTTTTAACCAGAAATTCACTTAAAAATCTTAGAATTAATAAAGTTTGAAAAAACATAAATGTGGCCCAATGATAATGAAAGTGGGATGAATGTGGTGACATAGTAGTGAAATGGAGGTGAAATAATGGACATAATAGTGAAAGTGTAATGGAAATGAATGACATTTTCAATACTCAATAGGTACATGAACAATCCAGGAAAAGAACATTGGATGAAATTGAAGTGGATTCTCAGGTATTTGAGAGCTACCAAAAATCAAGCATTATGTTTTGGTGGTTCAAACATTGCTCTATAGGGATATGTTGATGCAGATATGGTAGGTGACAGAGATAACATGAGGAGCACTATAGGATATGTATTTACTGTAGGTGGAACATCTGTCATTTGGGTTTCAAAAATCCAAAGTGTTGTTGCACTTTCAACAACAGAAGCAGAGTATGTTGCTACTACAGAGGTTCTAGATGAGTTGGGTAAGAAGCAGGAGTTGGGCAGGTTATACAGTGACAACTAGAGTGCCATACATCTTGCAAAGAACTCTGCATTCATTCCAAGACTAAACATATACAGCTCAAGTACCATTTCATACGGTTAGCATTGGAAGATGGACAATTGAAGCTGGAAAAGATACACACTACCCAGAATCCTGTAGATATGCTGACAAAAGTTGTAACTAGGGAGAAACTGAGAATTTGCTCAGTTTCAATTGGTCTTCAAGTATGATGAAGAAGATGAGAAACGACTAGGTCCAAAATGGAGTCATTGTCTAGAAAACGAAGCAACGGTGGAGTTGCTATAATCAGTCTCCAAGTGGGAGATTGTTGGGTGTGGAGCCTGATTATCTTTTGTATTCAAAGGTTTCAGCTGGATGTATACCCCAGGAAGACTATACACCCCTCCAGGCAGGGGTAAATCCCCCCAGCTTGGGGGTCCGGGGGCCAGTGGTCCTCCGGCGGGGATTCGGGGGTAGCACCCTTGAAGCTAAAAATAGATGTAAAATTGCCTTGTAAAATTCTAATAATTTATAGTCAATCTCGGCCGTTCATTAGGTGGATGATCTGACGGTAGAAGTTATGTTTAATTTAGGGTTTTTTACCCTAAAAGGCAACCACTCACTATATATGAGGGAATTGTATTGTGTCTATGGATATCTGGATTTTGAGTGAGAAAGAGAGAGGAGATTGAGAGAGAAGAGGGTGTCACAGCAGCTCTGCTATAGGTTGTATCTTTTTAGTTTGATGGATAATATAATAAAAGAAGGACTGGTTGTTTCTCCATGGATGTAGCCCAAACTGGGTGAACCACGTATATCTCTGTCTCTATTGTTTTATGTGTTTTCTGTGTTTATATTTCTACAATATTTTATGTGTTCCATTGCTCTATAATATATAATTTCTAACACTTTATTTATAAAATCCCATGGTCCACGGACCATGGGTAGGTCTATCCATCCGACATTACATTACAAAAAATAAGGCAAACAACCTTGTGACTCTATTATGATTTCGCGCTTCGTGCCCATAATTCACTGAGCTTTTACAAAAGACATGGCCAAAACTTGGGCTTTAAGCCCCAAAACATGCTTGGGGGTATTCCATGCCCAACATTTGTGCATACAAATCATGTTGCAATTAAATAGTTAATGAACAAATGAGATGTCAATGCTAGAATAATAAGATGGTTACTTTTTTTACAGTAGTTTTATCTAACTATTGTTGATAAGCCTAGTAAGGAGAATGTTGTCACTGACTTTCTATCTAGGATGAATCTGCCTACAGGTGAAGAAGGAATGATGGATGATCAGTTACTAGATGAGCATTTGTTTTCTATTTCAGTGCTCTCCCCATGGTTTGTTGATATAGCAAACTATTTGGTATCAACACAGTTCCCACCAAACCTTCCCTCCAGAGAAAAGAGAAAGATAATTAGGAAAAGTGCCCCCTTCACTTGGATTGGGGGCAATTTGTTCAAACTTGGCCCAGATCAAATAAGATATTAAGAAGGTGTGTCAAGCAAGAGGACGTTTTTGACTCCTTCTGAGCTGTCATGATGGGCCTTATGGAGGTCACTTTGCAGCAAACAGGACATCATTCAAAGTGCTGAAAGAAGGCTATTATTGGCCTACTCTTCATCAGGATGTGAAAAAGTACATTAGTCACTGTGACCAGTTCCAGAGGATGGGAAAGCCTACTCCAAGAGATGAAATGCCCCTACAACCTCAAGTGACTTTCAAGCCATTTGACAAGTGGAGCCTGGACTTCATTGGGCCTATAAATCCTCCTTCAAAGTAAAAATATCATATTATTGTGTGCACTGATTACTTGACTAAGTGGATTGAAACCAAGGAAATTAAGGCAGCAATAGAAAAGAAGGTGTCTTAGTTCCTAAGGTAGAATATATTCTATAAATTTGGGTACCCTAGAGAGTTATTCACAGACCAAGGCAGCCAGTTTACCTCCAATATGATTGAAGAACTGCTCAAGCATCACAAATTCAAGCATAGGACCTCCACTCCTTATCATCCACAAGGTAACGGGCAAGTGGAGGTGACCAACAGAGCATTGGAGAACATCCTAACTGAGGTAGTGAACAACAAAAGAAAGGATTGGGTAGAAAGACTAGTTGAGGCCACCCAGACCTATAATACGACATGGACGACCACCACTGGTTTACACCCTATGAGCTGGTCTATGGGAAAAAGGCTTTGTTGTCCACTGAATTTGAATATCATATATTGAGGATGGCAGCCCAACTAGATTTGGATCTTGGTCATGCACAAAAAGAAATACTATTCCATTTGAATGGCTTAGATGAATTCAGAATGTAGGCCCTCCTCCATACAGAGATAGTTCAGCTTCGGATGAAAATCTGGCATGAAAAGCATATTAAGGAGAAGCAATTTCAAGAAGGAGATTGTGCATTGTTATATGACTCCAGGTATAAATAATTCAAGGGAAAGCTAAGGACAAGATGGCTCGAACCTTATGTGTTGGAAAGATGCCATGACAATGTTTCAGTGTAGATCAGAACTATAGATGAATAAGCCATTCCATTACTAGTTAATGGACATAAATTGACAATGTACAAGAGGCCTTTATATAAATAAGAGTTCATTGATAGTATCAATAAGACAGTGATGATGGTGGAGCAAGTTTCAGCTCCTCCTTCATTAGGTCACTGTAAAGGAAATAAAATAGAATAACGATTCAGGTGAAAACCTCCATGAGGCACCTAAGTCCCATATTTGGGTAGAAAACCTCCATAAGGCAGCCCAAGGATGAGAAAAATGGAAAGAAAAGTATCCCTGGGCGAAAACCTTCCTTGAGGCACCCAGGGAAAATATCTAGGGTGAAAGCCTCTTTGAGGTCACCTAGGTGTTATATATATATATATAGAAAAAAAAAACATAATTATTTGCAGGAGGATGAGAAAGACAATTAGGGAGAAAAGAGAAGATCCAAAGGGAGCCCTACCTCACATATGTTCATCTCCTCCACTTGTTACCATGCATCCCTCCATAAATTCCATTTTCTTCACTTCATTGCTCCAATTCGGGTGAAAATTGTGTTTTCTATAGGATCCCCTAACTGGTGGATTGGTTAGATCCCAAAAATTAACTCTAGACATGATCTAACCACTCACCTCATACAGTACCATCATCCCTGCATCCACACACACTCCTACTCCCTTTTCCATTCAGCAGCATCAGATCTACAGTCACAAAAACCGCCAGCAATAGTAGAGGAGGAAGAAGAATGACCATCAACAACACCTCTGATCTGTGACAACTGTAGCGTGGCATTAAGGCCGCAGGTAAGTATCCTACTTACTCACTCATATGCATCATTGGTCAGAGTTTGTAAAGGTTAAGAGGTAGTTGGTTTGTTGGTAAAAGGGTGGCCAGTTTCCTCTAGAAAGCTAGTGGATTACATACATAGGCAACTCTTTGTTTTTTCAAATAATTTTCTTATTTCCTCCTCAAGCCTCACAAGCAAGATGCTCATCAAGTATATCTCATGAGACGGTAGATAAAATGTTGTTTGTGGCTACCATTTTAGAGAGCTTGCAAAATTAAGATTTGGGGTAGAAACACCAGTTCACCAAAGACTGAGCATACCCTATTTTCTGATGCAATTAGTCATGGACTCCAGCAGTAAAGAAAATACAGGAAATTCCCAACAGTTAGTTCACCATGGGTTGACCAGAATCCTCATTGAGGATGCCCTCCAAAACCTCAAGATCCCTATAACATGGTCAGTATTCCGAGACTTACCAACAGAGGATGACATCAAAACCCTTATCTATGATGTTAGTCCTTTTGTGAGTAAGGAGGAGGAAAAACAAGAATACGAATATACAGATCTATATGGGGATGAGATCGATGAAGAAGGAACTAATATAAAGGATGATGTTGAAACAAAAGAGAAAGAAGGCATTGAAACAGAGGAGGAGACGAAGCAAGAAACTAATAGAGATGAGAAAGAAAAAACAGAGAGGAAGAAAGCATTGAAATAGAAGGGAAAGAAGAAAAGGAGGAGTCACCTAGGGTGTCTCTAGAGGTCCCTGAGTAGAAGGCAACAACTGCCATCAATGCTCTTAGTACACCAATCAAGCAAAAACAGAAAAGAAGGAGGCAAACCCCCTCTACATTTCAGAACAGGAAAGAGCAGCAAGAAACAAAAGAGCTAAGTGGCTTAAGGGATAGAGAAGCATCTGAAAAATCAAATCCCATGGCCCTAATCAACATCCATAATCTAATTGTAATTAATCCTCATCTGGCACCTCGATATCTTGTTGCTCAAGGGAAAGCAATTTCAAATTTAGAGGACATGTTTAGGCTGCCAAGAAATGATAATATACATGCCTACATAAGGAGATGGAAAACACTGCCACATAGCTTGAAGATCAGAGAATATCAGTGGGAAGAAGTAGAAAGGAAAGCAGGCTTCTATAAACAAGAAGTAGAGACCACAACAAAAGCATGAGATGTTAGAGAGGCTACCAAAGCCACTAAGTTTCTCAGAGGATGAGAAACACTTTCAGTAGGGGGTGATGATGAGCCTCATCATTGAGTAATTATATGGACCTTAATTGACCTTAATTCACCTCCTAGCTTAGTCAAACCAACTATTCTCACAACTTATTGCATACTTTTGATTATATTTTGTTTATGAGATGAGTAGAGTTGGATGTTTTTCTTTGTGGTCTAATGTGCATGTAATGTAGGAATAAAGGATAGAAGCAAGGAAAATGCAGGGACAAAAGATAAAATCAAGGAACTATGGTAAAAGAACTTGGTAAAAACTCGAATGGGACCAGAGAGAGGAATTACAGGAGGTACTTCCCCCTCATTTACTACCCCTCCATTCGAATATCCCTCCATCAGCTAAAAGTACAAACAACCTCCCCTCTAGAAGGTAGACAAGCAAGTGAGAGTGCAAAACAAGCCAAATCATGTTTACTAGAAGGCAACCAAGCAAGTGAAAGTACGATTTTATCTTGAGTTGGGAGCCAAGCCTCCTTACTAGAAAGAAACTAAGCTAGTGAAAGGGAAAGCACGAGTTTATCATTGAATTGGGAGTTGTGCCTTTCTAATTTTGAAGGAATTCATTGAAGACTTCAGATGTATAAGTAGAGAGGCTTAGGACCTCAGTTTTTTTAGTTACCAAGAGTTAGCAAGAATTCAGACTTCTCACTGTAGAACTCTACTTTGTTTTCAAGCTACAAGTCTTGTAATAGTTTTTGATTTATAATGAAGACACGTTTTGTTTTCAGCCAACACTGAGTTAACTTAGAGGGCTGAAGCTCTTGGGTTAGGGCCTAATCCTAGCAGCCAAAGCTCCTCTTTCTTGTATTGTTATGCTAGCATAGATTCCCGTTTTCTGTTCATTTTCTTAATTAGATGCATTTTCATTACAATAATGGTATAGATTCATGGTTTCCTATTCATTTTCTTAAGTAGTTCATTTCCATTACATCACTAACATAGCTTTATGGTTTAGTTGTTTGTTTTCTTACGTAGTTGCATTTGCATCACCACAATACATAGTAGATGATTCATGGTTTAACTAGTTATTTGTTTAAGTAGCTGCATTTCCATTACATAGGTTTATTGTTTAACTATTCATTTGCTTAAATAGTTGCAGTCACATTACAGTAGTGTAGAGTAGATCATTTATGCTTTCATTCAATTAGCAGGTTAGAAAACAGAAGATTCATAAGGTTTCCCATAGGTGTCTTGGCCTCACTTCCTCCCTCTGGGACCATGATGTCAGGAAAAAACCCTGTAGCAACCCCAAAAAAACAGAGTTTCAGTTTTTCATGGATCATGTTGTTTGATGCAGTTACATGGTTCATTTCATGGCCATTCATTCATTTCCTTGTCATCTATTCCTTCACCCTCTGTCTAAGACCTCATTCATACACCCATTCTCCTTCAGCATGAAACACCTGAGATAAAGCTGTCAATTCACATTGTAATCGGTATTTACCCATAGATTGCCTTACACAGAAAAACCCGACAATTCACCACCCAATTCATTTTCAACACTGACTTTATGCACTTTAAATCCCCATCGTCGATATGCCTTATCTGATCCGACGGCTATCGCACACCTGCTCGCCAACTAGATTGGTCAAATATCCACCATTGATCTGCCTCGCCAGATCCGACATCTATCACGCGATATTGCTTGGATTTTTGTCCGACCATTATCCACCCGAGAGCATGCGAGAAAAGTTGTTTTCTCATGCTACGTGTCGCTCGGTAAGGCTAATCACATGGAATTTCAAAATACAACATATGGTTTTGAGGGCACACAAAATACAACTCACCACCTTCGCAAACCCACTACCATTTCCGCACATTTATTTTTTCCCATGATCTAATATCCATCGTCCATCTACTGATTAATATTATCCATCCATCTCTTGACTTAGCCTCGATGATATAATCTCAACCGTCCATCTTTTTAGCTATCCCTATTCACCCATCTACCTACGTACCCTCTTGCAATCCGATCTCAGCCGTTCGTTTTCCTTTCACCCAACTAATCCAATGGTTCTTATGCGTTGCATCCTCTCTTGACCAATTTTGATCTCCGATTTCTCTTTCACTTAAACACAAACTTAGCTTAGTTTCCTTTGCTTACCCCTTAGTCTAGTTTTGATGCTTTTTACTTCTGCAACTTAGATAGCAGCATTGGATTAGTGTTGTTTTAACAATTCTGCTTCACATAGCTGTTTAGATGGTTATTTAGGGTCTGCTTTATGCTAGTATTACAAGTTGTTTCCTTCATTACTATAGTAGAGTAGCTCTACCTTAGAATAGATTTTCTCTTCTTCCATTAAAATCAAGCTTCTTATGACCCTATAGAAGTCTAGATCGGAACCCCTAGGGTCCCTTGCCAGATGACCAGTGACAACAAGCAGTACCTTCACTTCTACTTGTGCATATAACACTGTCACCTCCAACTTTGTACGAACCCCGGGTTGATAAGTAAAGTTGGTAGCCCTGGGAGTTGCAGGATTCTTGCTGCAATGCCTAGGCTCATCATGGAGCTTCCCAGAGCCAAATTGCAGTAAACAGATTTACTTCCCTATTCCAAATCCCTACAACCTGATCTAATGTAGGTGAAAAAGAGCGCTAAAAACAAACAATTTTCTAGATTGATTTTATTAGCATTGATTTTAAGAGATGCTATTTACTCAAAGGTAATGGACGTGAAACTAACAGAATTGTGAGTTGACGCAAATCCTAATGCAATCAAAAATGAAAATTTTATCTTTTCATTTCAATGAATTTATATCTTAAGTAAGGAAAGATTCTTTTAATTTCAATGGAAATGTAAAAAACTCTAAATCCCAATACATCCCTTTTCCTAAAATGTAGATATCTAATTTTGAATTACCCAAATATTGAAATTAACTTCAAAATTTTCACTTTTTCCCAATAACACAAAAAAAAAGAAACTCCATTCACAAAATGAAAGAAGAAACCAATGTACACTAAATGATTTTTCCTTAATTGAATGCTATGAATTCACTTGTAGTCAAGAGTACAGTTCATAAATACTTCAACGATGGAAGGAAAATGACTTTTCATTTTGAAACTGGAATAAGAATTACTTTTCACAAACAATACCCATTCTTGTAAATCATTTATTTTCACACACAAAACAATCTTTCAAAAAAGAGAAAACTAAACTGAAGACTTGATTTGATTGAGAGAAGAAAGACAGAGAGAAATAAAGGCAATACCAACTGATCTCTACTTTTATAGATAGACCATTCAGCAGATGAGACTTTACCCTAATTTTCAAAAACAAGAATATCACAAGAAACTCCTTTCACAACAGTCAGCCAGACTAAGAGACTCAAAGAAGGTACATAAAAGTGTAACAAAACAGGATAAACCAAAAATTATGGACTTGATGAGGATAAAATTGAAATTTTCAAAAATTCTAGGTATGTGCATAAGTCATAGAGAAAATCAGTGCACATACACACTATTGTATAAAGTAAAGTGTGCACAAGTGCTCTTTGTTCTTGAAGTTAAAATGTGCATAGTGGGAAATTTTTGAAAAAATAAAAAACAATTCAAATAAAACCCAAAATCTAGATTTTGAAGATTTTCAAACACTCAGAGAGGGCTTCTACAGAAGGCTCAAAGGTCAAAAAAGGAAAATAATGGAGAGTGTGATGGATCCCCAACAGAGTCACCATTTTTTTATGTGGACATATCCCTCTTGCAGATAAGACTGATATCCCTAGACCTTAAATAAATCTAGTAACAAACAACATGGAATTGCTACCTTTCCCTAGATTGTGATTGGCTAAAAGAAATAATATGATGGAGGTAACTTACCATATAATTGGAATCCCTGATGAAGTCCCTTTTATAACTTTCAACCATCCAATTATCCTCGATTCTTTAGACATCTTCCCATCACTTCCCACAAATTCTCATGATGTCCTGAAGGAGATTTGCATAGACAAAAACATAAACAAGATCAAATCATCTAGTATATAGAATAATAAATAAATGAACTAATTAACTCAATCATATATCATAAATTGATCAATACGCAATCATAATCTACGTAGGTGATCAAGGATTCCCACAGATTATATCAACAAAGACATAGTTGAGAAAGAAAAAATGATTTTATATTAATAAAATGGAGAATAGACTTGAAAACTTGAAACCTTGATGTTGCAAGTCCCTTCCCACAATCTCCACCCTCTCCTTGAATGAATAGCCTTACAACCTTATTTCTACAGCATAATCCTACTTCCAATAGTTCTTTCCAATCCTCACTCCTATGTTATATTTCTAGGCCAAGGAGGGGAAGTTTGGGATCTATTTCCCAAGGCATGAGATCCACTAATGGTGGGATATGGGTTCCACAAAGAGAGGGAGGTAGCTCCATGATGGGAGGGATCTGGGCCAAATAAACATCCATTCGAAGCTTTTTAGTTGGGATAGATTTGACTAATAATGATTATAGACTTTACTTTTTATTTTTACATCCATTAAGTCACGTGCGCAGGTTACAGTGTAAGACAGAGTGCACTTATGCATAGTTCCTAATGGAAACTTCTACATATGCACATAGATTAACTACGAAACTGCATAGAAAGCCAAAAACAGGGTTTTGAGCCATGGGATCTAGAAATTTCATTCTCTTTGGGATAGTTTTAATTCTAGCCTTGAAAGGGGATGCTTTGGAACACATTTATGGATATCAAAAAATAAAAGCTAATGGTCATTTTCCTAATGCGATAAAATGACGTGTAACAGTATAGGTCAGAGAAGAATTGAAAGCTTCTGAAGGAAAATGTTAGCTTTTGATGTGAAGGAAAATTTTGGCATATAAGGTACATTATCCAAGGATTTCATCTTTTAGAAACTATAATTGCAGCCTTGAAGAAATATGACACTCATTGTACATCTGAAGCATGCATTGATGAACTATGCTAAGTAAATACTCTAATAGGGATTGATTTATTACATAGGACCATTTTTGAATCTAAGTTTCTTATAAAAAGAGGGTTATTGAGCTGAGTAAGGTTTGATATTGATGACGATATGTATGAGATGTATTATAGAGGTGTCACAATTTTCATAACATTTGATATGAGTTGACATAACTTAAGAAAAATAAGAATTTATTGAAGCTAGGTTTTGATGTATAGATTAAGTAGAAAAATATTTGATTAACAAGATATTGTATTACAAGTTGTTTTGTATGTATTTTGAGCACAAGTGGATCTAATATAAAAATATATGAAACACGGTCCACTTGTTGAATACGGTGGAAGGGTGGTGCAAGACAGGGAGTGGAGTCTCCTTCATGTTGGAGCTTGAGAACACTTTAGGGTGATAGGGTGGTGCTAGGGAACATTGGAGCCTACAAATGGCGTTGGAGGGTCCTTTCAGTCATAGTTGATAAAACTAGGGCATTGGAGCGTCCTTCCAATTGGAGCTTTCCAATTAGGGTGTTGGAGCTTCCTTCAAGTTTGAGCATATAAATAAGGGGGTTGGAGCATCCTTCTAGTTAGAGATTGAAAATAAGGAAGTTGGAGCTTGCTCTAGGTTGGAGCCTGTAAATCAGGGGGTTTGGAGCCTCATTCTTTTGTTGTTGAAAAGTTGGAATTTAGAAGTTCCTATTGATGTAAATTATTTACAATAAATATTAAGAAGTGTTGAGTAGTTTCTCCCCTGGAAGGGTTTCCACCTAAAAATATTGAATATGTTGTCTTTGATATTGTGCATTATTCAATGGTGCAATTGATTTATATTTTGATCTGATACTAACACTAATTAATCTTATGAAGATTAAAGGAATTAAGTAATTAAGTGAAACACTAATTTAGGACCCTCTGAGTATTTCCAACAATTGGTATTAGAGCAAGTTCCTTCCCAATCTATTTAACCAATGGAAGGGAGATCATGGAGTGCATAAAGATTTGAGTCCCAATATTTAATTGACAAAAATATGCACTTTGGAGTGGACGAATGAAAGCGTGTTATCCAACCAGCTCACAAAATAGAAGAAAAGATAGATCAACGACTTAAAAATTATCCTCTTCGAGGGGGAAACCTAATTTACATTACATAAATGAACAAATCTTGGATTATTCAAATGATAATACCTCCTTGGTATATATAGTAATCTAAGGCGTCACAATATAATTAAAGCCTAAATAAAAGTAACAATGTAAGGGCACAAAAATAACAATAGTGGGCTTTTATGGGGCATAACAATAAGAACATGGGAGATACATAGGCATAATAATAAGTATAGGTGGCTACACTAACAATAGAAATAAGGGGAATACACTTGTATTATAGGGATCTAACATGCCCCTAACCTTAAAAAAAGTGTTGTCCTCATTTCTTGAGTAGTTCGATATGCTTCTGTACAAAATTCTCATCCACCCATGTGGAATCTTCAGTGCGTAAGTGCTTTCACTTAATCAGAAACTCTGAAATTAATTGATTTTGTAGTTGTCAGGTTATTGTTTCTGTGACTGCTTCAAGCTCAAATATGATTTTTTCCTCTTCGTCAAATTTTGGAAACACTGTTAAAACTGGGACCTTGTTATCGATAACCTTCTTTAAGCTTGAAACATGGAAAACTGGGTGTACTTGAAAAGACGCAAGTAAATCTTATTTGTATGCCATAGTACCAATTTTTTGCAACACCTTGGAGGGACCATAGTATTTGGGTGATAATTTATTATCCTTTTTAATTTTCTTGAGGGACTTTTATTTGTATGGTTGTAGACATAAAAATACCCAGTCACCTACATCAAAACTTCTTTCACTGTGATGTTCATCTTCCTATTGTTTCATTCGATTCTGCACCAAAGTGAGGTTATCCTTTAAGAGTTGGAGAACTTGTTGTTGACCCTCGATGTGACCTTCCACTGCTTGAATCCTTTAATTTTCTCTTAAATATGATGTGATGGATGGCCGATGATATCCATAAAGTGCCATAAATGGGGACATTTTTTTTGCATTATGGAAGGAAGTGTTATACCACCATTCAACTAGAGGTAAACACTTGACCCATTGTGTTTTTTTATCAGATACAAAGCAATGAATATATCCTTCCAAACATTTTTTCACTATCTCAATGTTCCCATTAGATTGAGTATGATAAGATGAGCTATGAGATAATAGACTACCAAGATAAGAAAATAATTCCATCCAAAAATATCCAATGAAAATGGGATCTCTACCACTTACAATAATCTTTGGGCTTCCATGTAGATTATGAATTGTTTCTATAAATATAGTAGAAATTGTATTGGCTTTAAAAGGATGAGATAATGCACAAAAGTGTGAATACTTGGTAAGTTAATCAACTACCACCATGATGAAACTATTTACTTCAGACTTGGGTAAACCTATGATAAAATCCACTGAGACCTCCTCCCAACATTGACATGAAATGGCTAAAGGTTGTAACAGGCTCGAGATCTTAATTTTCTCGAGTTTTTATTCTTTGCAAACCAAACATTTTGTCACAAACTTCTCAATATAAAATCTAAGGGAATCCCAAAATAATTTCTTCTTGAACCTGTGGTAAGTTTTTTAAAATCCTAAGTGCCCTCCTAAGGGGGAGGTGTACAATTCCAAAAGAATATTTCGCTTGAGTTGGTAATTCTTACAAAGATATAAGCGATATTTGTACCATAATTAATCATTTTTCCAGCTAAATGTCTCAAATGTATTGGGATATTGCTACAACTTTTGAATGAGTGTCCACAAATCTTCTTCATTATTCCATTCATCCCTTGGTTTGGTTATCCAATCAGGTTGGATGATATAAATGGCACAAAATAATGCTTCCACATCTTCATTCTTTCTCTAGAGTGAATTCGCAACAAAGTTTTGCTTCCCTTTTTTGTAGATGATTTCAAAGTCATAACCCAAGATATTTGTGACCCATTTTTGCTTCTCTTTTGAGGATAATATTTGTTCCAAAATTTATTTAAGACTATCATGATCTACTTTTACCTTGAAGTGTCTTCCCATTAAGTAAGGTCGTCATTGCTTTAGTGCATGTAGTATTGCCAACATTTCCTCGTCATAAATAGGTTTGGGTAAATACTTTCCTATGATTGGATGGATTTCAAAAGAAATGGGTCTTCCTTCTTGCATTAAGACAACACCAATTCAATTTATTGAGGCATCATATTCCACAATACAGGTTTCTGTGAAATTCAGCATTGCTAAGACTAGTGCTTGGCACGTTGCCTCTTTAAGATGTTCAAAGGCCTTAGTTTCTTCTAGAGTCCTAGCAAATGCATTTTTATTCAATAATTTTAGTAGAGGTGTTGTTATTCTCCCATAATTCTTAAAAAAATTGTGATAATACTTTGTCAACCCGAGAAATTCTCGAATATGCTTTATGGTTGTGGGGATTTTCCATTCCTTAGTGGATTTAATTTTGTTAGGGTCTACCTTAACACCCCCATGAGATACAATATGACCCAAATATTCAACCTCCTGCACTCCAAAGAAACATTTGAAGGTTTTTGCATATAATTGGTTTTCCTCCAATAGTTTGAGCACCCTCTCAACATGTTGAACCTGATGCTTCCAAGACTTGTAGATTAGTATATCATCAAAAAATGTTAACAAAAATTTTCCGAGGAAGGGTTTGAAAATGGAATTCATCAAACCTTGAAATGTGGAAGGTAATGTAAGGCCAAAAAGCATGAACAAAAATTCATAATGACCGACATGAGTTCTGAATGTTGTTTTTGGAATGCCTTCAGTATTCATTCTAATTTGATGATATCTTGAATGAAGATCCAACTCAGTGAAGTAAATTTCTCCATGTAATTCATCCAACAATTCATTAATGACAGGAATGGTAAATTTATCTCTAATAGTGAGCTTGTTGAGCTCCCTATAATCCAGACACATATGCCATGATCCATCCTTCTTGTGTCTCAATAATACTGGAGCAAAGAAAGAACTTTGACTAGGTTGAATTATACCAACTTCTAGAATTTCTGCAACCATATGTTCAACTTCACTCTTTTGGGCATAGGGATATCTGTAAGGTTTGATGTTTGGAGGAACAATTCCTGGAATAAAATGAATAGCATGATCATAATCAAGAATAGGTGGGAGGCATTTAGGAGTCTCAAATACCTTGGAATGATTTTCTGATAATTTTTGGATGTATGGAGAAATAGATGATTTCGATTTTTGAACCTCTAGTGAGCATAATTGTGTAATGAAACCTCATTGTTATTTCTTCAGAAGCTTTGTCATGCCATTACATTTGATTATATTTCTTGGTTTCTCTATGGTACCCATTAATTCAACTTCATTTCCTTCCCAAAAATATTTGAAGAAACGATTTTGAAAATTAAAAGCTATTGTCCCCAAAGATTGTAACCATTGGACTCCTAGTACAACATCATCACCACCCATTGGAATGGAAAGCATTGGACTATTCAATACATATGCCCCCATGGTTAGCTTGATCTAATGGAACTTTCCAGAGAAATTTGTAGTTCCTCCATTTGCAACCATCACTTTCCAGCACTTTGGTGCTAGATATAGGAAGCAATTCAATTCCTTGGCTATGTTACAATGAATAAAATTATGGGTACTATGTGAATCAATCAACATTATTACCTTTTTCTTCTTGATATATCCTTCTATCTTGAGAGTTCAAGGAGTGGTAATTTCTTCCAATGTATTACAAGATATGGTCAGATTCATTTCTTCCTTATCTAGGGTCAGTTCCTGGTGTATATCCTCCTATTTTTATGTTTCTTGTTCCTTTCCTTCCTCCTCTTCACAATATATGTAGAATAATTTCTTCTTAACACACATATGACCTTTAGTGTATTTTCTATCACAACTGTAACAACGCCCTTTTGCTCTCTTTTCCTCCAACCGCTGTGGCATGAACCTTGTAGGCTATGGAAGGCTAGGAGCAACAACATGTTATGCGACCAACTCAAAAAATAAAATAAAAGAGATATTAACGACTTCAAAATCAGCCTCTTCGAGGGGGAAACCTCCTTTACATTACACAAATGAATAATTATTGGATGATTCAAATGACAAAACCTCCTTTGTATATATAGGCATCTAAAGAGTCACAATATAGTCAAAGCTGACATAACAATAATAATGTAAGGGCACAACAATAACAACAATGGGCTTCTATGAGGTATAATAATAAAAATATGGGGACAACATGGGCATAACAATAAAAATAAGGAGCTACTATGACAATAATAATAAGGAAATACACTAGTATTATAGGGACATAACATGCCCCTCTCCTTCAAAAAAGTCTTGTCCTCAACACTTGAGTAGTTCTGGATGCTTCTGTATAAAAATTTCATCCTCCCATATGGAATCTTTAGTAGGTAAGTTCATCCACTTGATGAGATACTCGGAAATTGATCAATTTCATAGTTGTTGATTTCTTGTTTCTGTGATTGCTTTAGGTTCTAATATGATTTTTCCTTCCTCGTCAAGTTCTGGAAATATTGTTTGAACTGAGAGCTTGTCACCTATAACCTTATTTAAGCATGAAACATGGAAAGCTAGGTGAACTTGGAAAGATGCAGGAAGCTTCAATTTGTATGCCATAGTACCAATATTTTGTAACACCTTGTACGGACCATAATAATTTGGTGATAATTTTTTTATCCTTCTTAGCTTGCTTGAGGGACATTTGTTTGTATGGTTGTAGTCATAGAAATACCCAGTCACCTACATCAAAACTTCTTTCACTACGATGTTGATCTACCTTTCGTTTCATTCTATTTTGTGCTAAAGTGAGGTTATCCTTTAAGAGTTGGAGAACTTGTTGTTGATGCTTGATTTGATATTCCACTGCTTGAACCTTAGAATTTTATTTTAAAGAGGATGTGATAGACGGTCGATGATATCCATAAACTTCCATAAATGAGGTCATTTTTGTTGCAGTATGGAAGGAAGTGTTATACCACCATTTAGCCATAGGCAACCACTTGACCCATTATGTTTATTTATCAGATACAAAGAAACAAAGATATCCTTCCAAAAATTTGTTCACTATCTCAGTTTTCCCATATGATTAAGGATGATAACATGAGCTATGAGCTAATTGAGTACCTAGACAAGAAAATAATTTTGTCCAAAAATTTCTAGTGAAAATGGGATCTCTATTGCTTACAAGAATCTTTGGGTTTCCATGTAGCTTTTGAATTGTTTCCATAATGCAGTAGCAACTATACTGGTTTTAAATGGATGAGATAATGCAAAAAAGTGTGCATACTTGGTAAGTATATCAACTACCACTATGATGACACTCTTTCCTTCATACTTGGGCAAACCTATGATAAGATTCATTGAAACCTCATCACAATCTTGACTTGGAATGGATAAGGGTTGTAACAGACCCAGGGTCTTAATTATCTCAACTTTATTTTGTTGGAAAACCAAACATTCTGCCACAAAATTTTGAATATCAAATTTAAGGCCATCCCAAAAAAATCCTTCTTAACCCTGTTACGATATTTCGACACATAGGAAATAATTAAGTATAACTTGGTCTAGTGTATAGTTAGGTAAAGTGTGTTTCTTTAGTATGTACTTTTTTTAACATATAATCCGATAGTCATGATATGTTCTAGACATGAACTGATCCGATGGTTCATTCTCTCCTCTATACCAACACTTGATCCGTGGCTTAACACCTGATTGGTGCATGATCTATATTTAAAGAGAATGGATGATAATATGTTAGATGAACATTCATGAGAGAAGATTATGTAAATTTTCTTTCTTTTACATTAATAAATTGCTTTAAGTGGCTACATTGGCTCAGGCCGTGGATTGTTTCCCTCTTTGAGGGTTTTAACCATGTCAAGAATACTGGTGTATTGATCTGTGACATGTTTGTGAGTGGTATCCTTTGGTGTTCTATATAAGGAAATTATCTTGTAAATTCCTACATGGTATCAGATCTATTCGAGGTTACATCCTTTGGTGATCCAAATCCGAAGTCGGTACAACTGCATCCGACTATCGTTTCATAGATCTACTATTTCTGACCACTTTCAAGCTGAAAGGGCTGCTCTATTGTATGAGGAGCATATGTTCCATTGAAGAACCCCTTTTGTTTCATGCGAAAAAGTTTCCAGTAGCCCTAACTACGCCATTTTTAGGATCTGGAGGTATACAATCTTTATTTGCAGTTATAGTTATTTATCTCTCTGTCTATTTTAGTTTATAGTCCTCTATACATTTTTTTATATTACAGGATCTATACCTTTCATTTCTACGTATGCTCTTTGCATCGTGACTTTGTGCGATATGGGCAAACCAGAAATTGAAAGAAAAGATTTTTTCTCATGTGTATGCTCTTTTCTTCCATGCCTTAGTGTGATCTCGGAAAATCAGAAACATTGAGGAAAATATTTAGCTTCCAACCAAATTTTACTTTAAGCCGTAAGACTTGAATAATTTTGTCTGTTCATTTGGTTTGTGTGGTTATTTTTTTTGTTTTGCAGGCAAGAAGGGGTTTTTAAAGAAAACACGCACACCAAGGCTTCAGTGAGAAAAAAAAAAAGCCCTTCCTCTTTTCCAAAAATTACTACCCTTCTAAACTAGCTCACTTGGTCTAAAGTTACCTTATGAGAATAGAGGTCTTGGGTTCAAGTCTCTTTTTTTGTTGAGTTACTTTTTCAAAAAGCACATGTAACTTATGTTTTAAAGTTACTTTATGTAAAAGTGTTTTCACCCATTATAAAAAGTGACTCACTTATAATTCTAAAGTCACTTTATCTTTTATTTAAGTTACAATTCAGTGGATAGTTCATAAAGTACCATTGTAAAAGTGATTTTCACTTATTTATAAAAGTGGGTCACATAAAGTAATCTTTATTTTAAAAGTGAGATAATTAGATTAAGTTTGGAAAGGGGGAGACATTTTTTTTAAATATTAAATTATCATCAACTTCCAAACATTCACGTGGTTTGTTGGCATCTTCAACAACTTTTCTTCTAAAAACTATAACTTCTTCATCTGAAAGCCATTTTCAGAGTTGTTTTTTTTAATTGGCGTAATGTTTCGAGATATTTCCATTTGAAAACTTAGTTTCAACATATACAAATTTAATTTCTTTTAAAATGGAAGGTCTATTCCTAGTTATTCTTGACAACACCAACTACTTCCAATATGCTATATTGTGGATTTACTTAGAAGTAAAGGTCTTTATTGAATAGCCTCAGGCCAAGAGTCTAAACCTAAAGATGAAGATAAGTAAGCCAAATAGGAAAATAAGAAAGATCAAGCATGTGGGTTGATAGGGGTGTCTATTTCTCCAAACCTTAGATTCCATATCGCAGAAATTGGAATTAAACAACTCAATAAAGTTTTTGGAATTAAAAATGAAATTAGATTCCATAAACTCAAAAATGAGTTGCTTACATTGGACTCCAATAAATTTTTGTTCCATTGGATATTCTTTTTCCAGTTCAAGACCCTTAGACTTCTCTTAGAACGTGTTAAGGTTAAGAAAGAAGATGGTAGCCTTATCTATTCCGTTCTTACTAAGTTAGGACCAACCTACTCTATGTTTGTTTCCATATTCCATTCTATTAGAAAAGCCTTTATTTCTCAAGGGCAAGCCTAAAATTTGCCCTCTTTTGATGCCTTTTGTGATTTTATAATAAGAGAACAAGAAACAATCTCACATATTGGTCTTCTTAATACTAGAAACTCTTCTAAGAAAGCCTTAGCAGCCCAACAACAACCAAATTCAAAGAATCGTAAGAAGTAGCATCCTAAACAAAATGGTCCTAAACCAAACAAGTGTCCTAAGCAATTTCAGTCTCAAAACGAAAAATCAACTCAAAAAAATGATAAGGCAACTAAAAACAAAATGATAATGCAACTAAAAACAAAGGGAAGAAGATTGATAAACATTTCAACTTTTGTAATTGTGATGGCCATTTAGAATCCAAATGTTTTAAGAGGATGGAAGCCTTGGAAGCAACCATGAAGAATCATAACATCTATTTGGATCACTCTTCAGCTTCATCTCCATCTTCAGGAATAACACTTTCTACATGTGGTTGTCAAGAATCTCGGTTTGGTTATGCACTAAATGTATCTTCTTCTACACATTCTCATGAGTGGCTCATTGATTCTAGAGCTTCTTATCATATGGCTAAAAACAAAACCATGTTTTCTTCATTAAATGATTGTAACACCAAAAATATATATGTTTGTGATGACAAATATCTGAATGTTGTAGGGACTGGAACTATTCTTCTAGATAATGGTCAATTTAATGATGTATTATGTGTTCCTACCTTATCCTACAACCTTCTATCTGTATATCAGATAACTCATTTAGGTGAAGGTAAAACTGTTGATTTTTCACCTCATGATGTTGTTATTAAGGACTTGTTGGCTTAGGGGGCCCTGACCTAGGTTCAACGTTAATTTAGCAAAACAAATCCCTACACCACTCGCCCTTTCAACATCAATCCACAGAGCGCAGATTGAAGTCTCACCCGAAGCAGTATGGGGGGAATGCTGGAACCAAGTTTCCGCACCAAGAGATGGTTATGATGTCATTTTTTACCCCTTATATTCCTTCACGTAGATCAATAAGCCCTCGAGGCTTATCGATATAAGTCCCTCTTACCAGCGTTTAGACCTTTGCGAAGGTCAACGACTATCTTTCACAGACCCTAAACAGGCGAATCAAGTACTTACACGCTTCTGTAATCACTCCTAAGTCTGTTATTACCTAGATCGGCTCAGGTGTCTGATATCTCTAGCATGCATTAAGATATTCTCCGCGTAAGAAGATATTATTACTTGCGTTCATATAACAATGTAAAACACACAGATTCGCGCATCAATACAACATTAAATCATAAATCCATTATTCATCATAACATAAACACATTCATCCGTAACAGAAGTAAAGGGATAAAACACAAATATTTCCAAAATAGTCTCTTTATTGATACTTCAGATTTGCTTACATACTCCAAAATACCCTGTGGACTCAGCTGCAAGGATCTATGCACATAGCTGCGGACTCGACTCTAGGCCTTCATGCACATAGTTGTAAAGTCTCTCTTATACTCTAAGACTCTTCACTCTTAGCTCCTATTGACCCATTACATTTTTCTTCAAAACTTTCTTCTATCTGCCTTAGACTCTCTAAGACTCTCCTTTTTATACAATCCCATGTTCCGCGGACCATGGCAGGTCCAGTAAAGCCAACACAACTTAAATAAAGGGTAAAACTCTTTTATGACATTTTACATCTACGCACTCCATGTACACAAATTGCAAAGAATTTACACATTAAAAAACTCTGGCTTTTAGCCCCAAAACTTAGGCTTTCGCCCCAAAATTGACCTTAGAGGACCTTGGCCCAACAGGCCCCCAACAAAAATATTGTGACTCTCCATTGAGTCACTCTACTGGCATGGACATCTTACTATGAAGACATCCCATCTCCACTTGAGATACTACAACTTCACTTGTGCACTGCGTAACTGCTTGCTTTACCTACTCCACTAGATGCTCGATTGCTAGTCCTGCGCTATCTTCCTGGATATTCTGCTATGATCTCTGCAAGTTGGCAAAATTCTCCCCAATGGTGGTAGTGATTACATAGGCCTCATCTAGCCAAGGCCCCAATCTGGCCTTGAGGACTTCCTCCTTCCACTACACTACTTCCACCTGTTCTTGCAGTTTCGTTTCCTCCTATAGCTTTTCCAATCTCTGCATGACAATGATGGTGTGCATTGTTGCCTTTGCCTCATCAGACTGCTACTGTAGTTCCCAGGCCTCTGTGTTCAACCTCTATAGGTTAGGATCTTCCTACAAACTCATTATCAGTGACATAGAGTGCTCGAAGAGTGCAGTGCATTCTGACACCGCGACATCTACTGTAGCAACTCCATCCCTCAAAGTAGCTTCACGTTGTTATTTGACTTCTGGTGGAGTTGAAGGCTGTGTCTTCAGCAAAAGCTCTGTAATTTTCAGGTTCAACTCAAACTAAACCTTTTCCATCTCGGTCTTCGCATCGCGCACACCTACAACTAACTTCTGAATCTTGGCTTCCACCGGTGCTTCTTCTAGGATATGCAGTTCCAGAACAGTTCTGCATGTTTCGGCTACTACTGTGGCGGTGTGCTCATTCTTATCCTACACCTTCTTCCAGGCTTTTAGTGTGGCTATCTTCTCAACGAATATCTATTCATTGTTGATTTTCTGCTCACTGATCGTGCATAGTGCATGCTGCTCTCGGGATTTAAGCTCTTCAATCAAACCTGCTTGCAATGTGTGAAGGAATTCGCTCGGGAGTATGGCCAAGTATAGTCCAATATTCCTCAAAGTGTTGATTGTAGCCTTGTCAGCATATGCCTTCGCGCTCAAGGCTCGATCATGTAGCATGACTGCTCGAAGATCCAAAGAGAAAACCAACTCCATCTTTGTCACTTTCCTTGACGCTAAACTGGTTTAGGCCATGTTGCTCTGCCCTACTCTTGCCTGTACTCTAGTTGTTTGGATCTGCAGCTCGCGAAGACCTGTCTGAATGGAACTTAATGCTAACTTCTACTGCTCAAAATGTTGTAGTAGTTCTATTGTTGTATCCCTTACCTTGTCCCCAATTTCATCCAAGTCACCCTCTTTCAAGGTGATCAGGTATAGCGACAACTTAGTAGCCTTGGTCTTCTTCCATGACCCTTCTTTTTCCTATTCCTTGTTCCATTTCACCTGGAAGGGGGTTCTTTCTAGATCTCCACCACCCTATTCCGATTTCCCCTCTTCCGCTATCTGTGGCGAAGAATATTTCTGACTTTTTTCATAGTCACGATCTTCTTCCTATTCCTTGGTAGCACGCTCCACTTCTGTGTGTGTCTTCTCCTTAGTCTCCTTCTTTCTCTTTTCAATCAACTGCTGAACTTTCAATCGGGCCGCTAACTTTTTCTTCTTTTCAACATACTTATTAGACCCGATGGATAAGTCAAATGTTTTGCACCAATCTACTGGCCAACTCTCGACAACCGCTACAATTGCATCATTCGTCGTGAGGTATGGTAAATCATACCACTTCTGTTCAGGGTTCTTTCTCACCCGAATTGATATCTGGTGGAAGTTTGATTTAAACTCCACGTACCTAGATAATTTCTCAAAAACGGTTGGCGATAACCATGGCTTTTGATTGATGGCCATATTGATGCTCATTTCCATCAATACCCAAAACAACTTTCTCTCCCAGACCCACTTAGCGTCATTTGTGTCCCATAGCAAAGAAAACATCGTTGCTTTTGGCAAATTCGGTGCGATCAGAGGGAATTGGATGTCCTACGGCAACTGCCACACGACTAGCAAAATCGAAAGTAAGAGACATGAGTAGTGAAATGTCTTGCTCTGGTCTTGTGCCTCCCTGTAGTTCATGAGGAACTCACTGCACAGGTGTGCCGAGTTGAATTGTATGCCCTTGGCGCACTAGGCCACTAGTGAAACAATTGGTGCCGACACCTCGTTTGTGCGACACTTGCTCATTATCCTGCCCGCCAAAATCTGGGCGGCCACCTTAACCGTGGGGTTGGTTATGCTTACAATTGAATACCCACACGACTTCTTGACAAGCTTAAACTTGTCCTTCATTCGCTCGGAAAAATCGCGCTTTCCTATATTTCCGCCAAATTATTTGACTGGATTTAGTCCTGAATGTGGTAGTAAGGTGAGCATATGGATCAACATGTCGATTATAGGGATCAGCTCCTCCAACCATCGGCACCCATCATGCACCAAGCACAACAACTATTTGATAACAATCAAATTTATGGGAGCACAGTGGTAATACGACACCCATAGAACATTTAACAATCCTGCCTTTTCCACCCCACGAATCCACTTCACTGGCTCCAATGTGGTGACACTCGAATCCTTGTAGAACACTCGCAGCATTAAATTATCAATAGCCAGGTTGGGGAACTGCTCAGTGTCCCCTAAGTCCCAATCTTCAAGTTTCAGATGTGGGACTTGCACCAAGCACTGACCTTCAATGGTGATATTCTATAGCAGCAGTGGTGTATGAAGGAAAAAATTTCCCTCATCTAGGTGCTTTGGGACCTTCACCTTGCCCTGGCGCAAAGGGAAGTATTCTGGTAGCTTCGAAATAGTGTCTACCCCCTCAATATCAATGTCCTTTGTGCCCTCATCACCCTCTAGGTTGATCACTTTGCACTTTTCCAACGTTGTTGGATTTTATGTCCTATGATGTTTCCTCGATGACTCGCATGGTCTCTCCTCCTATAGCGCAGCTCCCTTCATGCTTCTGCTAGTGCTGTGAAATTCTTCCATTCCACGCAGTCCCCCAGTTGCACAGCTCTACAACCCGGGCAGTGTAGTTTATAGTCCCACGCCTCCTTTCAGCTACCTATACTGCTAAGACTGTGCTACCATCATATAGTCATCTAGATAGATCCCCGATGTATGGCTTCAATTGGCTTCCATTTACCTTTTCGAGAAATGGATCTCCATTCAATTTCACCAGCTGGACTGCTCCACCATCAGTAATCTCCTTGATCACATATGGCACCAGCCAATGCATCTGAAATTTCCTTGGAAATTTCTCAAACTTGCTCTCATATAATAAAACTAAATTGTTTACCTTGAAGGTGCACAATTTGATGTGCCGATTGTGCCATGCCTTTTCACGTTCCTTCTGAACTTGTTGATGGAATCCAGCCAAGAATCTATCTTCCTCCAACTCTGTCAACTGCGTGAGCCTTTCTTCTAAAGCTCTGTAGTCCACCATTCCTTTGAATGCCACTATCTGTAGACTAGGCACAATGTAATCCATCGGCATCACAACTTTTACACCATAGACTAGTCAAAATGGTGTCTGTCTAGTCAACTTTTTACAAGTAGTTCTATAAGCCCATAACACCACTAGTATGCACGTCCCAATGATTCCTCTCCATATTGCAAACCTTTGTCACTGCATTCTCCAATATCTTATTAAGCACTTCCACCATCCCATTAGCCTGAGGGTAATATGGCATGCTCTTCTGATGATAAACTTGGAATTATTTTGTCAGTGCGCTGATCGTTTCATTAAGGAAATGTGTACCGTGATCGCTCATCAAAATCTTCAGGCAACCAAACCTAGTCAGCGCATATTCAAATAGGAACTTTTTTGTTGTTACCCTTGTACAATCCTTTACAGGCTGGGCCTCCACCCATCTGGTCAAATACTTAGTCGCAGTGATGATATACCACACACTGTTTTTCTTTCCTGGAGGCTGAACTGGTCCTAAAAAATTAATTGCCCATTTTTCAAATGTCTGCAATGATAAGTGTAGATTCAGAGGTAGCTCATCCCTTTGCAATGGCCTGCCCATCCTCTGACATGCATCACATGCCCTACAATAAGCTTTGGAATCTTTATGTAGTGTTAGCCACCACAACCTAGCGCATAAAATCTTCTGTGTTGTTGCTTTTCCTACATAATGGCCTCCCACAGCCCCTCCATGAGCTTTGGCTACAATGCTACTTCGTTCAAGCTCACGCACATAATGACACAATATGTCATCCGCTCGCATATTATACAAGTGACCTGAAATAAGGGAAAAATCTGCTGCTTGCACCACCAATTCCTTCTTTTGTTAACTGGTGTACCCTTCTGGAGCCATTCCACTAGTCACAAAGTTTATGATGTATCTAAAATGATTATCTACAACACGCACCACAAATAGCTACATGTCGAGAAATCCTTCCTCCAAATTAGTGGGTTCCTCACCTGTTTAATGTGCAACAGATCTGACTTCAATCACCCTGGCTTTAAAATGACTTCAAAATCGTATTCCTAAAACAACAACAACCATTTGCATATTTTCCCCCCCAACACAAGCTTGTTGACCAAGTATTTCAAGGAAAAATGGTCTATATACATCTTAAAGTGTCCACCTAGCAAGTAGTGTCTGAACTTCTGGAGCGCGTACACCATAGCCAAACCTTCATGCTCTGTCGTCGAATAATTCTTCTCAGCCTTAGATAACTTCCTGCTTACAAACACGATAGGGTGACCAAACTTTCCCTCACCGCCTTGTGTTAGTACTACTCCCAGCGCAATACATGAGGCATCCACATGCACATGAAATTCCTTCTTCCAATCCAGGAAGACTAGGATCGGCGTAGTGACCATATTTACTTTTAACACATCCAGTCTTCACTGACATTCTTCATTCCAAGAGAATGTAGCATCCTTCTTCAATAGTTTTTCCATTGCTGCAGTAATCTGGTAATAACTCTTGATGAACTTTCAATAATAACCAGTATGCCCCAACTTTGCACGCAACTGTTTAACACTTCTTGCCGCCTAAAAATTAATTATAATGCGATCTTAGCTGGATCCACCATTAATCCTTGTCTGCACACTACATGACCCAGAAAGACTTCGAAGGGAACACAGAACAAACATTTCTTCAAATTTACCATGATCTGATACCTCCAGCATGTGCATCAAGCGTAGGCTAGCTACATGGAGCTTCACCAGCCCAAACACTATCCAGTCATCAAAGTATACCTCAAAGAACTTGTGAATGAAGTCCTTGAATGCTGCTATGACTACACGTGAAAAGATCGTCAATGCATTCTTTAGTCCAAAAGGAATTACAATATACTAAAAGAATCCCCATTCAGTCGTGAAGGTCGTCTTAATCCTATCTTCTAGCATGATCTTGATCTAATGGTACCCTGAGAACCCATCAGTGAATGAATATGCTCCCTGTCCTCCTAAATTATCCAACACTTGATTGGTGAATAGATTCGGAAAATGATCATGCATACATGTGTCATTCAGCTTCCTAAGATCTACGCATATCCTTATTTCACCCTTCTACTTCTTTTCCTGAACTAGCATAGGACTGACCCAATCGGACTTCTCCGTTGGTTCAATGATTCCTAGTGCCAAAATTTTGTCTAATTCTAAGCAGACCCTTTCTTTGTACTTAGAATTGAGGTGATATGGCCTTTGTTTCATAAGCTTCACATCTAGTTTCAATGTTATCCTCATCACCCCTGAATCACCTATAATCGCTTTCAAGTCTGAAAATTTTGTATGGAACAAATCCTCATACTCACAGAGCAATTCAGCGACCTTATCCACCATATCATCATCCCAGTAGTCCCCTATCTTCACAAACTTTGGCTCTGCCTCTGTCCCAATGTCCACTTGTCTCATTTTCAGTGGCGTGGTGATATCTGGGTTCTCCATCTACGACCCTTCAACTTCATGGTGGTCTTTTGTCTCTGGGATAGTAATGTTCCTTGAATCCTCCTCTTCTTCTTTATCATTCATGTTGTAACACTCCAGCACATGGCGCAACTGGGTGGTCCAATCTAGTTGAATCAAATCCAAGGGATCCAGAGGGATTTGAAAGATCGTTGCTTTGACCTCTTGCAGTGCTTCATCAATGCACTCAAATCCATCTTCAAAGCTGAATGTCATCAAGAATCCCCATCTCAAAATATCACATTCATCCATGCCATGGTGGAGCTCTGTTTTTAGGTACCAATTCATAGATATTACATCCATGGTGTGACATAACAGATGCACCCACTCTAGTTGCAGTTCTACTCCATAAGCATTGGTCCATTTGCCTAAGTGATCACATAGATCACTCCTTCCATCGTATTTCTCTATCAATCATACCTTTGAGCAACCAAACCACAACCTCATCATTCTTCTATATTCACGTCATCCATCGAAATTACCTTTATGCATACCCCACCATCTTGCAGGCATAGCACCAAGTCCAAGGCTTGGAAGCGATGCTTCTCCGACACATCCCTTTCAAATGCATCTAGAAATTTATCAACATTAGTTAAACCATCATAATAAGGCAAAGTTCTTACCTCCGACTATATACATTGCAATGATTTGGTCATCATGTTACACCGTAGCGTAGACACTTCATGAAATCTATTCTGCCAGTGTTCCAATTCCTCATCTGAATCTAAGGTGTAGGATACTTTGCGGTCCCACTCAATACCTCCATATGCTGTCGGATTCACCCAATCTTGATCTCGCACTGTTATCTTATAAATATGGTCCAAATCATTGTCACTTTCATAATCGCAGACCAGTTCAGTATAGCGCGGTCCTTCTGCAGGGTCCAAAGGTACACCTACATGGAGTGATTTTCTTTCAAATGACATCATCTGCTTCTTCAAATTGATCACCCCATTCATGTCGATAGCGTAGTCGATCCCAAGGAGCCTGGGGTAGGGATTGTTTTCATCAACAATCTCTATTACTTCAAAATCTGCCAATGTGCTCATGCCTTCAATATCTTCTGTCACTCCCTATAATCTTCCCATGGGGATAATATTTTGTTGATTCGCCCTCCTAAATTGAATAGGAGACTACCGCAACGTAGGTCTCCCCATTCTCTCCCATGTATGTTTCAACAAAAAATTCACATGTGACGCAAGATCCAGAACAACTTGGTCCATTTCATACCCTCCTATTTGCTGGGTGAGCCTCATCTCACGCCTTGTTCTTTCCTTATGCTTACCAATTTTCCTGACCACGCGCGGTCCCTCAGGAGCATTACTAGCACATTTATTGATAAACTCTTGTAATCCCTTTACGGCCTTGATATCACGTAGAAACTTCATAAAGGTCTCCAAAAAGGTAGTCAGCATGGATGGGTCCATTTCTTCAGACTTCTTACCTTGACTTCCTGAGGTAGAAGCCTTAGTGAAGCTTTTCTTTTCTTCCATGAAGGTTTCCTTCGTGCGCTCCAAATCAAAGCCAACATCCTTTTCTGGAGCTTTGCAGACCCATTCACCTTCTTCAGGCCGCTTTCCCTTATCTTCACTAGTTGTCATTCCATTTCGCATCACAATATTTACATTGGGGTCCTCTTTGCGGGGTTCAACCCTCATCATCTGCAGGTTCTACATAGGCTGCTGAGGTTGCATCCCCTTTTCATGCATCTTAGTTATTAGTACAGGACAGTCTTCTATCGTGTGGTCAAACTGAGTGGAGTATCTGCATGACAGGCATGTCGGGTTCATTCATTCTCGTGCATAATGTCCTAGACCTACACAATTGTAGCAAATAACTTGCCCCTGACATCTCGTAGCTCCTCCACTACCTCGGCCTCGTCTGCGCCCCGAATATGATCCTCGCAGTCGGCCAGCGCCTTGATCCAGAGACCAAGATTCTGTTTGCATTCGATACGTGGGCATTATTTCCATAATTAAATCATAACTATGACAATTGCACTCATTGTGACCTACTCATTAGCAAAAGTTGTAGAAGAGCTATTGCGGTGTCTGTACAAATATTTGCAACAAGTGGTAATTATGTGTCACATGTTTTCCAGCTACCTAATAGATAGCACACCACAGTGCGGGCCCTACACTTGGCCCTACTTGAGCTTCTGGTCTCAAAGGCATCGGCCCTCCTCCTGCAACATAATTCGTGAAGATAGGGAAATGATCTTTATCCTGCCCTTGACTCTTACATTTCAAACACCAAAGCTCTTCGCGCACCTCTAGCCGAGCCGCTCTATCCTTCTTTAGACTTTGGAATTCTAGGCAAAGATTTTGCAACTCTACGAGAATCTACTAAAATCCCAAAACAACATCTTGAATTGGTGTCTCTTGCAGTCTCATTGTAATTTCCAGGGATTTCGCTGAGGTCCCAATATTTTGCTGTGATAAAGAAACCTCAGATGAGGCAAGAGTGAAGCCACAAACCATTCATGATGCTACCCATCCGTAAGATTCTTGTTAGCTTCACAGATCTTGCATTTCAATCTCTGATCCAGCTCCCAAGGTGTCTCAATAGGCTTCCTCATGATCTCCTTGAATCCAATGATCGATTGTGCTTCAGACTTGGGCCTACTGAATTCCTTATTCAGCGTAGTCTAAATGTCTGTCAATGTAGCCATTGGGTTATTGGTGCAGTATTTAATGTACCATGTTAGCACGCATTCCTATAAAGTAGTGACCAATGTAACTTTCTTCATATGATCATCTGTAATGCCCTAGGATTCCTACACAGCCTTTGCAACTAACCAAAACTGGTCTGGGTCCTCATTCCTCAAGCCCTTGAAAATGGGAAATTTTACTGAATTCACCATATTGAAAAGTATCCAATACGGAATGACCCTATCCCACTCTAAGGGTGATAGTTCCTTAGCAACAATCAAAGCAAAGCTATCTGAGATTACTTCTTTATGAGATGTAAAAGAGGGGAGAAAGAGATCCACTAACCGATGTCTTTCGCTAATGGTTGATCCAATCTTCTCTCCTTGCGGCTTGCCCCCAGCTCCTTGCTCTTTCACTGGCCCAGCTACACCAAGATCCTGCAAAATGGAAAGAGAGGGAAACTACAAGAAGGATACATTCATAATTGATTCAAGGATTAGAATAAATCAAATACACAAGTATAACAACACACCATTGAGACACATGCATATAGAAGAACCTCAAATGCTTTATTAATGGAAGAAGTAAGGTTCAGGAAGTGATACAACCATAAGAGGCCCAATCCAGCATCACCTTCCCAGCAGAAAGAAATCTCCTCTTCACCTCCTTCAAAGAAAATCACCCAATAGTTCTAAACTCAAACCAACAACAATTCTTTACATTCACAAGATTCCAGCCTCCCTAGACCTCATGAGAGAGATCTATATATAGGAGTTTTGGAGAAAGGATGAGTCAGCTTGAGACTGGCATGAAGCTAACTAGTGTCCTCTCTCACTTTAGTTATTCTTCAGTTCTTGAGTCCACTTGGAGGTTCTTGCTTCCACTTGGAGATCTAGAACCTCTTACTCATCACCAGTCGAATTCCCTGATCCAAGTGTCATTTTGGAAGCTTCCTGGGCATTGACACCTTGAGGAATGACTGTGCCACATGTCCAAACTCGCCCAACGCAGGTAGCCTTCTTTGCAGTTGACATTCAACGCAGGTAGACAGTGGAGCAGTTGACATTCAGCGCAGATGCTCAGTGGAGCAGTTGACATGATCCGGAATTGCCTTGTTTTTGAGTGTTTTCAGGTGGAGAACTTTTATTCAGTTCTGTGGTTTGCTGACCTTGTTCCTCTAGGGGTAGGAACAACATGTTTAGAGACTTTGGATCCCTTAGATTATGGACATTTCATGCTTCATGCTGCAAGGCACAAAAATGTCTATAACAGTTGCCCCCTAAAGTATGAGGTCGTTTATCGGGTGAAATGCTTTTTCAGGAGGGTCCGAAGTTCATTCAATTGTTGAGGGGTGACCTGTAATAAAATACAATACAATACATTATGATTCATTCTGTTTTCATGATCTAGCCGAGGCGGGCATTCCCATGCTCAGCTTTATAAATACATTTTTCTGTACATAGAACATACAATCGTCTGATGGTAGACTGATAATTCTCTGCTGAAATTATCATCCTTTGAGTAGGATGATCATCTGCTGCACATGTCAATGTCTTTATTTCCTGAATATATATCGCAGCCCGGATGGATGAAACTAGATCTGGGGTCTTCAAACTCGTCCGATCTTCACTCTAAGTACAAGTCGATCCATGTGAGAATTGCGCTGAAGTCGAACATGGAAAGACATCGCTTGATTACCGGTCAATGATGTAAACCGTTAACAAGCGCGAGAGGAATCACCGATAATGATAATGATCCTCAAGGTACTGCAGTACAATTCACGTGGTGTGAATAAAGGACTTGGCGTCGAACACCACGCAAAATCTTCTGGTCGAAGGTCATTGATGTATACCTATCGCCAGAAGTGAGAAACTTTCCATTGAGGTATGCAAGCTTCAAAGTACTGAGGGGGTTGTTCCTAGATCAACTCCTTGGATAATGAGCTGATGTCGACAAGGAGCGATCCGTCAAAGGAGGGCCTTAATGAATCCCACATCAGTGACACAGAACGGAGCTAATGATTTTAATGGAGGTGAAAACAATCTGTGACATATGATTCAGGGTGGCGGTCATGAATGGATGAAGGATAATGTATGGCAGTGGATGGGACACGGTCGACTCTTTATGAACAACATCTCTTGAACATATAACGACACTGATGCGATGGATCGGTAGCATTAACCCAAATGTGGATGGTTTCAGATAGGTACATTGACTGATAACAGGCTGCAAAAATAGGGATGAAAACAGGGCAACAGAAAGCAGAGAAACCCAGTTGCACAAGGCCACACTGGTTCAGCACAGGTAGAACACTGTCAGTTTGACATTCAGCGCAGGTAGCCCCTTCGGGACCTGCGATGAAATGCAGACTGCCTTCACAGTGCCTGCAATGAAGAGAGAAACTCTCGTTTCTCTTGGTTTCCGGGTTACAGATTGCTCAAAAATCAACAGTTTTTGGCCAAATCAAACCTACCAATCAAGTACACACTAAAGGATGAAAAGGAGGATGAAAAGCTATCACTAAGAGCTGTTCAGAGTCCTTGTGGATCAGCTCTTCAAATCATAAACATGCCCAGAAACTGAGCTAGAGTAGCTGCCCTCTACTTTGCATTTGAAAAATGCAGTTCGATTCGGTACTCCCTGTGTTTAGGAAATGAATAGCAAAAACACAAACAACCAACAAGATCCGATCCCCACCGGAGTCACCAATTTGTTGTTGGGAAAAGTATCCAATACGGAATGACCCTATCCCACTCTAAGGGTGATAGTTCCTTAGCAACAATCAAAGCAAAGCTATCTGAGATTACTTCTTTATGAGATGTAAAAGAGGGGAGAAAGAGATCCACTAACCGATGTCTTTCGCTAATGGTTGATCCAATCTTCTCTCCTTGCTACTTGCCCCCAGCTTCTTGCTCTTTCACTGGCCCAGCTACACCAAGATCCTGCAAAATGGAAAGAGAGGGAAACTACAAGAAGCATACATTCATAATTGATTCAAGGATTAGAATAAATCAAATACACAAGTATAACAACACACCATTGAGACACATGCATATAGAAGAACCTCAAATGCTTTATTAATGGAAGAAGTAAGGTTCAGGAAGTGATACAACCATAAGAGGCCCAATCCAGCATCACCTTCCCAGCAGAAAGAAATCTCCTCTTCACCTCTTTCAAAGCAAATCACCCAATAGTTCTAAACTCAAACCAACAGCAATTCTTTACATTCACAAGATTCCAGCCTCCCTAGACCTCATGAGAGAGATCTATATATAGGAGTTTTGGAGAAAGGATGAGTCAGCTTGAGACTGGCATGAAGCTGACTAGTGTCCTCTCTCACTTCAGTTATTCTTCAGTTCTTGCGTCCACTTGGAGGTTCTTGCTTCCACTTGGAGATCTAGAACCTCTTACTCATCACCAGTCGAATTCCCTGATCCAAGTGTCATTTTGGAAGCTTCCTGGGCATTGACACCTTGAGGAATGACTGTGCCACATGTCCAAACTCGCCCAGCGCAGGTAGCCTTCTTTGCAGTTGACATTCAACGCAGGTAGACAGTGGAGCAGTTGACATTCAGCGCAGATGCTCAATGGAGCAGTTGACATGATCCAGAATTGCCTTGTTTTTGAGTGTTTTCAGGTGGAGAACTTTTATTCAGTGCTGTGGTTTGCTGACCTTGTTCCTCTAGGGGTAGGAACAACATGTTTAGAGACTTTGGATCCCTTAGATTATGGACATTTCATGCTTCATGCTGCAAGGCACAAAAATGTCTATAACAATCAATCCACGGAGCACAGACTGAAGTCTCACCTGAAGTAGTATGGGGGGATGTTGGAACCAAGTTTTTGCACCCAGAGCTAGTTATGATGTCGTTTTGTTCCCTTTATCTCCCTTAGCATAGATCGATAAGCCCTCAAGGATTATCTATATAACTCCCTCTTTCCAACCTCTATACCTTAACGAAGGTCAACGATTGTCTTTCGCAGACCCTAAAATAGTGAATCAACTACTTACATGCTTCTGTAATCATTCCTAAGTCTGTTATTACCCAAATCAGCTCAAGTGTCTGATATCTTTGCCATGCATTAAGATATTCTCCTCCTAAGCAGATATTATTACTTGCATTCATATAACAATGTAAAACATGCAGATTCATGCATCAATACATCATTAAATCATAAACCCATTATTCATCACAACATAAACACATTCATCCATAACAGAAGTAAAGGGATAAAACAAAGATATTTCCATAAAAATCTCTTTATTGATACTTCAAATCTGTTTACAGACTCCAAAATACCCTGTGCACTCAGCTACAGGGGTCTGTGCACAGAGATGCAGACTATACTCTAGGCCTCTGCGCACACAACTGCAAAGCCTCTCTTCTACTCCAAGACTCTTCGCTCTTAGCTCCTATTGACCCATTACATTTTTCTTCAAAACTTTCTTCTAACTACCTTAAACTCTTTAAAACTCTCCTTTTTATACAATCCCATGGTCCGTGGACCATGGGTGGGTCTACTAAAGCCGACACAACTTACATAAACAAAGGGTAAAACCCTTTTATGACATTTTACATCTACTCACTCTATGACAACAAATTGTGGAGACTTTACAGTTTACATACAAAAACGTGGGCTTTTAGCCTCAAAACTTGGGCTTTTGCCCCAAAATTGACCTTAGGGGACCCTATACCAATAGGACCTACGAGATCCTAGAACGATTTTAGCTACTGGCATTGCTGATGATTCTACAAGGTTGTATAAGTTTAACAACTTTGGGTCAGCAAATATTGCCTCAGTATTTGTTGCTCAAAATGATGAAGTCAACAAACTATGGCATGAGTGATTTGGTCACTTAAACTATCGATCCCATCAAAATCTATGTAAAGAAAATATTGTGACATATCTTCCTATGGTATCTTGTAGAGATGGTATTTGTTTCAGATGTGTACTTGGAAAACATCATCTAGATAGTTTTGAAAAACGTGCCTCTTGGTATGCCTCAGCCGCTTTACAGCTTGTACATAGTGATTTATGTGGTACATTTCCAGCTGTTTCATTTTCTAGCTACAAGTATTTCTTAACTTTCATTGATGATTTCTCCAGACGCACTAGGGTATACTCCTTAAAGCTCAAGAGTGAAGTCTTTCACATGTTCTTTGCCTTTAAGGCCTTTGTTGAGAAACAATCTCGACATCAAATTTTTAAGCTAAGATCTGATAATGGCAGAGAATATGTTAAGAACAAATTCATCAAATTTTGGACTGAGAATGGAACTCAATTGCAACATACTGTTCCATATACTCCACAGCAAAATGGTGTAGCTAAAAGGAAGAATCTCACCTTAAAGGAAATGGTTAATTGTATGCTTCAATCTCAAGGACTTAGTCTTAATTTTTGGGCATAAGCAATTAACTGTGAAACTTACATAGTAAATCACACTCCTACTAAGGTTTTAAACAATATCATTCCAGAAGAAGCATGGAGCTAAATTAAACCAGATGTAAGTCACTTTCGTGTTTTTGGAATTTAATCATGGGCCCATATTCCAGATGAGAAACATAAAACCTTAGAACTTGTTAGGGCCTAAATCTACCTCAGGCTGAGAAAGGCAGGTCTAGGGTAACATCAAACCACGCTTAACCTAGTAGCTAGCCCTACCAGGTCCGAAGAGGGCTCTCTCCTTGTCAATCTCAGGAAAATATGGTCAACAAAGCTTGAGATGACTGATATAAAGACTAATTTTAGGCTAGGTATATGCTCAGAGGAGTTTGATTGAATTTAATATTGGTTTGCGGGATCAAGTGTGAAAGGCAGATTTGGTTTCGGGGAATGAACTCAATCTTGCAGAGGTTTCTATGGGGCGAGGTAGGAAAATGCTTTAGTACTTTAAATTGAGTGAAATTGAGAGTCTTAAGACTGGTGAGGAGCTGGAGAGGGTATGAAAATATCAGGAATCCTATTCAAACAATTGAAAACATGTATAACTAAACAAACCCTAGGTAGAGCCCTGCAACATCAATGATTTCTACCTTTATCCTTGATTCATTTAGTTAAGCTAAAAAGAGAGAGATGATGGCATACATAAACACACGTAAACTTGAATAACAGAAGGAAAAGCAATACTAAATCACCTTGCCACAAGAATCTCACAAAATGCTGCAAACCCTGGTCTATTCCTTGCCAAACTGCAGAGATGAATGTACAATAATGCTCAAAGCATTCACAAGAGTCCAACCTTTACAAATGACTGAAAAATTACTAGATATAGGCAAAAAACAACTCATGCTAGCGTTTAGTGGTCGAATTCATGATTTTAGGAGCTGTTTCAACAATATCTAAACTAAGAACTGAAAAATAGGCAGTGGAACAACTTGCCTCTAAAACCTAGGAAACTAATTCATTCAGTTCAAAACCACCTATACATGATGTATCTACCTCCATGAGTTAATTTTCATCATTTTTAAATCAAATTCCATCAATTTACATCATGATTTTGATCATGAGAGAGAAAAATTCAAACTTGAGAAAAAACTAGGCGAAAAACAAAGTTTTTTTGGCAAAAATGGCACTTTTTCATCCTCTGCGTAGCGCCACTTTTCCTGTGCATAACACTTTTTCTCAGCTACATTTGGAGGCCTTTCCCTTCACCCAATTTGCTCCAAGTCGGATTTTTGGAAAGGCTTGTCTGTCTACTTTCCAGAACAAGTGAAATTTTTGAATTTGGTGTTGATTTGCCCCTCCAAAAATCAGTTCTCCCAACACTACTTTCTATGTGGCCAAAAAGGGGCAGAGAGGGCATTTTTGAGGTGTTTTTGACCATTTCGGAGGCCCAAAACTTGACAAAAATTTCTAGTAATTTTTGGGTATGCATGATTTTTCACAAGGAATCCAAAAATGTAGAGTTTTCCTCCAGAGGAGGTCCCTATCAAAAGCGAGCACTGGGTGGTGCTACGCACCAGGCAGAAAAAACTGTTTTTTCCTTCAAAATTTCGAAATTGCCAAAATGTGTGCCAAATTTCTTGAAATTTGGTATGAGTGACCTGCATCAAGTACTATGTTGGGCCAAGGAAGCTTTAGCCAGGATCTTGAGCTTATCTTGCTCTTTCTTGCTCCTCAAAGTTTTCCTCAACTTGGCTTTTAGGCTCCTTATTCTTGCTTTGCAAATCTTGTTTCTTTCCAAATAATGAAAAGCCATGTGCCTCAAAATATTTTTATCCTTGTTGGATTTCTCAAGTAGCTTCTCCAAGTGCATATTTGCCCTCTCTAGCCAATATTCTTGGTCAGCATCAACCTCTTGCTCAAGCAGTGTCATCTTAACTTTCCTCCTCTTTGCTGCTTGCCTATTTTCCCTTATGTTTTGCAGCTCCATGATTGTCTGCTTGTCCTCCAACTGCTTGTTCCCTTGCTCAAGGTAATTTATGATCCACTTAGCTCTTTCAAGGTTAAGAGATAAGTCATGAATGCGAGCTTCTTACTCTTTGATGATCTCCTTGAGCTTTGAGCTTTGGGAGCCCAAATGAGTGTCCTCATCTTCATTCAAAATGAAATATTTCTCCTGACCTTTAGAAGGCCCCTCATCATGCAATGGTTGTTTCCCTTTGTTTGTACGTGCTTTCTTGAAGAAGAAGGAAAAGCCCCTTTCACCCTGGGTGAAGATAACATTTTCCTATGGCCTGATGAAGGAAAGGAGACCCCTTCCACCATAGGTGGAGATAGCACTCGTTTGCTAGCTGCAAATAATATCCTTGTGCCATTTTGGTAAGTGACAAATACTGGCACACTGGTAGTTTGAGTCTCATGAACTTCTTACTGATTTGAAGGCCCTCCTGCCTCTTGAAATACTGATGGGGTCACTTGAGGGCTTTTGAAAAACTCACGTGAAATGAAATCATCCCATGAAACATTCAGTAAATTCAGCTGATGCAAAACCACAATCTTGATCAATGCAAGGTGATAAATGATGTTGTAATGTTGATGAGGAGGTTTTCTTTGCACCAATGTGGTCATTTTCTCAATATTTCTGCAAATGAAATAGGGGAGGTTCATCATCCTCACTCTAGTGAAATGCATCAATAGTCTAACATGATAGGTGTACAAGCGAGAAAATCTCCCTTCACAGCTGAAGTATTTGATAATGAGCTTCATGAGTGGAGCATATGTGTCCTGTAGGTATCTAAAAGGAAAGACCCTACTGATTTGCTTCTAATAACTAGCCTTGATATAAGGCTCATAATGCTCTTTGTCCACAAGTTGTCCTTTGTTCCACTATTCACCCACATTAGGAATACATGTTGCTTCAGCTATAGTTTTAGGTGTCAAAGTGAAGGTAACACCTGCTAAATTAACCTAGCCATTGTGAAGATGAAGAACAAAAAGTCTAGCAAGCTCATGGTGGTATTTCACCCTTTCCACCATCTCACAAAACTGGTAGAAAGACTGACGTTTGAAACATGCTACTGCAAGAGGACAAGCCAATAGCTCTGTGAATGTAGTGGGCTCCCCCCAAATGTGTTTTCCTCCCTTGTGTGTTTTTCTTGGTGCATTAATCTCTTGGGAGGAATCACTCACAGTTTCCTCATCCCTTTCATAAGCTGAATCTATTTCCATATTTGCCATTGTTTGGTGTGAAATGATGAGTATGAAGAGATTTTAAATCAAGAATAGGTGACTGTTGTTTGATGAATAGGATTGATCAGTGGGACTATGAATGAGGGATTTTGATGCTGGATGTAGGGTTTTTAAAGAGTGATATGATTTGGGAATGCAAATTAGGGTTTGGGGAATAGTGGGAATTTGATAGGGTTTAGGGTTTTGGGGATAGAGGGGTAGGATAAGTGCAAATGAGAGGGAAAGAGAAATGAAATTTGGGAAATGTAGTCAAGGGGAATGTGAAAATGATGCAGGGGAATAAACAACAAGAAAGAAAAAATTGCAAACGCTAGACCGTTTTTGTAGTGCAACTATGCAGCAAACTAGGGTCTTATTTTGCACCTATCAAAACACCATCTAAAATGATCAATTCTCTTGCAATGGCACTTAGGAATCTTTACTTACTTGGAGGAATGAAGTTTGCAAGGCTGTGAAGCTTGGTAAGATCGTTTGAGTGAAATTATGTTTGGAGGACTGGTGCATCACACCAACTAACAGGTGCGCCACGCCAGTTCAGTTTTCAGTGTATTTTCTACGTTCTATGCGCCACGCCGCTCAGGTGTGATACGCCACTACCCAGGTGCACCGCGCCAGGAAGATTTGAAACTTTTACTGTAGTTTTTCTCTCCTTCACCTCAAATCACGATTTGATCTTGTTTTCTCTCTCTTTAGCATACAAATGATGTCTTCAATACAAATATCACTTTATATACAAAGGAATCTAATTTTTCATTTAACAGAAACCCACTTTATAATGTTTGCATTTCACTTTATCATTAAAAAACTTTGTTTTGCAGTTTGGATCTCTTTTTTACTTTTGATGGACTAATTCTTTGAATTTCTTGTCTCTTTTGTAGGAGCTAGAGTGAAGGATTTTGGCAAGGTAACCCAGGGCTAGGTTTCCAAACTTATTACATATAGGAAAAATAAAATTACATGAAATTTTATACATAAAACATAAAAACTCTGTTTTTCCTCAAAACAGGGTTTTGAGGGAAAATCAATCACTGAGCATGTGATTATTGAATTTTTTTTTATCCTAAGATGCTATTTTACCTCCTCATGTGCCTACTGGCCATTATTGAGCTTTTTCAAGACTTTGATGACAAACGCTAGACCTAATGATACCTAAAACCCTAAAAATGGTTTATGCAAATGTAAAGACAAAAGTTGATTGTAAATGACCTGAATTTGTGAAAATAGGCCAGCAGGTAAAGACCATGAGCGAAAAAATGATAACATTCCACTACCATCAGATGATCCATGATCCTAATGGAATTCAGTTGATTGGATGAGACACCTAAAATGCATGCAACAAGAGAATTTTGACCACTGATGGAGGGATGAAGATACCAACACTAACAGAACCTAAGAGTGAAAAATGTATTTTTATTGGATAATCTGAAGATGTCAAAGGATATATACTTCTTCAACCTAAATCAAAATTATCATTAGAAGAGATGTAAAGTTTGCTAAAAATATATCGGCCTACGAGCCTAGTTCAATAGATGTGCCACCTCTCTCTATGCCTTCTACTTCTGAAAATATTCCTTCTTCAAATGATGATAGCGAGGGTGAAAATCCTCCCCCATCTTCTTGAGATCCTCCTTCATCTCCTTAGCTTCCAAAATGGGTCTGAACTACTTGGATGCAACAACTGCTCTTGTAGGTGATCTTATAGACCAACATCGTACACATTCTCATTTCAATAGAGCATCTTATTCACTCGCTCATGCTTTATCGAATTATGATCCTAACACCTTTGGGGAAGCTTCAGGCCATCCAGATTGGGATGTAGCTATGAATGAAGAATATCATTCACTATTGGAAAATGATACATGGGACCTTATTCATCTTCCAAAGGGATAAAAACTTGTTAGATACAAATGGGTTTACAGAACCACGTTTAGACCAGATGTAAAAGTTGATAAACATAAAGCTCATCTTGTTGCTAAGGGTTTTTCACAAGTTGAATGCATTGAATATACTAAAACCTTCTCCCCTATTTCCAAAAAGAACTCTATCTACTTTGTTCTTTCCCTTGCTACCTCTTTCAAATGGGAAGTCCATCAGATGGATGTTAAATCCACCTTCTTGCATAGGGACTTGAATGAAGAAATCTATATGGAACAACCTATTAGCTTTATACAAATAGACTCCAACCTTGTATGTCGGCTTAAGAAATCCATTTATCATCTCAAGTAAGCCCCTCGGGCTTGGTATGCTGAAATGGATAGATTTCCTTCAGATACTTTCTTTTCTAGGTATCATTCTGACAATATTGTCTACACCAAGAAAGTGGGTAAGTCTCTTATCATTCTTGTTCTTTATGTTGATGATATTATCCTTACTAGTAGTGATCCCAACCTTATAAACCATGTGAAGTCCAACCTTAAAAATTAGTTTGAAATGACAGACTTAGGACCCTTGCATTATTTTCTTGGTCTTCAAGTCTTGCAATCCAAAGAAGGTATTTTCCTTTCCCAGTCCAAGTATGCCTATGATTTTATATGCCACTCTCACATGGAAGACTATAAGCCAGCCGCTTCTCCCTTTCAGTCTGGAGCCAAACTTTCAGTCACTTGTACTTACCCTAAAGTTGATGCAACCGTATACTATTAGCTTGCTAGAAAATACTTATATCTAACCCATACCCATCCTGACCTTTCCTTTTTTGGCCTTATTACTCGGTTTATGCAAAACCCACATGAAAGTAATTAGAAAGCATCTAAAAGAATATTTCATTATGTTTAAGGTATAGTCCAATTTGGGATTCATTACAATGCAAAAGAATCTGCTCTATTCATTAGTTTCACTGATTCTGATTTGGCTAGTGACCCTGATGATTGGAAATCTATTGCGAGTTATGTCTTCAATCTTGGTTCTGAACCTATTACATGGGCTCGCAAGAAACAAAGTTCCATTTCTCTTTCTTCAGTAGAACCAGAGTATCGTGGCGACGTTGAAGCTAGTAAGGAGCACTCGTGGCTTTGTCAAATCCTGTCAGTGTTTGGTTTTCAAAAGTAACATCCAACTACACTTTGGTGTGATAATCACAATGCCATTCAACTATGCAAAGATCCAGTCTAAAATCAGCAAAAACAAACACATTGAACTACATATGCACTTCATTAGAAAGCGTATTCATGAATACGTTCTTGAAGTGTAATATTGTTCAACCAATGATCAAGTTGTGGACATCTTTACAAAGGCTCTCAAAGAGGAAAATTTTAGTAAACTTCGAGTTATGGTTGGAGTTTACGAATTTGTCACTAAGGGGGGATAGGCTCTAATGCCTCCTTCCTTCTTCTATTGTGCCATATTTGTACATCCTTCAATCCTATCCCAGGTTGTTCTTAAGGGGGGATGTTAGGATATTTTGACACAGGAAATAATTAATTATAACTTGGTCTAGTGTATAGTTAGGTAAAGTGTGTTTCTTTAGTATGTACTTTTTGTAACTTAAAATCTAATGATCACAATATGTTCTAGACATGAAGTGATCCAAAAGTTCATTCTCTCCTCAGTATTACTGACATTTTATCTATGGCTTAACACCTGATTGGTCCATTATCTCTATTTAAAGAGCATGGAGGGTCAATTTGTTAGGTGACCGTTCATGAGAGAAGCTTATGTAAATTTTATTTCTTTTACATTAATAAATTTCCTGAAGTGGTTGTGTTGGCTCAAGCTATGGATAGTTTCCCTCTTTGAGGGTTCGAACCACGTCAAGAATACTGGTTTATTGATCTTTGATTTGTTTGTGAGCAGTGTCCTTCAGTGTTCTATCTAAGGAACTTACGCTGTAAATTCCTACAAACACTGTGGTAAGTTTTTAAAAATCCCGAGTCCCCTCCCAAGGGAGAGGTGTGCAATTCCAAAAGAATCTTTTGTTTGAGTTGGGAATTCTTACAGAGGTATACACAATCTTTGTACCACAACAAATCATTTTTCTAGCTAAATGTATCATATGTACTGGGATCTTGTTGTAACTTTTGAATGAGTTCCCACACTTATTCATATTTATTACATTCATCCCTTGCTTCATCTATCCAATCTGGTTGGACAATAGAAATTGCACAAAGTAATTCTTCCACATCTTCATCCTTTCTTGAGAGTGCATCTGCAAAGACAATTTTCTTCCCTTTTTTGTAGATGATTTCAAAATCACAACCCAACATCCTTGTGCCACATGTTTGTTTCTCTTCTCAAGATAATCTTTGTTCTAAAAAGTATTTAAGACCATCATGATCTGTTTTTACCTTGAAGTATCTTCCCATTAGGTAAGGTCACTATTTACTAAGTACATGTAGTATTGCCAACATTTCCTTCTCAGAAATAGCTTTGTGTAAATACTTTCCTTTGATTGGACAACTTTCGAAAAAATGGGCCTTTCTTCATGCATTAAAACAATGCCAATTCCATTTCTTGAGGCATCACATTCCACAATAAAGGTTTTTGTGAAGTCTGGCATAGCTAAGACGGTGCTTGGCACATTGCCTCTTTATGATGTTCAAAGGCCTTTGTTGCTTCTGGAGTCTAAGAAAATGCATCTTTCTTTAGTAATGTTGTTACAAATGTTGATATTCTCCCATAATTCTTAAAAAACTTGCAATAATACCCTCTCAACCTGAGAAATCCTCACCAATGCTTTATGGATGTGGGGATTTTCCATTCCTTAATGGCTTTAATTTTTCTAGGGTCTACCTTAACACTTTCATGAGATACAATATGACCCAGATATTCCACCTCTTGTACTCCAAAGAAACCATTAGAGGTTTTCACATATAATTGTTTCTCCTCCAATAGTTTGAGAACCCTATCAACATGTTGAGCATGATCCTTCCAAGACTTGTTGTACATTAGTATATCATCAAAGAATACTAACAATTTTTTTTTAAGGAAGGGTTTGAAAATGGAATTCATCAAACCTTGAAATGTAGAAGGTGCATTGGTAAGACGAAAAGGCATGAAAAAAAATTCATAATGACCCTCATGAGTTCTAAATGTTGTTTTTGGAATTTCTTCAGTCTTCATTCTGATTTGATGATATCTTGAACGAAGCTCCAACTTGGTGAAGTAAATTTCTCCATGTAATTCATCCAATAATTCATCAATGACAAGAATGGGAAATGTAGCTTTAATAGTAAGCTTGTTGAGCTCCCTATAATTAGGACATGTGTGCCATGTTCCATCCTTCTTGTGCACCAATACTACTGGAGCAGAGAAAGAACTTTGACTAGGTTGAATTATACCAACCTATAGCATTTCTGCAACCATACATTCAATTTCACTCCTTTGGGCATATGGATATCTGTAAGGCCTGAAGTTTGGAGGAACAATTCCTGGAATAAAATTAATAGCATGATCATGATCACGAATAGGTGGGAGGCCTTTGGGAGTCTCAAATACCTTGGAATGATTGTCCAAAACTTTTTGGGGATCTGGAGAAATAGATGATTTCGATGTGGGACCCTATAATGAACATAATTGTGCAATTACACCCTATTTTTATTTATTTAGAAGATTTTTCATGTTGTTAGAGCTGATTATCTTTCCTTGTTTCCTTGCAATACCCCTTAATTCAACTTCCTTTCCTTCCCAAAAAAATTTCAAGAAAATCTCTTGAAAATTAAAAGTTGTCGTACCTAAAGATTGTAGTCATTGGACTCCTAGTACAACTTTATCATCACCCATTGGAATGGAAAGCATTGAACTATTCAATACATATTCTCCCATGGGTAGCCTGATATTATGGAACTTTCCAGAGCACTTTATGGTTCCTCCATTTGCAACCTTTACTTGGCACTCTGGTACTGGATATAGGAAGTAATTCAATTAGTTGGCTATCTTACAATGAATAAAATTATTGGTACTACCAGAATCAATCAACACTATTACCTTTTTCTTCTTGATATGTCCTTCTATCTTGAGAGTTTGAGGAGTGGTAATTCCTACCAATGGATTACAAGATATGGTCAGATTCATTTCTTCTTTCTCTACGGTTACTTCCTGGTGTATATTCTCTTCTTTTGATGTTTCTTATTCCTTTTCTTCCAACTCTTCATAATCTATGTAAAATAATTTCTTCTTAGCACACTTATGACCTTTAATGTATTTTCTATCACAACTATAACAAATCCATTTTTCTCTTTTTTTCTTCTAATTGTGAGGTATGAACCTTGTAGGTTGTGGAAGGCTAAGGGTAGCAACACTTCCATATTTATACTTGTGAGTGGTTTTGCTTTTCAATTTCCTTGCCAACCAAAATTCCTTCTCCCATGAATCAAGTTCCCAAAGGTGAACCTCATGTTGGATGTTATCCTTTAAATTCCCTATGAAAACATCAATCCTATGCTCCTCTCAAATATTTTTTACCCTTATATTTAATTTTTGGATGTCCTCAATGTGCTCCACCATTGTACCCTTTTGTTTGAGATTTATTAACTCGCTAAAGAAAGTGTTTCTTTTTGTATCCTTATAATGTGCTATCATTTCCTCCATAAAAATTGACCAAGTTCCTATTTGTTTATGAGAGAAAAGCCATCGGTACGATACAGACTGATTAGGTTCCAAATATAAAGTTGCAATGCGTACATTTTTGTGTGTTTTCCACATTATGGAGATCGAAATATTGCCCCATCTTTAGTATCCATGTTACGGGATCCTTGCCATCAAAATTCCTCATATCGATCTTTGAAACATGGTGGGTCTTCAATCACACATTAGACTCTATGAAATCATGATTAACATTTATTTTGTTCTTATCATGAGTTTCCTATACTACCTTTTCGCCATTAGAAAGCATTTCTGGTAGCAACTTTGTCAAACCTCCTTTCAAACCTTCCATGTCTTTCTTCAAATCTTCAATGTTTAATTCTAAACCATGCATATTAGCTTCCATGCCATCCATATTAGCTTCCACACCATTCTTCTTAGCTTCCATGCCTTTCTTTAAACGATCCATCTTAGCTTCTGTTACTTTTTGTGAGAATGAAATTTGTTGTACTTGGTCTCGTAATTTTGATATATCATGTTGCATTGATTCCTCTTCTTTATGAGTCATGCAAGAGCTTTCGGGTTTCTTACTAGGTGTTTCCATTTTCTTTCTTTAGGACATCAATTAATGATAATTATGCTTCACTATGCCCCTTGAATCACTTCAAACTAATTTTTCAAACAAAACTTATGCAAATTTTTAAAAATACTACACAATTTTTTTCGCTTTGTAGGAGCTTGATATTTAATATGTTGTATATTTGTAATTTCGGATCTCCAAGATATGAAATTTCTTCCTGTGATATCCCTCTACTTCCTCTTTCGAATCCCATAAGTCTGATCAATATTGGATTCTCCAAGAAAGAGTTATTGCAAATCTCCCACGATGACTTGATTATAGACTCGTTCCATAGAGCGAACTTGTACGAAGTTCCACATATCACTTTTCAACATTAGGAACTGAAAATGATACATAAAAAACTACAGTCTATCTCATTTTTGTAATTTTTTATTTCATTTCAATCCGACGCTTAGAGAGAACGTTATGACGATTTTCCCAAGGTCACCTGTTTGAGATGTAATTTCGGAGCCTGTAAAACCCCTAAATTCCTTGAATAATATCTCCGAAAATATAGTGAGACAAGATCTGAAATTTGGATCCAAGGTTCATAAAGATTTCAGCTCAAATGGGTATTAATTTAAGCTTTTGAAACTTTATAGAAAAATAGTTATAGAAAAAATTCCACAATGGCATGTTTGAAGCAGCGAAACCCTAGAATCCAAAGCTCTGATACTAAATGTTATGCAACCAGCTCACAAAATAGAAGAAAAGAGAGATCAACGACTTAAATATCAACTTATTCAAGGGGGGAACCTCCTTTACATTACAAAAATGAACAATGATTGGATTATTCAAATGAAAAAACCTCGTTTCTATATATAGGAGTCAAAGGGGTCACAATATAATCAGAGCCGACATAACAACAATAATGTAAGGGCACAAAAATAACAATAGTGGGCTTCTATGGGGAACAATAATAACACTATGGGGACAACATGGGAAAAAAAATAACAATAAGGGGCTACTATGAAAATAATAATAAGGGAACACACTAGTATTATAGAGACCTAACACAACACTTCTAACATTGTAGTTGTAAGTGGTAGAATTCCTTGTTGCCATAATTTTGTTTTCAACTTTTCTTGCCACCCTGAATGTCTTCTTCAATGAATCAAGTTACCAAAGGCGAACCTCATGTTGGATGTTATCCTTCAAAGTACCTATGAAAACATAAATTATGTGCTCCTCTAGAATATCAGTTACCCTAATATTCAATTTTTAGAAATCGTAAATGTGATCCACCATTGAGCCCTTTTGTTTGAGATTTGTCAATTGGCTAAAGAAGGTGTTTTTCTTTGTATCCTCATATTGTGCTATCATTACCTTCATAAAAAAATGACCAAGTGGCAAGTGGTTTACAATAAAAAATCCATCGATACCATAGAAACTGATTGGGTTCTAAATATAAAGTCGCAATGTGTACCATTTGTTTGTGTTGCACATCATGAAGATCAAAATATGGCTCCATCTGTAGTATCCATGTTACCAGGTCATTGCCATCAAAATTCCTCATATCAACCTTTGGAATGTAATGCGTCTTAAACCCAACATTGTCTAAAATCACAATTCATATTACTTTTGTCCTCATCATGATTTTCATGGATTATCTTGTCATCGTTGGGAAGCCTTTTTGTAGCAACTTTGTCAATCCTTCATCTTGACATTCATAATTTCTTCCACGTCTTCTTTGACACCATCCTTCAAACCTTCCATGCCTTGTTTTTAACCATCCTTAAAAACTTCCACGTCCTGTATTAAGCCATCAATGTCCCCTTTCAATTCATCTTTGGTTGCTCTTTGTGAGAGAGAAATTTGTTGCACTTGGTCCCATAATTTTGATATATCATGCTCCAATTCTTCCTCTTCACGAGTCATAGTAGAGCTTACACAGGGATTAATGGGTGTAGAATGTTTTTGTTTGAGAGGAAGTTTAGAAAAAAATATTGATTTCTATACTTCAATATTCCCTTTGAATCACTTCAAACTAATTTTTCAAACAAAAGTTATGCAAAATTTTAAAAAATGCACACATTTTTTTCTTTTTAGGAGCTTTATATTGAAGTTGTTGTATATCTATAATTTCATATCTCCAAGTTATTAAATTAATTCTTATAGTATCAATCTGAGTCTTCTTTCCAACCCCATAAGTTAGACGAAGATTTGATTCTTCAAGAAAGATTTATGCCAATATCCCACGATGAATTAATTATAGACCGGTTCAGTAAGTGAACATGTACAGAGTTCCACATGTAATCGTTTTGACCTTCGACCGTAAAAATGATACCCAAACAAACTACAGTCCATCAAATTCAGTCACTTTTTATGAAATTCAAATCGAATGTTTGGAGAGAAAGTTATGATGATTATCCCTAGCTCACCTATTTGGGATGGAATTATGAAGCCTGCAAAAACCCCAACTACTTCGGATCATATCTTTGAAAATGTAACAAACCAATATCCAAAATTCATATACAAGGTTCACTAATATTTCTTCTCCATTTGGTTAAAATTTCAGCTTTTGAAGCTATTTGGTCAATTTAGAGTGTCCTAAATTTCTATATTAATTGACAATCTGGGAGTCGTAAACTGTTTAAGTGAGGTGCACTATATATGCAAGATAACCGATTTCTTACTTTTTGTCGTTTTTTATTTTTGGTTTGTTTTTGGGTTTATCTTTTGTTGATTCCCTAATGTGAGATGACAATTCTAAAATTCAAGTATGGATATAAGTATTGAAGGCAATGGTGACCTTTAAAATGATTTCCAAACTTCAAAGTTTCCAAAAAGGTTTTAAAAATTGCAATGATGAAATCAATTCCTAAGAGAAAATAAAAATGTACCAATATTCTAATTAAGCCAAACAGTGAGCTAGTGACTGTGAAACTCAGTATCCTTGTGACTGTATAAAAAGAAACTGAACTCAAAGAAATTCAAAAACTGTAAGCAAATTAAACTAAAATCATATTACATCAACTCATATTCTGACCCCTCACCATTTGACTCGCTCTGGATTTAGGAGGTAATCATAAACAAATTGAGCAATCTAATATCTAATTTGCATAAAATAAAACTAATATTAAACTACAAACTCATACTCCAATCCCTCACCATCTGGCTCGCCCTGGCTATAGGAGGTAACTGAAAATGACATGAGCAATTCAATAACTAACTTCCAGAAAAATAAACTAATATCAAACTACGCATTCGTACTTCAATCCCTCACTTTTTGACTTGCTCTGGCTATAGGAGGTAACTGAAAATGACATGAGTAATCTAATATCTATCTTGCAGAAAAGTAAATGAAAAAAACTGAAAGAAATAAACAATGATGGAATTAGAACTAAGAAAATAAATCAGTAGAAGGACAAGATAATTGCATGTCAGTAGTCATTATAAAGCTATGTGCAAATGCCTAGGCTGCCTATTAGAACTTGAAATAAAGACACTGATCAATTAACAGCATTAGAAAGCATAAAAACTATGGACAAAAATCAACATGAATACCATAAGCAGTGTAATATGTACAAGTAAACAATTATGGAATCAGGAACGTAAAGGAATAAAGCATGAAACTATATAGCAATTAAAAAACCTTGGTGTGTACAGGGGCCCTCTGCACAACCTCGGCCACTCAACAATCAACCACGAATTGAACTTATAAACAGTGTCTTCTCATGTACTAAAATGAAGTCATAACATAAGGATAAAGTCACGGCACAGTGGGCTCGTAAACAATGAAAATTACATTCAAAAAGCTAGCTAATATGCGTATGAGAACGCTTTATTTATAACAGAGGATGACACAACTACTTTCCTAAAATCTGCGCTGATAAAAAGACACGTGAATAACCACGTCCAGAAATCTAGCATTATGGTAGCCATGGAGATTAAATCCAAGGAGGGTGGCTGTTAGATTCGGTTCATGGAGCAGTCCCCAGGTGTTAACACGTCTCCTGAGATTTAGGAATGGCCACACAAGTCTTCACGTGGTGAAAAACAGAGTTCTGCCACCGTAAAACTCTTAGGTTGACCACCGCTTGACTGTCTTTGACCACAGCCTTCTGTGAGGGATTCAGCTGAACCAATAGGACACGGTCCATGTCCACATCATTTGCAACTTGCCCATGTGGCCGGATTCGCCTGTAGACACCTGTAACATAGACTTCAACAAAAAGGCTGCGGAAAGTTGAGCTGGCTGCGGAAAGTGACAAGATTCCGCAGCTGAATGAGCAAAAATCTAAATCAAACAATAGTCACAAGACATAGTTAGGAAACCATTTTATATGCTCTTTTTAAACTAATATGCAATGATTTGATAGCTTAGGAGGTCCAGGTCAATGGAAAAAGGCTAAAAAGGTGTATAGGGAAGATGCAAGTTTGGGACTCAACATACCCCCACTGTGAAGGTGTTGCATGTCCTCATGCAACCAAAATTTTGATCATCCCCCCTTTAGTCCATGTGTTTTGAAGCTTTTGCCAATACATCCAGTCCTCTTCTCTTCTTCCTTGGTGCTACTACCATCCTGGGCTTCCTTATCAAACATCTGAATTTGAGATTGATTAATTCCCTACTCAACTTCCTGCACCTTTTCTTTAATTTCTTGTTCTTTTTCTGCCACAGTTCCAGATGTAACATAGTGTTATCATGAATGATTTTGTCCACTTTGTTTTGTTCCTTTAATGCTTCATTTTCTTGTTTAATGTGCCTGTTTAAAACCTCCAATTCAAACACTTCTTGTTTCAATGATTGGACTTGTGCTTCTTGTGGTATGTGAGGCAGAGTGGATGACGTGCTTGGGGTTTCAACTATTTTCTCTAAGGATTCGAGGTAATCATACACCTCTTGCTGATTTGGATCTATTTCGGGTGTTTTCCTTGGGCTGACCTCAAAGTCTTGTTGAGGAGGAGGATTGATTTCTAATTCTAGCTGAGAAGGACTTATATCAACATCTGGAGGACTGGTTTCAATATTTGCTGAGGATAAGGTGGGCTACGGCCAACTGGAGGTTTCTCAGGTGTTTCCCCACCCAAGTCAATGAAGTAGGGTCCTTTCACTTGTGTTTTCCTCCACTTTCCTCTAAGCCTGCTGCTTCTTCTTAAATACTGTGGGCTAGTACTCTCTTCTTCCATCCTCTGTTATCCTTTTTCTTTCTTCTTGGATATAGTAGCTTGTTTTCGAAGATGCACTAGTCTCTCAGACAACACTTGATAGTCTTCCTCTACATATGGTTCTGGTGATTGGTAGACATCTTCTATGCTCCTTTTTCCTTTCAATTTTCTTTGTTTCTATCCTTAGTTCTTTCCTCCTTCTCTTTTTGACCAACTTCTTTAGTTTTGCTAATAGGAGAGTCTTGAATTATTGCACTTTTCTCTTTTCTCCTACTCCTTGGTGTTTTTGGTGTACTAATTTCAGGTGCCTCATATGGCTCTTGAAAGTAGTTTCTTACTAAAAACTGTTCCCAAGTATCTTTGTTTTTCTTCAATTGGTCTTCAATTCGAATCCTCACAAGCCCATGATGATATAAATAAGGTTCTATGTCTTCTATGTTCTTTTGGACTATTGTGCACATCTTTTTCAAGCTCAGCAATAAGAAGTAGGGTAGATTAAGGGTTTGGTTCTCTAAGAAGTTCATCAATAACCGAGTATGATACATGTACATTGCTCCAAAACGGCCTTCACAAGTAATGAACTTTTGAATGATTAACAGTAAGCTGGCCCACTCTTCTTTTAATGCATGAACAAGAATTCCTTTTGTGAATACAGTTACATCCATACCTGGGTTACGTAATATGACTCTCCATGCCTGCTCGTCCAAACTTTTGTTTTTAAACCAACGTTCACCTTCCTGGGGCAGGTCTGTAGCAGCTGCTATGGATGCTTCAGTGACTGTGAACTTAAGGTCTCCAATTTCCACCACCTGGCCATTGAAAGACCTTGCAAAAGATTTTGTTATCTCCTTATTGTGGCCCTTAAATTTTTGAATGAAACGTAGCCATTTTGCCTTCTTCAACAAGTCTTTTACTTGAGGGTATCCTTCTAAGAACTTGGGCCCTTCCGGTTCTACCCTCAATAACCGACCCATCCTTCCTTTTGTTTGAAATTTGACTGCGTGTGAGGGGTTTAGCAGAGGTAAGACGACTAGGTTACGAGGTTTATGGAGAAAAAAAACAGTGGCTGAAAATGGAAGCTGGAGAACAGGTAACGGGAGTGTTCAGGGATTGTAAGTGGAAACAGAGGATAGGCAGCCGAGGTGAGTTCACAAAATGGAGTGGAGGCGTATGTGAACGAGGTGGTAATGTAGCCGTGCCTTCAATAGAATGACAGGGAAGTGAAGTGAACCAGGAATTTTTAAACTGAACGGCTGCGTAGGAGATGTTAACATGTTTATGAAATGGCTGTGGAAATTATGTGGTGGAGAGGAGCCGTAATTAAATAGGTCACATCTCATGATTACAAGTGGGGTGTGAAGCGCAGTCAACTACGAGTTACACCCGAGAATTAATCATGAGGACGTTAAGGGAATAAATGCATGGTTCATGGAGGAATGTCGTGAAATGGTAATGGAGCTATCGTGGTAATCATTGCATATAGTGGAGCTTTAAGGTTTAATAACTATGCAAAATTGTGCCTTTGATTGCTATTCGAAAGAAATTTTTACTCATACCTTGGAATCTTTACCATTTGTTGTCCATTAGCCCTTAATCAACTGCTCCTTATTGATGTCTTTAGATGCTCCATGTCTTCATAACATATGCTCAGTCATACCTACATTTTCATGATTATTGAACTAACACCTTGATTGTTAATTTGAAAAACAGAGTGGTGGTTGCCGAAATTGCTTCTGGCTGCGGAAACTGATTCCAGCTGCGGAAACTGACACAGCAACCACTTGGCTGAACAAAGATAGTTAGATAATAACTAACTAAATGGAAATGGTCATGAAAGAGACTTTTATTGATGAAATGGAATGAAATCGATGAAATGGAGTGGGATGAAATGGAGTGGAGTGAATGGAGTGGACTGAAAATGAAGTGAAGTGAAAATGGGAAAGAAAGAGAGATTTTTTTTGGAAAATATAGGGTGTCAAGTGTTCCTGATTTTCATTCTATATTTTCTGTATAAGACTGCCAATCAGTGATTGGTTTCCAGGCTTATACAATTTTTTTAATTTTTTTTGTTTTTATTTTTTTTTAACAGAAAGGAACAAAGGCTAGGCTGGTGGAGAAGAAGGATTCTTCTTCACCAGCCTTATTGGAGAATTCTCTTGAAACATTTTGATAAATTCCTCTTTTGAGATTGGCTTATGATAAATCTTTAATCTGTGGCCATTAACAATAAGAGGAGTTTGAAATTCATCAATGGTCTTGATTTCTACTGCTCCATTGCTAAAGACTTTGTCAATCTCATATGGCCCAAGCCAATGGGTCTGAAATTTAACTTTGGAGTCTTTAAACTTGGAATCAAATAGTAATGCCCAATCTCCCTCTTGAAACTTTTTCCCTTTGATGTATCTATCATACCACTTAGCTCTTTGATGTTGAACTAGATCAGTTCTTAGGATTTATTCTTGTCTGATCTCATCTAGTTCATTCAATTGCTCCATTCTGTGCTTTTGGGCTTCTGATAGATCCATCCCCAACTGAACTACCATCTTGAAAGTTTTGACTTGAAACTCAATGGGGAGAAGGACTTCTTTCCCATAAACAAGTTCATAGGGAGAATGTCCTGTTGTATTCCTCCATGTAGTTCTATAGGCCCATAAGGCTTCAGGAAGCCTTTCTGCCCAATCTCTTTTGTGTAGATGAACAATTTTGGTGATGATGCTTTCAATAACTTTATTTGTAGACTCCACTTGGCCATTTTCTTGCGTATGGTTAGGAGTAGATTTTCTGTGCTTGATTTTGTATTCTTCCATCAGCTTCTCCATCATGTTGGATGTAAATTGACTTCCTTGATCTGTCACAATTTCTCTTGGGACACCAAAGCGAGTAAAAATGTCCTCATAAAGAAAACTAACAACTAAATTTTCAGTATCAGAAAGTAATGCTTTGGCTTCTACCCTTCTAATGACATAATCAGTACATACCAATATATACTTCTTTTGTTTAGATGGTGGATTAATGGGTCCAATGAAATCTAAAGCCCATTTTTCAAAGGGTTCGATGAGTACCTATGGTTGTGATGGCATTTCATTTGAAAGAGTCGGTTTACATACTCTTTGGCAGCTGTCACACCTTTTGACATATTCTTTTGTATCTTTGAAGAGGGAAGGCCAATGATATCCTAAAGAAAGGATTTTATAGGTCGTGCTTTTGTCAGCAAAGTGTCCACCGCATGGTTCATCATGACATGCTTTGAGGATGTCAGGCATTTCATCTTCCCTAACACATCTTTTGATCACACAATCTGGCCCTGTTTTAAACAATTCGTTAGAAATCCATGAATATTTTGAACTTTCCTGAATAATTATTCTTCTTTCACTAGGAAATAGATGTGGGGGTAGTTTCCCTGTAACCAAATAGTTAGCAATATCTGCATACCAAGGAGTCTTAGTAGTTACTGCAAATAAATATTCATCTGGAAACTTATCCTCTACAGGAGAATCTTCTTTAGTATTTTGGATTCTAGACAAGAAATCAGCTACTGTATTTTGTTTCCCTCGTCTATCCAACATAGTAATATTGAATTCCTGTAAGAGTAAGAGCCATCTTGTAACTCTGCCATTAGTAACAAGTTTTTTCATTAGATATCTAATCGCAGAATGATTAGTATGGACAAAAGTTTCATAGCCTATTATATAATGTCTGAACTTTTTGATTGCATGAACAACAGCTAAGAACTCTTTTTCAGTCACAGTATAGTTCAACTCAGTGGGAGTCAAATTTTTACTGGTATAGTAAATGGCAGAAGGAACTAAATCCTTTTGACTCAACACAGCTCCTAGAGCTGTATCTGAAGCATCTATAGAAATATGGAAAGGCAGTTTCCAATTTGGCCCTCTCAAGATGGGTGCTTCAAATATTCTTCTTTTCAAAGTTTCAAATGCTGATTGAAAATCAGGATCCCATTTTAATTCACAGTCTTTTGTAAGTAATTTGAAGAGTGGAGATGCTATTTTGGTGAAGTTTTCTATAATTCTTCTATAGTACCCAGTAAATCCCAGAAAACGTCTAGCACCTTTTTGACAATTTGGAATAGGAAACTTGGAGATGACATCAACTTTTGATCTATCAACTTTAATCCCATCCCCTGAAATGTGATGTCCCAAAACAATACCTTCAATAAAGATCATAAAACATTTTTCATGACTCAACGAAAGGTTTGTTTCTTTACATCTTATAAGGACTTTTTCCAAATTCTCTAATGCCTCTTCAAATGAATTACCATAAACTATAAAATCATCCATATAAACCTCTACACAATCATGGATTAGATCAGAAAATATTCCTAGTACTGCCCTTTGAAATGTTGCAGGTGCATTACATAATCCAAAAGGAATCATTCGGTAAGAAAAATTTCCCCATGGACAGGTAAATGTGGTCTTATCTTGATCTTCAGGTGCTACCTGAATTTGATTAGAACCACTAAAACCATCCAGAAATGAAAAGTACTTTTTGCCTGCTAGAGTATCTAATACCTAATCGATAAAGGGCAAATGAAAGTGATCCTTCAAAGTTGCTTTATTCAATTCCCTGTAATCAATGCAGACTCTCCATTTACCATTCTTTTTATGTACTATAACCAAAGGAGAATCCCATCGACTATCTGAAATTGGATAAATGAAGTTTACATTGAGTAGTTTTTGGAGCTTTTCTTTCACTACCTCCCTAAGGTTTGGATTCATCCTTCTCTGAGGTTGTCTGATTGGTCTATTGTTTTCCTCGATGTAGATGTGATGAATGAAAGTCTTAGGGTCAATACCATTCATATCAGTATACTCCCATGCAAATGCAGTAGAATATTTTTGCAAGATTTTGGTTAGCTCTCCCTGTTGTGATTTTTCCAAGTTTTTGTTGATATTCAATGTTTTACCTGGAAAAATATCAATGGCGGAACTACCAAACTCTTCCATAGAGTAAAGAGACATTTGTCTAGCTGATAGATACTCAATGTCAGAATCTAACTGAAATTGTGTGTGGTCATATTCTGAAGATGTTTCAAAATTTTCTAATGTGATCAGAATTTGACTATCTTCACTGATTTCAGAAATGGTAAAGATAGGTTTTATAGTGTCCTCATCATCGACCCATTCATTATCTCCTACTTTGGTAATTGATTTCGCTGGAGGATACAAATTGAATTTATTTGTATAATTACCATCAGAAATATACATATCCCCAGATCTACAACTGATAAAAGCATAAGCTGTGGCTAGCCAAGGTCTTCCTAAGATGAGTGGGTGCCCTCCTAGATTACTCTTGGGAGTTAAAATCATGAAATCTACTAGATATTCCCAAGAATCTAAGGAGACCGAAATGTCTTCTAATACACCATCTGGTTTGATAATTGATCGATCTACAAGTTGCAGTAGAGTAGGTGTAAAAAGAAGATTAGGAAGTTTTAGCTGTTCCATAATCTGTCTACTCATAATGTTGATAGTAGCCCCTAAATCAATCAAAGTATTTGGAATTTCTAACCCATTGATATGTGTTGACGATTAGACTACCGGGATCTACATACTTCTGCATGGTAATTTTTCCTATCATGATATCTGCAATTTTTCCTACCAGGTCGATTCTTCTTGTATCTCTTGGTTTCCTTCTTGGTCTTTTCAGACTCAACTCCTTTATTGTTTTAGCTAGAATAGGAATCTCTCTAATGGATTGTAGTAAGGGAATCTTGATACAGACATTCTTTAATTCATCTAGAAAATCATAGTCAGGCAACAAGATTTGTTTTTCCACTCCTTTGTCAATTTGTAATCTTTGAGGAAAAGGAGGTGTGGATGAAGATGCAAGTTGCTCAACTATAGGAGTTGTGGGGGTTGAATCTTTTTCTTTTTCTTTTTGAGTGCTTGGGTTTTGAAGAGATGCTTTAGAACCTTTATTGGCTTCAAGAGAATCTTCCTCAGAAATGCTTTGATTTTGAGCATCTATAGAAGCTTTTTCTAAAACTCTACCAGATCTGAGTTGTACATCATTGAGAGGAACAATCATATAGGTAGGAAATTTTTGTCCTTCTACCATGTAAGAATTTTGAGGGTTTTTATTATTGGGGTTTGTCAATGGCTAGGAAGGTAGTTGATTTGTCTTTTGCTGGAATGGAAGCAAGAGTTGGGAATTTGGATTTTGTTGAGAAGCTTGTTGTTGTTGTGGAAATGGCAATGAAAGTTGTGGATTTTGATTTGGAAGTTGTGGAGCTTGTTGATTCTGAAAATATGGAGGATATTGATAGAATTGAGCAAAGCTCCCATAAGGATTTTTCATACCTTGTACCCATGATTGAAATGTATTTTGAGGTTGGGACCAAGGTTGTTGCCAAGGATTCCAATTTGGTGGGGGTTGAAAGTTCGTGGGGTTGTTAAACTCTTGATTTTGTTACCCCTACCAAGGTCTCCTTGAAACAAAGCAGAGAGACTCAATTGAATTTGGGTCTTCTTGAAAGACATCTTTGAGCCCAGGAATTGAAGGACAATCCTTGGTCTCATGGCTTTCTGAATAAATCATACATGTTTCTACAACTTTTGCATCCAAGGGGCATTCCCTTAGATCATGTTTCCAGCTACAGTTTGGACAAACGATGGTCAAAGCTTCAGCTTCTACTTTCTGCTTGTTTTGTATCTTAAGGGTGTCTAGTTGCTCACTAAGGCTCCCTAAAATATCAGTTTTGAACTCATCAAGCATGTTACCAATCTCAGCCCTACTTACTGATCCAGTTGTAGATTTGTTTGCTGTAATGAGAGAAGGATCTCTAGGCCCTTTTCCAGTTTTAGATTTTCCCCTTGAGAGATAGACACATAGCTCTGCTATATCATGAAGTGGAAGTTGAGATATATCTCCTTTTCCCATCATGTTCAAAATATCTATCCATTCATCTCTAATGGCTTTCAATAGAAGGGCTTTCAAGGTTTCCTCATCTAGGTTATTCATTTTTGCTCTTTTCAGGTTGTATTGAAATCTTTCAAGTAAATCCTCCAAGTTTTCATCTTCTTTTTGCACCATTTTGAATACCTCATCCTTATGATTGGTGGGCATACAATAGTCTAGGTATCTATCCAAAAATGTTTGTTTCATATCATTCCAAGTCCTAATAGATTGAGTGACTAATCCCATGAACAATGTTAGAGCAGCTCCCTTCAATGTTGAAGGAAACAATTTGAATTTTTGAGAGTCTTCCATATAATCATAAGTTCAGCACCGGACTTCAAACTCAAATAAAAATGTTTCAAGATCCTCACTTCGCAACCCATAAAAGTTTGGGAGGACAGACGGTGAGATGTTTTTCATTGTTTTTCGAGATTCCTCATCAACTATAGGAAATCCAAATGAGTTATCTCCATCCCTATTTCCCTCGTTGTTACCTCTACCTCCTCCATTGTTTCCTCCTCCTCTACCTCTACCCCTACCTCCTCCAAATCTGTTTACTACTTCCTCTGTCATGATAGTTTCCTCAAAGATTTCAAAGTCCTCTGGTTCTTCTACTAATGGTGAACAAGGAGGAATTTCTCGCTCTTCTTCTTCAGGTGATTCTACTTCCTCGATTACAATTTGTTTTCCTATAGAAGTAAAGAAAGGGTCTTTTCCTAACTCAAATTCAGTGGATAGTGTGGGAGAGTCTCCTAATTCAGCTGCTGCCCCTTGAATTCCAGGAATCCTAAGGCTAGGAGTGTGAGTTGGAGATTATGGAGGTGTATCTTGTCTATGCCTTGAAGTAGATGGAGTTGTAAAAATTGAACTCTTGGCCCTAGCTATAAACCTTCCCTGGAATCTCTTGCTCTATGCATGTCATTTTTTATTTTTCTTCAAGTTGGGCTAATAATTCTCTTTTTGATCTTCCAGATCACTCTAGGTGCAAGAAGAGAGCATACTCAAGAAATTATTGAACCAATAACTCTCTTTTCTAATCCTCCAGGTCACACTAGGTGCAAGAGGAGAGCATACTTTGAGAGGTTACCAATTTTTGCCTTCCTTGAAATTTTCTTGTTTTCTTGTTTTTAAGAAATTGGCTACCTAGTTTCACTTCCCTGGCAATGGCACCAAAATGTTTCGTCAATTTAGAGTGTCCTAAGTTGCTATATTAACTGTCAATCTGGGAGTTGTAAACTGCTGAAGTGAGGTGCCTATATATTCAAGATAACCGATTTCTTACTTTTTGTCGTTTTTGATTTTTGGTTTGTTTTTGGGTTTATCTTTTGTTGATTCACTAATGTGAGATGGCAATTCTAAAAGTCAAGTATGGATATAAGTATTCAACGCAATGGTTACCTTTATAATGATTTCCAAACTTTAAAGTTTCCAAAAAGGTTTTAAAACTTGGAATGATGAAATCAATTCCTAAGAGAAAATAAGAATGTACCAATATTCTAATTAAGCCAAACAGTGAGCTAGTGACTATGAAACCCAGTATCCTTGCTGTTGTATAAAAAGAAACTAAACTCAAAGAGATTCAAAAACTGCAAGCAAAGTAAACTAAAATCATATTACATCAACTCATATTCTGACCCCTCACCATTTGACTCGCTCTAGATTTAGGAGGTAATCATAAACAAACTGAGAAATCTGATATCTAATTTTCATAAAATGAAACTAATATTAAACTAAACACTCATACTCCAATCCCTCACCATTTGACTCGCTCTGGCTATAGGAGGTAACTGAAAATGACATGAGCAATTCAATAACTAACTTGCAAAAAAATAAACTAATATCAAACTACGCATTCATACTTCAATCCCTCACCATTTGATTCGCTCTGGATATAGGAGGTAACTGAAAATGACATGAGTAATCTAATATCTATCTTGCAGAAAAGTAAATGAAAAAAACTGAAAGAAATAAATAGTGCTGGAATTAGAACTAAGAAAATAAATCAGCAGAAGGACAAGATAATTCCATGTCAGTAGTCATTATAAAGCTATGTGCAAATGCCCGGGCTGCCTATTAGAACATGAAATAAAGACATTGATCAGTTAACAGTGTTAGAAAGCATAAAAAGTATGGACAACAATACACATGAATACCATAAGCAGTGTAATATATACAAGTAAACAATTATGGCATCAGGAACGTAAAGGAATAAAGCATGAAACTATACAACAATTACAAAATCTTGGTGTGTACAGGGGCCCTCTACACAACCTCGACCAATCAACAATCAATGACGAATTGAACTTATAAACAGTGTCTTCTCATGTATTAAAATGCAGTCATAACATAAGAATAAAGTCACAGCACAGTGGGCTCGTAAACAGTCCAAATTACATTCAAAAAGCTAGCTAATATGCATATGAGAATGCTTTATTTATAACAGAGGATGACACAACTACTTTCCTAAAATTTGCGCTGATAAAAAGACACGTGAATAACCACGTCCAGAAATCTAGCATTATGGTAGCCATGGAGATTAAATCCAAGGAGGGTGGCTGTTAGATTCGATTCATGGAGCAGTCCCCAGGTGTTAACACGTCTCCTGAGATTTAGTAATGGCCACGCAAGTCTTCACATGGTGAAAAATAGAGTTCTGCCACCGTAAAACTCTTAGATTGACCACCACTTGACTGTCTTTGACCACGACCTTCTGTGAGGGATCTGGCTGAACCAATAGGACATGGTCCATGTCCACATCATTTGCAACTTTCCCATGTGGCCAGATTCACTTGTAGACACCTGTAACATAGACTTCAACAAAAAGGCTGCAGAAAGTTGAGCTAGCTGCGGAATGTGACAAGATTCCGCCGCTGAATGAGCAAAAATCTAGATCAAACAACAGTCACAAGACATAGTTCGGAAACCATTTTATATGCTCTTTTTAAACTAATATGCAATGATTTGATACCTTAGGAGGTCCAGGTAAATGGAAAAAGGCTAAAAAGGTGTATAGGGAAGATGCAAGTTTGGGACTCAACAGAAGCTTCCTAGAAAAAATTTATAGCGAAAATGCAAAATGACCTGTTTCAAGAAGCAAAACACTAGAATCCAAATGAAAAATTACATTACATAAACGGATAATTCTTAGATGATTCAAATGATTACAAACTCCTTGGTATATATAGGATTCTAAGGGGTCACAATATAATTACAGGCTACTTAAAAATAATAATGTAAGGGTACAATGGAAAAATATTGATCATATTGAAAGAGAGAGCTATGAGGAAATGGAAAAGGTATGTGGTGATGGAGGGTTTCAAGCGATTGAGGTTTGTTGGGATGAAATATTTGAGGTGATAGCGAAGGTTTGTGACTCTCTTCTGTAGGATGATATGAATTAGATTGTTGATTAGTTTCAAGGGATGGAGAATGCCCGAGCTTTGCTACTCTCTACATCTGAGGGGATTTTTGACTTTGGGGTTGCGTCTCTCCCCCAGTATGTTAAAAGACAAAGCCAAAACTAATTCTTCATGCTTGATAGGTTAGGGCATCGTCGGATCTCCCTCGTTTAGCTCTTGAGAATAAGTTTTTTACCCTCTATTATCTGTGAATGAGAGCATATTTTTTCTCCTTTTATCAATTTTTTGTGTTGGTCCATATCTTCTCCAGCAGCACTACGACATTCACCCAGATCTCCCTTCTGTGTTTCTTATTGGTGAATTGATGCAACCGTGATCAATCTTGTCGGGAACTCCAAAAAAATTACTGAGATTTTTCTTCTTGTTGATGCTGGGACCTAATCCACCGAGGTCGTATGGGATGAGTGGAAAACTTGTTCAGTGATAAGTATTTATATGCTAGATCTATCTTTCTAGAGGGTGGTCAGTATAGATCTGAAGATTTCTTCGTCTCAGTCTCCTGTCTCAGCAGATCTGCGACAAGAACTTAACCAATGGCTTGAATACATCTCAATGATATCTCCCATGCCAGATCTAGAACCTTCTCCCATATGGTGTGCAATAAGGCTCAAGCAAGATAGACTGGGAAAAATACTAAGGCTATTGGATTCCTTCACGTCAGTTCTTCCCTCAATCATAACAGATAATAGAACAATATAGATTTCGTAGATGCAGAATATACCCACACTACAGTCTCTAATAAATGGATCAAAATTTCCAAATGACACTGATCCAAAAGTCGTTTCATATGACCTTCTGGACTAGGAAGAATAGAATATTATCCAAATACTCTAAAATACCCCGACTGGTAAATCTACATCAATTTGGGTACAAACTTCTTACAAGGTATTATAAATGATGCAGAATATTACGCATAATCTGGGGTATCCATTACGCCTACAAAATCTGATATGTGGTGGTATATCTATACAAGATGATCACATTCTACTTTAATACAACATTCTACTAGTGACCACCATCATCCTCATTCTGAGATTGAGAGGTGGAGCAGTGGGATCAAGTAACTCAAAGGGAATAGGAGGTATTTCTAGATGTAGGTTACCCAAAGGTACAGAACTAAACCAACAACACATAAATGTTGAAATCTCCTTCAAAAATATCCTCCAAGGGAAACTAGCAGCTTCAATAAATCCAAAACACATACATAATACTCCCAGACCCTACATAGTGGAGCAAGTGAATTATGATCCAAAACTGATCATAGATACTCCAGAAACAAACGATCTCCACACAGCCTATGAAGCACAAGCCATCATTTGAAAATTTAATAGTTTCTGGCCAAAACCAATGGGTCTCTTCCACTGGATCTTTATCAATTGGACAACAAACCGTGAAATACACCTCTGCTCGAAAGGTTTCTTCATTGTAAAGTTTGCATCATCAAAGGAATGATAATTTATCCTTCAGGAAGGCCCATGGTTTTGGGATCAACGAGACTTTTAATTACCCCATATTTCCCAGATTTTGATGCTAATACCATAATTGTATCAAGAATGTCAGTATGGATTAGGATACATAATCTCCCCTTCATTTTTGGCATAGTCAAGTGCTAGAAGACATTAGGAATATCTTAGGAAAATTCATAAAGACGAACAAAAAAAGAATGGAAGAATGAATCTATATCTTCACTCGAATATGTGTCGATGTGGAACTCAGTAAAGGCTTGTTGGATCACATTTAATTGTCACATGACAAGCAGAGCTAGATTCAATTCCTAGATTTCGAGAACAAAAATTTCAGATTCCAAATATGCTGACAAATGTAACATCTACAAAATATGTGCCTTGATGGCAAGAAAGATCCATGAACGAAAAAGAAACAAGGAAAGCAATGCAAATCCTATGGAAATTTACCCCAAATGAGATAGAGGATGAAGAGGATGAAGTAGAAAAGGACCCCATTCCAAATGTGGAAGAGTAGAACACAAAAGAAAAAGAAGAAGGGGGAAACATCTCAAGAACCAGAATTACAAGTTGCTACGACACAACCAATGAGGATACCTGAAACAAAGGATACTGGAGGATACAAATGTCATCATGTATCTAATAATTTAGATTCAGACAAGGAAACTATAAGAATGGAAAGAAATCAGTGAGCTATTGTTTCATCCACACCATCTCAAGGAGAATGGCGGAAGGTTGAAAAGAAGAAATGGAGGAAAGGCTAACCTTTTCTGCTCATATTTTAATTGATTATCATGTATGAACTTATGATCATTAGTCTTTGACTAGATAATGGAATGCTTGTAAGCATCTACAACATGTAAATTTGTTTTCATTAATAAAATTATGATTTTTTCCTCTGAAAAATAAAAAATAATAAAATAATGTAAAGGCACAACAATAAAAATAGTGGGCTTATCTGGGGCACAACAATAAAAACATGGTGGATACATGAGAAAAACACTAATAATAGGGGTATACACTAAAAATACAAATAAGGGGAATACATTAGTATTATAGGGACCTAACAAAGCATATGTGCATACAATAGGATATGATGTATGGAAATATGTATTGACTGGATACCCAAAACCCTTGAATACTCCAAGAGATGATGCAAGTAAGATGCTATATGATAATAATACTAAAGATAGAAATGCTATTATGAATGGTCTAACAAAATTAGTGTATGTGAAAGTAATGCAATGCACGTATGCAAAATATGTTTGGGTCAAGCTTGAAAATCTATATGAAGGAGACAAAACGATCAAGGAGGCCAAGCTCCAAACATTCATAAGGTTGTTTGAGCAACTGAAAATGAATGAAGAATAAAACAATGCATTGTGTTTCCTACGAGTTCATGAAGTTGTAAATTCCATACAAGGGATAGGTGAGCCCATAGAAGACAAGGTAGTTGCACAGAAGGTACTCAGATCTCCTCCCATTAGATTTGACTCTAAATTTTACGTACTAGAAGAAAGAATGGATCTAGATAATTGTAAGATGGATGAATTACATGAAATGCTTACCACTTAAGAAATGAGAATAGAGCAGGAGAATCCATCTCATAGAGAAGAAAAATTTACAACATCCAAGAATATAGGGAAACATAAACAATAGTCTAAGCCAAGCCATAGTTGTAGCTGTAGCGAAGTGTCAGATGAAGAAATTGCAAATTTTATGAGAGTTAAAGAGAGTAACCGGCAAGTATATAGGTAAGATTCCTTGGAAATGTTTCAATTATGATGTAGTTGGTTATATTGATTCAAAGTGCCCTTATGCAAAGAATTATCATAATGATGATGAAGAAGAAGCTCCTAGGAGAGTGAAGAAGAATAAAAGTATATACAAGAAGCAAGGTAAAAAGAAAAGATTCAAGAAAAGCTTTTATTCAAAAGAAGATATATCCTCATCCGATGATGAAAGAAAAAACAATAGTGAAAATGACACAGGAAGAGTGTTATTCATGGAAAAACATAATCAAAAGGAATTCGTTGAAGGGTATGAAGAAGAAGGTGAGGTAGATCTTGACTAAGAACTTGTTAGTTATTTTAAGTATCTAAATAGAAACGAATAATCTCAAAGCTTTGGATGCTAAGCTAAGATAAATAAAGGAACATTCCAAAAATCTCAACAAGAATATTGAAGAGTCAGAGAAGGTCATCATCAATCTTAAATTATAGATAGAAGAGGATAGAAAAATTAAACAATCACTCAAAAGGGAATTGGAAGAAAGTACTAAGACATAGGAATATTTGGAAGCCAAGATAGTCTCTCTGCAAAAGGAAGTTCATAAAAACAATGACCAATAGAACTTTAAAAACACCTCCAAAGTATTAGATAAAATCATTAGTAGTAAAAGATCATGTGATGATAAATATGGACTAGGCTACAAATCCTCTCATGTTGAGAAACGCTGAAGCTCCATGACAGTAGGAAAAGAAGTAAAGTAGAAAATTTGTGGAAGTGTAATCAAGGATTCCATTGAAAGGGAAGATCACACACCCTCAAAAGAGAATCATAGAAAGCATAATCAATAGCTTTCAATAGAAAGGAATCGAGATAAAGATCACAAAAGAGCTAAACCATCGAGAATATTTCCTCCATCCAAGTACTCTAGCATATTCCTCAGTTATTGCTATTCATGTACTAAGTTTGGGGACATGGTTAAGGATTGTAGATCTTATATCATGAATGACTATTAAAGGAACTACCGAAAACGTAGAAGGAAGTTCGCAAGAAGACAAGGTAGATACTTAGTTGCACCATCATTTAGTTATCATGTAGAATGATTCAAATTCCCCAACTATGGTCATATCACTCATGAATGTAGAAGCATGATGAATACTTCCATGAGAGAAAATACAAGTTCAGGAACAATAATGTTTGGAGAAGAAAACAAGAACAAGAAGAATAGATAAATGGAGAAATCTCAAAGGCCATGCCTTAGGAATTGAAAAGACACAAGACAATGATAAATATATAGGCGGAGAAGAAATTGAGATTCATGATGATGATCCTGAACCAACAAAGGTCCATGTATCGTTATATGACTAAGCTTGATGACTCCCTATCTTGTGAATTTTGAAGAGGGGGAGTCTATCAAGAAATAGGTGCCCATTTGAAGATTCATCCTTTGATAGGTTGGTATATGGCAAAAGTTGTACAGAAACATTCAACATTAGGGGCAATTTTAGTGGAGTAGTAGTTTTGGTAGGAACATTCATGGGCATAATTACAAAAGGATAGTTTTCATTGATGCATAACAGACCATGAGAAGCATCACATCTCAAGGGTAGAGAAGTAGTTAAAGGAAGACATCCATTTTGCAGGAAGTTAGAGGAAGATATTTTCTAGGGTGAGTAAGCATTTTCCATTAATGTCAAAGGGGGAGAGAAAGTAAGTTAGGAGGATGAGGGACATGCATTCATGGGGGAGTATGTGTGTTTCCATCAATGATAAACAGGGATATTTTTGAATGGTATTGTCATCGATGCCATCGGTCCTTGAACTCTCTTAATATTTGTCTGGATTTCATTGATTGAGGCTCAAATGGTCAAGAAGCCCTTGATGCCCCACAATGGATGAGAAATTTAGGTAATAAGATTAGTTTTTGTAGGCACAATAGCATCGTCAATTGATTCTCCTCATCATGCAGATCTCAATAATATATGGCTCGTCATGAGACTCCTCACAGTTTTGGAGATATGAAAAATAAAAGTTGGTGTCTCGCTCTGATGGCCAAAGTCACCAAAGGGACATGATGTCACATGTTATCATTGACTAGAGAATTTTCTCAAAATAATGAAGCCAAGAGGGAATTTTGATTGAAGAATTAAATCAATATTATTATGGAAAATGTTACCTTGAGGAGGGGATCAAAATTTAAGTTCAAATCTAAGTGCAAGTCATCCTAAATTGAATGGATTTTGGGGTTCGAAATTTGAATTTCAAAATTAAATTTTCCCTCCATGCTTAATTTAGATCCATGACTGAACTCTCCATATATATAAATAAGTGGATTGATCCTTCCTCCAAAGAGCAAGAAGTAAGATGCATATCTCTAGAAATCATTTTCTCTAAAATTTCGACCTAGTGTAGTCAAGAATATCATAACATTGGTCAATTCATGAAGGTTTGTGGGATACACTTGCTATATATTTTAGGTATGGGATTTTTTGGGCGTTGAATCTATTTTTACAGGTGTTTCTGATTAATTTTGGGTACCAATAAAGAGAAATTTTCTAAGCATATTCAGCTTCCTCTGAGGCATATCTAAGAGATATTTTTAGAAGATATCAAAGGATACTCACAGAAGAACATTCGACCCTTGTGAGAGGAAAATTCATACTCCTTTCTAAGCACATATGAAGCTGATCAACCTCCATATGTAATGCTTGAAGAGACATTGAAGATCACTACAAAATAATTTGCAACCTCTTTCCTAAATAGATATAAAACATCTTCAAGTGATATCTCTTTCTACTGTTTTACTGGAAATTTCTCAGGTTTTGAGCCCTCTTAGGGAATTGACATTGACATACTTAGGGTCTAGAGTAGAACATTGTAGAACCTATATTCAATTCCTATCTTCTTATCAATCCTAACATGCTTCAAATAGAGATGGATAAGCTTTCTTAATGTTACATGTGTTTAGGATGAGACCTATTTGAAATTTGGAACATGTCATGTCAAATCTAAGCCCATTAAAAATGAAACTATAAAATTATGGATTTTTCTCCGGTAGGGCTTCAAACACAATTGACTTGGGTCTAATTGAAGTTTACTGAAGAGTATATTATTTAATTTCAAGGAAAAATTTGGTCCATCTTTTTAAGCCCTAAATTGACTTATTTTAGCATCCATATGGACAAAGGTAAGTTGGTGATATGAGGCATAATGAATCTATCCTATCGTAACTAATTTGTCACAATTTTGAGGAAATATTTGAAGGAATTAGGTTCTAATATATTTTTATGCTCTAAGGAGAGTTCTAATGAATATTTTTCACCTCACCAGGAATGCTCTGAAGCACATTTTCATGACATTACTTTAGGCTGAACTTGTTGGTACACTAGTCTTTATCAGAGCATTTCATTTGCTATTTTGCTGGTGATTTTCATTGTATTCTAAGGTGGATCGATGCCCTAATTAGAAAAGCAACTTCACAGTACTCAAGACACTTCTAGAACTTGTGTTTTCTAAGACCATATTTGATTTGATTTATAACACATCAATGAGTCACTAATTTTTTGAGTTCCCTCAGTCTTACGGACTGTTTAAGTTTTTTTTAGAGGGTGAAATACTATAACTCTGAAGTAGCATCTATGGTCCACAGCTCTAAGACATAATTGCAAGAAAATGTCAAGTTTTAGTGTATTCTTGGTTGGAATAAAAAATCGTCCCAACTCATGCAATATTGTGTAACTGACATTAAAGTTCCTAGAATGTTATTTAGTGTGCAAGGATTTCATTTGAACAAACCTTATTAATCAGGTTTAGACTTCTCGAGAAGAGGCTTCATCTACAAGAAGGGAAGAATAATTAGTATATGTGAGAAGAGAAGGTACAAGTCAGAGCGGTAGTGAAAGCATCTTAAGGAAAAGGTGAGTTTTTGTTGTGAAAATACATTTTTCCATCTAAGGTACATTATCCAAGGATTTCATCTTTTAGTAATTATAATTGTAACCTTGAATAAATATCACACTCACTGCATATTTGAAGCATGCATTGGAAATTATGTTGAGTAAACATCCTACGAGGGTTTGATTTGATACAAAGGACCCCTTTTGAACCTCAGTTGCTTATACATAGATGGTTGTTGAGCTTAGTAATGTTTGGTATTGCTAATAATATGTGTGAGAGATGTTTCACAAAGGTTTCATAATTTTCAGAATGTTTGATATGAGTTAACATAACTTGAGTAGAAGCAGATTTGATTAAAGACAGGGTTTGATGTACAAATTGAGTAGAAATAGATTTGGCTCACGATAGATTATATTATAATATTTTATTTATTTATTTTGACCATAGGTGGATCCACTCTCAAAATAAATGAAATGTGGTCTTCTTATTGAAGAGGGTTGTAGGGTGGTCCAAGGTAGGAGAGTGGAGTCTCGTTTAGGTTGGATCATGAGAACACTCCAGGGTGGCAAGGTGGCACTAGTGCAAGTTGGATCATGTGTGGGGCATTGGAGTTTCCTTTCAATACGAGATGATAAAAACATGATGGTGGAGTGTCCTTCCAGTTGGAGTTGGTAAATCGTGCAGTTGGAGCTTCCTTCAGGTTGGTGCCTATAAGTGATGGAATTAGTGTGTACATCCAATTGGAGCTATTAAATCAGGAATTTGGAGGTTCCTTGAGGTTGGAGCCTATAAATCATGTGGCTCTAGCCTCCTTCAGCTGATGTTGAAAACTTGGAAGTTGGAGCTTCCTATAGATATAAATTACTGAAGACAAATATTAAGAAGTGTTCGATGGCTTTCCTCCTAGAAGGGTGTCCACCTAAAAAATTTGTGTCTATTGTCTTTGATATTTTTTATTATTGAATGATGTTGTTGATTTATGTTTTGATATGATATTGATGTTATTAAATACTTTGAAGATTAAAATAATTAACTAATTAAGTGAAATATTGATTCAACCACCTCTGAGTATTTTCAGCATAAACACGGGGCTCTCACAATTAAACATATTAGATATCATTTTCAGGATTAGCTGCATAGAGTAGATCATTAAAGTATGATCATATGCATAAGTATTAGTCTCAAGTTACCAATTTTTTCATGATTTTAAAGACCCATATAAAATTCATTGCATCGAGTGATGCTCATAGGGGTGAAAAGTGTTATTGATAAAACTGAAATAAATTGCATAACATCTATCATCACCTCTAGGGATTGCACCCGATAACTAGTATATCCCAAGATGTCTAACATCCCAAGACTCCTTTGGCTCAAGAACACTTCAGTTTGGATTTTTCCCCACATTCAAGCCCACTTAGCTTGCTACCCCTTTTGCAAAACCTTAGTAACTATTATGTCGTGTGATTATTCGTTTAAGTATCCCACAATTTCATGACATATTCTACTCTATCAATCCCGAAAATGATATCTAATATATTGTACTACTAAAAAACCCATGTATAATTAAAGAGAGATCTCCCTCTTATATAAATTGAATGGAAACTAGAAATATCTAAATAAACTCACTAATTAATGCAATAATTCCTTCCGCAATTATTATTTTTTATATATTATTTTGATAGGACCATATTTTAAAAAATTATGTTAATAATTATTTCATTATCTTTTTCTATAAATTCGATAAATTTTGCTTTAGATGTCAATTTTTTTCTTTTAATTAACTTCTTTACTTTAACTATAACCCTACATTATACATAATCCCTACATTATACATAATCGCCAAATCAATTTAAATGTCTTAACTTCTTTACTTTAACTATAACCCTACATTATATATAATTACCAAATCAATTTACATGTCTTAACTTTTTAAACTGTAGGTATTTTTGCAATTAATTTCTAAGTTTTATTTACCATGTATTTATACCCAATAAGACAATTGGTAATTACTCATTTATTTATGCTTTGTTGTCATATTAAACGGTTGATATTAACAAAAGCATCCACCGTGATATTTTGAAATGATAGCATGTGCCCTAGAATTCATAGGTGGTTAGGTATCTCGACTAAAGTACAGAAAAGTCTTAGATATTGATTGCGATGGTAATGGTTTGAGATGAAACCATGATCAGATCGAAAGAGTACAGCTATACTAATAACGGTCGATCATTTTAAATTATTAAGCACAATGTTTTTATATGGTATCATGTGCGGCAAAATTCGTTGACGTTTGGAAGACGACACTGAAATCTGTAATGAAGGGATCAAAATTTAAATTCAAATGTAAGTGCAAGTCAGCCTAAACTGAAGGGGTTTTGGGCTCCGAAACTTGAATTTTCAAAATTAAATTTTCACTCCTTGATTAATTTGGACCCATGAATGAACTCTCCATATATATATAAATAAGTGGATTGATGCTTCCTCCAAAGAGCAAGAAGTAAGATGCATATCTCTAGAAATCATTCTCTCTGAAATTTCGGCCTAGTGTAGTCAAGAATATCATAACATGGGTCAATTCATGACGGTTTGTGGGGGTGTAATTGCTATATATTTTAGGTATGGGATTCGTTGGGCCTTGAATCTATTTTTACAGTTGTTTCTGATGAATTTCAGGTGCCAGTCAAGAGCATATCTATGAGATATTTTGAGAAGAAATCAAAGGATACTCGTAGAAGAACATTTGACTCTAGTGAGAGGACAATTCAGACTGCTTTCTGAGCACGTATGAGGCTGCTCAACGTACATATCTAAGGCTTAAAGAGACATTGAAGGTCATTACAGAAGAATTTTCAACCTCTTTCCTAAACAGATATAAAGAATCTTCAAGTGATATCTCTTTCTATTGTTTTATTGGAAATTTCTGAGAGGCTGCTCAACGTACATATCTAAGGCTTAAAGAGACATTGAAGGTCATTACAGAAGAATTTTCAACCTCTTTCCTAAACAGATATAAAGAATCTTCAAGTGATATCTCTTTCTATAGTTTTATTGGAAATTTCTGAGGTTTTGGGCATTGACATTGGCATACTTAGGGTCTTGACTAGAACATTGTAGAACCTATTTTCAATACCTATCTTCTTCTAAATCCTAACGTGCTTCAAATAGAGATGGTTAAGCGTTCTTAAGGTTACATTTGTTCAGGATGAGACCTATGTGAAATTTGGAACATGTCATGTCAAAGATAAGGCCACTGAAAATAAAACTATGAAATTATGGATTGTTCTCTAGTAGGGCTTCAAACACATTTGAGCAGGGTCAGATTGGAGTTTTCTGAAGAGCATATTATTTATTTTCAAGGAAAAATTTGGTCCATCGTTGTAAGCCCTGAATTGACCTATTTTAGTAGCCACATGGACAAATGTAAGTTGTTGATCTGACGCATAATGAATCTATCCTATTGTAAATGATTTGTTGCAATTTTTAGCAAATATTTGAAGACATTAGGTTCTAATATATTTTTATGCTCTACGGATAGTTCTAAAGAATATTTTTCACCTCACCGGGAATGCTCTGAAGCATAATTTCATGACATTATTTCAAGCTAAACTTGTTGGTACACTAGCCTTGATCGGAACATTTTGTTTGCTATTTTTCTGGTGATTTTCATTGTATTCTAAGGTGGATTGATGAAAAGCAACTTGACAGTACTTAAGACACTTCTAGAACTTGTGTTTTCTAAGACCATATCTGATTTGATTTATAGCACATCAATGAGTCGCTTATTTGTAGATTTCCCTCAGTCTTATGGACTGTCTAAGTTTTTTTGTAGAGGGTGCAATACTATAACTCCGAAGTAGCATCTATGTTCCATAGCTCTGAGACATAATTGCAAGACAATGTCAAGTTTTAGTATATTCTTGATCGGAATCAGAAATCGTCCCATCTCTTGCAATATTTTGTAACTGACACTGAAGTTCCTGTAATGTTATTTAGTGCGTGAGAAGTTCATTTGAGCAAACCTAATCAATCAGGTTCAGACTTCTCGAGAAGAGGTTTCATCCACAACAAGGGAAGAAGCATTAGTATATGTGAGCAGAGAATGTACAAGTCAGAGCGGTAGTGAAAGCATCTTGAGGAAAAGGTTAGTTTTTGTTGCGAAAGCACAATTTTCCATCTAAGGTACATTATCCACGGATTTCATCTTTTGGTAACTATAATTGTAGCCTTGAAGAAATATCACACTCACTGTATATTTGAAGCATGCATTGGCAGATTACGCTGAGTAAATATGCTACGAGGGTTTGATCCGATACAAAGCACCCTTTTTTAATCTCAGATGCTTATATATAGATGGTTGTTAAGCTTAGTAATGTTTGTTATTGCTAACAATATGTATGAGAGATGTGTCACAAAGGTTTCATAATGGTCAGAATGTTTGATATGACTTAACATAACATGAGCAGAAGCAAATGATTAAAGACATGGTTTGATGTACAGATTGAGTAGAAATACATGACTGAGTAGAAATACATTTGACTCAACATAGATTGTATTACAAGTTTTTATTTATTTGTTTTGAACACAGGTGGATCTACTCTAAAAATATATGAAATGTGGTTTGCTTGCTAAAGAGAGTTGCACACTGGTCCAAGGTAGGAGAGTGGAGTCTCCTTCAAGTTGGATCTTGAGAAGACTCCACGGTGGTACTAGTGCAATTTAGATCATGTGTAGGGCATTGGAGTGTCCTTTTAATCGGAGATGATAAAACCATGGTGTTGGAGTGTCCTTTGAGTTGGAGTTGGTAAATAGTGGAGTTGGAGCTTACTTCAGGTTGGAGCTAAGTCAGGGAATTAGAGTGTACACCCAATTGGAGCTAGTAAATTAGGAAGTTGGAAGTTCCTTGAAGTTGGAGCCTATAAATCATGTGGCTCTAGCTTGCTGAAAACTTGGAAGATGGAGCTTCCTATAGATATAAATTATTGAAGACAAATATTGAGAAGCGTGGATGGTTTTTTTTGCGAAAAGATGTCCAGCTAAAAATATTGTCTATTGTCTTTGATATTGTGTATTGTTGAATGATGTTGTGGATTTATGTTTTGATATGATACTGTTGCTACTTAATTCTTTGAAGATTAAAAAAATTAACTAATTAAGTGAAATAATAATTCAACCTCCTCTGAGTATTTTCAGTATAAACATGGGGCTTTCACAATAAAACATATTAGATATCAATTTCGGAATTAACTGGGTAGAGTAAATCATCAAAGTATGATCATATGCATATGCATGAGTATTAGTCTCAAGTGACCAAATTTTTCATGATTTTAAATACCCATATAAAACTCATTGCATCAATGCTGATAAGGGTGAAAAGTGTTATTGATAAAAATGAAATAAATTGCTTAACATCAATCATCACCTCTAGGGATTGCACCCAATAACCAAGATATCCCTAGATGTTTCCCATCCCAAGACTCCTTTGGCTCAACACGCTTGAGTTTGGATTTTTCCCCACATTCAAGCACACTTAGCCTTTTACCCCTTTTGCAAAACCTTAATAACTATTATGTTATACGAATTATTCATTTAAGTATCCCACAGTTTCATGACATATTCTACTCTATTAATCCCAAAAATAATATCTAATATGTTGTATTACTAAAGACTGTATATATAATTAAAGAGAGTTCTCCCTCTTACATATAAATTTAATGGAAACTAAAAATATCTAAATAAACTCACTAATTAATCTGCAATATTTTTTTTTAAATATTATTTTGATAGAACCATATTTTAAATAATTATATACTAATAGTTATTTCCTTATTTTTTTCTATAAGTTCGATATATTTTGTTTTAAATGTAAATTTTTTTCTTTTAATTAACTTCTTTACTTTAACTATAATCCTACATTATATATAATTACCAAATCAATTTAAATATCTTAACTTCTTTACTTTAACTATAATCCTACGTTATGTATAATCACCAAATCAATTTACATGTCTTAACTTTTTCAATTGTAGGTTTTTTTGCAATTAATTTCTAAGTTTTATTATCATGGTATTACACATTCAATTTTGCTTTGATTGCCAATTAGTTTCCTTTTGACCAAAAATTTATGTCGTTTATCCATATTTTAACATTAGGAATTTAATTATTTTTATTATTTAAATTTATTTATTTTTAAGGTGATTGGTTGAGGTCTTATTGTTATGGGTTCTTTAGTAAATTCCATTTCTATTACTTATTAATTTTTTGTTTTTTGTTTTATTTCCTTTTTACTTAACTTCTAATTTATTTATTTATTTATTTTTTCTATTATTTCCATTTTCATGACTTTTAATTTTTTTCTCAATATTTTCCGTTTAAGATGATTTATTATTACATTAAAAACATATTTTAATAATTTTAATTATAAAAAATTATTTATACTAATAGAAAATAAAATAAACATATATATTAAAGTGCATACATGTTAATATAAATAATATTAGTTTTATTAGTTGTTTTCTTTTTATGATGAATTTTATGTATTTATTGTTTAATTAAACTTTATTTAAACTAACTAAACAACACTTACTAGATATTATATAACCCTGGTTTACCCTATATTTATAGCCAATAAAACAATTGATAATTACTCATTTATTTATGCTTTGTTGTCATATTAAACTGTTGATATTAACAAAAGCATCGACCATGAAATGATAAAGTAGCTTCACGATAAGTAAGAGGCTTTTTGGTGTTCAGGTATTTCGACAAAATCTTAAATCTTGATTGCGATGGTAATTGTTTGAGATGAAACCATGACCAGATCGAAAAAGTACAACTATCAGTTTGAATTATTAAGCGCAATGATTTTATGGTATCATGCGCGGCAGAATTCGTTGACGTTTGGAACAATATATCTGAACTGGTTAGTTAAAAATTTCAGCAATATCTACGAACTGATTAGTTAAAAATTTCAGATGGACGGTTGACAACATTCTGATTTTTGTCGAATGGATCGGATGGATATGGCGGCTTCCACAGCTCAATTCAAATCGTAGTGAATGCATAGTACATCAATGAGTGTTTTCTTTACAGGAAGCCATATTTCCCATTTATTAAGATTCAGGGCAATTAAAGTCATACCTGATTTTCTCGGCGGGATTAAAGTGTACTAGTCCATCTCATTCATTTGGACTGGTTGGTACTATAACTTAAGTTAATTTACTTTGGAATAAGATATAAAGCAAAACGGTGTGCTTCTATATTCAAATTCAGTCACTATCATCTCTGTGAACAAATGGTAAAATCCAAAGGCAAGTGGACTACTATGAGAGCACGTGCTTTGAAAATTTTCAATAAGGAAGAAATAAGGATGGATGGTATGATTGTGTGAGGAAAACTCATTTCGACTAGTTGCTAGAAATGGCTTTTAGGAAGCATAGCATAAAATATAAAGCACAACAATATGGAACAAATGACAAAATCCTATGGAAAATGGAGTAATATGAGGGCATGTGCCTTGAAAAATTAAGAAGAAACAATGATGGAAGGCATGATTTTCCGAGGAAAACGCAACATTGAATTATCCTAGAGTATATATTTACTCAATTATACTATGATTTTTAAAATTAGATATTTTTAATAAATGCTTTAGAATAATATTAATTATATATGTATGGTTTTATTTAGAGAAATAGTTTTAATGTTAGTTTTTTAAATTGGAATGATAAAATATTAATGTAAATTAATTTTAGTTTCAAATTTATTATGTGATTATAAATATTATTAATTTTTTTAAATATAAATATTTTTAGATTGTAAAAATTTGAGGAAAGATTTATATATGAATGGTTGGCTTAAAATTATGATATATTTAGAGTTAAGATTCCAAATGTATATGGTGAGAGTTTGAGAGGGCTTAATAATTAAGAATATATGTTTGCTAGTACAGCCCGTACATATTTCTAGACTTTATTACTTCCGTTGTTGTCTTAGGTAGTTCTCTTCTTCTACAAACAAGGTGATCATAGTTTAGTGTCTCCCTTATCTATGACCTCAAAATTATATTATTATCATTATATCTTTTAAATGAATTGGATCCTTTGAAATTTATGGAGTCTGATCTATAATGTGATATAAAATTTTAATTTTACATTTGAGATTAAGAACTAATTTTGAAGATCTTTGGACTCTCTAACTTCAAATATTGCATTCAAGGCCAAATCCTTTCTTTCCCACTTTTCAATATTATTATTTTCCTTTTGGAATCTCATATATACTTATAATTTTATTTACATTCCATTGTTTAATTTTTATTTTCAATGCATTTTATATATCCTAACATTATAATGTTTTTTTGAATTTTTGACCGGAGAATCCACAGTAATAGAATTTTTACACCACAGATCTCTGAAAATATAATGTTTTTAATTAGCAAGTACTAAAATAAATTAGAGCCCAGCAAATGAATTTGAAAATTTAGAAGTATACATAAGAATTTCCTTAAGAACATTATAATATGTATTTTGAAACTAGTGTACATATAATTTTATTTACATTCCATTTTTTAATTTTTATTTTCAATTCATTTTATATATCCTAACATTATAATGTTTTTAATTAGCAAGTACTAAAATAAATTATAGGCAACTGAACTTGAAAATTTAGAATTATACATAAGAATTTAGTTAAGAACATTATACTATGTATTTTGAAACTAGTTGACACTATGTTATTGTTAGTGTCATTTCATTGTATTTTGTAGTGTATGGTGATCCATATCAGAGTAGTGAATTAGTTTTGTCGGTACTATTTCTTCAATCAAGAAGCTTAATGATATTTCCCTACATTATCATCGGACTCATTGCATCTTTCTCTTTTGGGTTATGTAATTGCTAAAAAAAAATGATATATGTACTTGATTGTTCTAAATTATCTCTAAGTGTATTATCACTGAAATCAATGCATCCTATTACTTAGCAATATATGATTGTTAAAACAACTACAATACTTAATTACTCTAAATCATTTTTATTTTATTGTCATTAATATAAATACATATTATTATTATTATTATTGTGTTATATAATATTATTAAGATTGTGTTATATAATATTATTAAGTCTTCTTTTTTTTTAATTGCTTTTCAATATACCCTAACTTAAACCAATATATATTATTGTTAAAATTAATTAAAATACTTAATTTCTAAAGATCATATCTTTGCTAAAATTAATATATTTTATTATTTCATAACCAATATATTTTCAATTGTGACTTTATACAATAAACATAAATATATAATATTTTCTAAATTAAAATATATTTAAGTTCTTTAAACATTATTATTTAATTTTAATTATATAAAATTATAATAATTATAATTATAAATTTTAATAAGTTATTTAATTTTTATTATATAAAATTAATTTCATTAAGATGTAAATATCTATATTACTAAATTTTGATTCTTATGTGAAATCATATATATATATATATATATATATATATATATTATTATTATAATTATATTATATTAACATCAATATATTCCATTTTATTTCTTTCGATTAATTATCTTTTGAATAACTATTCATCTCAAAATTTTTAATGATCGGGTTTGAAGGTATTCCAATAATGTTAGTAACCGGTTTAAAACGGATTAGTTTTAATGATTTATGTTTTGAATGTATTCCAATAATATTCCATTTTATTTCTTTCGATTAATTATGTTTTGAATAACTTTTCATATCAAAAAATTTAATGATTGGGTTTGAATGTATTCCAATAATATTAGTAATCCGTTTAAAATGGATTAGTTTTCATGATTTATGTTTTGAATATATTCCAATAATATTAGTAATGGATTACTTTACTGGTTAATAAATAGTTCTATATTAAGATTTTTTCACATTACGAAAACTAAAGTTTTACACGTTTCTATCGGGTGATGAGACGGTTACAATATTCATTTTGGTAGAGAAATGAAACACATCGAATCTAGTACCTCTGAGAATGAGCCTATATGTGTGCGAATGTTTTATCATCAACAAAACTTGGATTCCATGTCAAGTCAATATGCATTTTCCATGGCGTACATTTCTTTCTCCTAACTCATGTATTTATTCGTAAACCATAACTAAAATGGAGTTCGCTCACTCATTTCGTCGGCTCAGCGAAATTTCCAAAACTCTGTTGTCATATTATTATACTCTTTATGTTTTCATATTATTATAGTCTCTATTTTAATAGTGCAAAATAGTGCAAAGAATACTTTATTAATGTTGGAAGTAATGCTTCTATGATTTCCAAATTGTCCTGAGTTGTATTGTGTGAATTTCTAGGTTAATAGGTGTACTAGTTATGTTTAGTAATTTAGATTCACCATTCTGGGATCTAGAAAGATCATGTATTGCTATATATGTAATGTCTGTAAGATCAATAAAATATTGTGTTTGGTGTTGTGTTTAATCTATCTCTAGCTCTTTTTCATATTCCTAACATGGTCTTAGAGCCTGTTTTGGCTTGAATCCCTCAAAGGAGAGCCAGGCTGATGAGAGATCCTTAAATTTTATTCCACTGTAAATAAATTAGGGTAAGAGATTATGTTGTGTAAAGTGCTTGTATGGATGTGTAGATCTGTTTGTTCTGTTGTTCTAGGTGGCATAAAGCCTTTCATTGCAGTCATTTTGGTTACCCTTCATCTCTACTCATCGTATCTAGTTGAAGAGATTAATACCAGATCAGAGCCGCAGATTTGGAGAAAAAATCTTGTCAACTGTTGCAGAGTATTTTTGTACACGAAAGAACCCGCCGAGATGATTTTTGTCTCCAGTGCACCATTAGATCAGAAGTCCATAAGCTTTAGATCTAAATATAATTTTCAGACAAAACTGAAGCATTTCCGATTAAATATTAGAGGAAGAACAACATATGCTTCCTTATTCAAGCCAACTATCTCTAAACAAGCGTGAGTCAGCACCTGCCATCAATCGATGCACACAATACAATTGGTAATCTAATATGCAGTTGCCTGTTTCGCATCAGTTTTTCGAAATGAGAACCCTTAGTGTATGGATTGCAGTGGTTTTAATAAAGAACCAAAAAAAGACGGCGTGCGTGATAGCTTCTTTATAGGCAGAAGGGTGCTTTGTCTAAATTTGTGATAGCCTAAATTTGTAAAGGCCTGCGTGATAGCCTTCTTTTTGTTTGTTTATGAATACTAATGTGTGCATGGTGGCGTGCGTGATAGCTTCTTTATAGGTAGAAGGGTGCTTTGCCTAAATTTGTGATAGCCTGAATTTGTAAATTTGTTTGTTTATGAATACTAATGTGTGCATGGTTTAAGGAAATAGGGGATTAAAGATTAAAGTTTTTTATGGTAAATTTTTCTGTGGTGAAAAAGATTTTTATGGTACATGAAATAAAGTTGTGTAATTAGTTGGTATGTACAAAAAAAAGTTGTTGGTAAAAATTAAATGATGCAGAACCACAAAGAACGGGACAATTATTCAATAGATTAATGTGACCTATCATGTTTAGAGAGCAACAGGTAGTTCTTAATAAGTTCAGTGTGACTTATCGTGGAGCCTCAGGTTATTTATACGAGGTCAAGTTGTAGAATTGTCTACCGAAGACATTTTGTACCCAGAATGTTATCTTAGATAACTGATGAAGGCTAAGGAGGGCCGTGGATTCACAAATGGTGGAAGTTCCATCGGATGGTTTAGTATCAACACTACCGGTTGCACTCTGGGAGGTTGAGAAGCATCAATTCTGCAAAGTTCATCAATGATGGTCAGAGGCAGTTACATTCTAAATGGTGGTCAAGTAATAGCTCGAAGATGTGGTGGTGAAAGAGAGGAGTTTGTGAGATTCCAGAGTGGATGTGGGTGCTAATGATTACCATATCAGAAAAATCTGATAAAGATTTATTTATTGTTATAATGTGGTTTTTTTATATTTTCTACATGTAAGCCTTAAGGGAGGGTGTTGGAAGTAATGCTTCCATGACTTCCAAATTGTCTTGAGTTGTATTGTGTGAGTTCCTAGGTTAATAGGTGTACTAGCTATTTTTAGTAATCTAGATCCACCATTCTTTGATCTAGAAAGATCATGTATTCCTATATATGTAATTTCCATAAGATCAATAAAATATTGTGTTGAGTGTTGTGTTTGATTGATCTCTCGCTCTCTTTCATATTTCTAACAATTAAATCTTCCCTATGGATTTTTATGCAGGGTGGCTATTATACTCTGGTTTACTCAATAGAGTGGTTATTTATCTGGCCATTTCTAGAAATTTTAGTTTATTTTTTAAATTTTGATTTATTATGAATTCTTAAGCATTTATGGAATTTGTAAATTTAAATGGTATAATTTACATAATTTTACTGTTATATTAGATTTATTTATATTTAATATATATTCAAAAATATTTTTAAAATTGTCTACTAGTTTTAGATAAAGGGTGATTTGGTTTTCTGTTAAGGTACTCTTTAATGTGAAGTTATTTGTTCAATTCCTAGTACTATCAAAATAATATAGTAAACATGTTCCAAACTTAAAAATAAAATAAAAATAAAAAAACCATTAAAATTAAAAATATAACCAAACTCCTAAAAATAACCCAAAAAAATTTCAAATAATTAAAAAAAAAAGTTTCATGGTAAACAACATTTAATTAAATTAGAATGTAACAATGCTAGTAGGCTTTCTTTTTCGATTAAACAAAAGTTTAACGTAGACATTTTAATGGAACAATTGTTGATTAATGGGAATGACTCAATCTGTCTGTTAGATGGGTTTTTCATCATTTTGTTTATGTTTGTTTTATCTGTTCAGTTTTCAAATTTGGATTATTGATTTAGTTTTAAGTTTAAGAAGTAATGACAATTTTACCAACTCCATTCCAAATCTCTTTATAGATTTACTGAATCTTCTAATAAAAGAAATAAAAATAAAAATTATAGTTAACTTCGGCATTATGCACGGCACTCAACTCATTTTTCTCTCGGCAAACCATCTAATGGCACCCTGCAATAGTCGTCTTGTAATGAATTTGTCCAGGTTAGAATCTCATCTGTTCATTGGCACCATATGTAACAATCAAATTTTTCACAGTTAACAATGACCAGTCATCAGCAATTGACAAGTCACCAGCAAGTGAGCCTATCTCCCAGCTTACCTGTGGGAGTAAATATTATACTCAGTCATTCAAAATCTTGGTCAATAAAGCATTTACACTTGGTATTTATTACCTCGACTTTTGGAGGTTTGCAATTTAGGTTTACGAAATTGTTTTACCTTCATAACGTAGGACACCGTTTTTTGAATGTTGTTTACTCCTGATCGTGTATTATCGAGTACTATCGGGGCTATTAATATTATCATGGGTTACTATGGGCACTACTAACGTGCTTGCATTATTAAGGCCACTAATCATCATGTTTGCCTAGGATTTCAATTTTAAAATTACAAATGGTCTTTAATTTATTAGTATTATTGATATTTATATTGTTCCCAGTATAATTGATATTTATGTTGTTCTCAATATATTTAAAATTATATATAGTTATATTATTATTTTGATTATATATATATTAATTTATTAACATATTTTATTAGAGAAATTTTTTAATGATAAAATTTTTGTTTTGTCTGTGAAATAATCTATTTGTGACGGAGAGACTATTTTACATTATATGTGATTTATTTTTGAGTAATTTTTGAATTTGATAATTATGGCAAGATCATATTAATTTTAAGTTTAAATCATTCTGAATTATCATTAACACTTTTATCTTAGTGGATTACATTCAACTATCTATTATTGTTCATCTTTTCTTGAAGAGATTGGAATTTTACACATTTAAGACTTGTCATATCCATTTACGCCTTTGCTCTTGAAGGATTTTTCTTATAGTTAGCTCTTAATTGTTTGCTTCACATGTCGTTAAGCAATGTGTGTGAAGATTTTGGAGACATATTGGTTTTGTATATTTGATGACTCTTAGCATTTCAAGAACAATGTTGTAGTCCGAAAGGTCTTAGCATGAACACGTCAACACTAGGTCCATACAAGCTTATGAGGTATCATGAGATCTATATGAAAGTCATATTCTTTAATTAGTGCTTCTCAATGCACACTAATATATGAAAACAAATATCCTTTTGATCAAGTGAAGGGGGTAATCATGGAGATAAACAATCAATTAGCTAATCTACTTTTGCAAGAAATAAGATTGCAAAAAATAAAGCCACTAGAAATAAAGTTTGAAAAAAAGTAAAATTGTTAGAAAGTAGAGTTGTAGGAAATGAAGAATATAATACTTTGCAAATAATGGAACTGGATTATACTTGCAAGGAAATCAAACTATACTCTTCTGTTGTAGGAATGTAAATTAAATCAAAACATAAAGAAGTAACAAGGAAATCTAGAGTGTTGTAATGTAATGTAACTCCTGTAGAGATGGTTGTCTTTTTCTCTACCTCCTCTCATTCGCTAGATCATGTCAAAAATGGTTATTCATAGTGTTTGAGTCAAATCTTAGGGAAGATCCCTCTAGGAGTTGGTCCCTTAAAAAGGTGCTTCCTTCAACCCAATGGGATCAAATCCCCATTAAAATCGTAAGGGGAAGCTCAAATACAGTGGAATAATTACAAAGGAGAAACAACATAAAACTATTCCAAGCTGACTGCACAATATCGCGACCTCCGGTCTACAGAACTCTTTAAAATATCAATTTAAATCCCCAATGGGAATCCAATCTTTCAGGTAACTTTTAACAAAGTAAAACCTCACAAATTGCTCCCACTCCCTCTGTCTCCTAACAAATCCAAGGAACAAAAGTATTTCTATCTCCTTTCCGCCTCCTTTCCCTCCTCAAACCACTATGGGGGATCTTTGCCTCCATAGCATGGTAAGGAATTATATATCCTCAATCTTTAGGTTTAATATTTGTTCTTAGACCATGAACTATTGGTTGACAAGATCTAAAACCTTGATAAATAATTGTAGTAAGGGCACTTTATACTTCATTTTTTGCATCTAGAAGAAGCTTACGATCCCACAATATTGCAGTGTATTTAGAGTATACCTATGAAAAAGAGAAACCAAGTCACATTCCTCATCCTCCATTTTTTTTCACTCAATCATGGTTGGAAATCCTATAGTCACAAAGTAATGAACTATTTTAAATAGCCAAAACTTCAATTCACTAAAAAACTTCATGTAGGTCTAGGATTACACTATATCATCATTCTACACTAAAAGGGATAGAGTGATCACTTCTCTATCCACACAAGATTAGAGTCATCATCCCAATAATCTTTCCTCTAGATGGTTTACATAAGAGTGATGAAGTTGTGCAATGCAATCAAGGTAGCCCCATTCCCAATATTAGATGTTAACAAAAAAAAAGACAACCACATTGAGGAAGAGTGCACGAGCTAAACCTAGAACTAGTACAGTCATGAATGATGCCCTGAATCTCCCTGGATGTAGACTAGTTGGAAAAGTAGGGGATGTTTCTTTGAGTAGGTTAATTCTCCAAATTTCAATGTGAAAATGTTTCTTTTTCCCTCAAATAGATTCTTTACCATGGGAAGTGGCTTGAAAAAGTCCTTGTTCACATTAAGGTAATGTATTTTTACTTTTCCATTCATTTTTTCATGCTTTTCTCTTCTATTTTTATGAGATTTCATGGACACTAATATGAAATTGTATACTTAATAATATTAACTATTTTATAGACATTATGGGAGTTTTTAGATCTAAAATATGCTACTATGGAAAATAATAAACAATAGTTATGATTTTTTAAAGGAAAATAAAGAGAAATACTTTTCTTAATTGTATTTTTGAATTAACTCCTTAAAAGTTTGCTCAAATTTCAAGTGAGGGAAATCATTGGATGTATAATTAGATTCTACATCCAGTGAATCCTCACTCTGCATATTTTTGAGTGTATAGATAGAGAGAAAGAATTAAAATACATGAAAAATAAGTTTCTTGAAATAATACATTTTTTTTCATTTTTTCTCACTATTGATCTACTAAAAAGTATGAAGAGTGGGTACTAGATGGATGCCAAATCCAATTTTCCCTCGAAGAATTTCTCACACTTGAAATTTGAGTGAACATATAAGGATATAAGTTTTAAAGATGATTAAAAAATTAGTTGTCTTCTTTTCCCTCTAAAAATATTTTCCCTCGGGGACGGTATCATCCTCTTGAATCCTATTGTTTCTTCTAAAGTTGATTTTCTTAGTACAATTTTCAGTTTCAAACCCATTTTTAATCTCAAAATTCCCTTAATGGATAAAACTTATAAACAATGATTATGTGCGACATACATTGTTAATTATGCACATTTTATTTAATACTCAAATATAGGGGTAGTTTTATCTCCATCTTTTAATTATATTATTGACCATATATGTTAGCATCAATGTGCCTTAGGATCAACCCCACTATGATATGTAATTAGCCATTCTCATTTTTCATGTTGTAACTTGTATGGTAGCTACCTACTCTTCATGGAAATCTTAGATTAGCACCTAATTTCCATTGTGGTGCCCATTCTTTGACATTTGGTTCTCTACGAACCCTCCAATAAACCTAGCATTGCATGTAGTTGAGCCTCATTATTATCGCTTTATCTATATCCTGTCCATATCCCGAGGAGGCTTCCAAAATTTCTATTTTGTCAAATGGTTGTATGTGTGTATCAATGCTAAATTCTAATTCCCTACTACTATGTTGGTATTTTATTTTCTCTCACTAGCCATTATTGTAGCCACACATGGCTTCTTGCAATTTAAATTAGTTTTTCCTCTATTTTGTCGCCTTACACTTCCTAGAGAGACTACTACAATTAGTGGTTTTACCTTGTAGCTTCTTTGCGTCACTTCACTTAGAGTATTTCCATCAATATGGAACTAGATGCATATCTATTTACCACTCATTTGTCCATGACAAACTCCATTTTTCCTTCTTATGCTCATTAAAAATTGAAAAGAAATCAACTCACTCTTCCACATTTCTTGTGCTAATAATAATATAAGAAGGATATTGAGGATCGTTTTACATCTTTTTCAAGATTTTAAAACCTCACAAAAAAACACCATTGGAAGAAAAATACTAACTCTTCTTATATCTCATTAGACAATGAAGAACACATCCCATTGAGGATGCTTTTTCCTCTTTTTCACGCTCTTTAAAACTGAATAAAAAGTATGCTATTGAGTTTACTTATTTTATCCTTAATGCCCATTAATCAATGGAGGAGATACTAGAAAAAGAGTTGTGGGATCATTGAAATCTACAACAGTAAGTGGAAAATGTTAGTCACATCATCTTGAACATCACACCTATTTTTATTATTTTCCTACAAATGTGTTCTAGCTTGGATTGGAGGCATGCCATAGATATGAATCATTTACGCCTTCAATAAGCTACTCTTCCCATAATTATAAAGCATGCTTCAATTCCTCGTGCATTTTTGCATGATATTACATGGTTATTATTAGTAAATATTTCCAACATATTCTTATGTCGTGCATAATGTGTTCAAGGGATGTTTAAGCACGAGTCATTCATTTACAATTTTTTTTGACCTCCAATGTCAAGCATCCCTATATCAATTGTAATCAGTGGCTCTATCTCTTCACATCATCACTCACTTTATGTTTTATTTTAATTAATGGGAGATACATGAAGGTCCTCCTTTGAAAAATGTCTTCTTATAGACATCAACTTATTATTTGGGAAGTGCATATAGAAACTAGCTAGTACCTTGGAGACTACATTTGGTAGTGGTAGGTTTCCTCATGATCAACAATTGGTTTACCTCATAGTCTCTATATCAATCAAGTCTACAAATTTTCAACATTAACTACTCTATTCACACTTTCTAGGTTGTGTTAGGTACATTGGGGTTCATTTCCATCATTGGTGGGTCCCCTCACATATGTTAATGATATACCTTAATGAAGTTTATAATCATGTGATTTATACCTTTCTCAACACTATCTCATCTATTCACATGAAATAGAATCATACCATCAAGGTTGGGACAAATAATTTTGGCTTGGGGTCATCTCACTCATATATGCTACCCCTCTTCAGCTACAACGGAATATTTCACTATAATATGCATTTTGAAGTGTACTTGGGGTATTATCATTCATGTTGAATGTCTTATTGATGTATACTATGACATAAGTCTGCATTATACTTACTCCTTGTTATGATCTCCTTCTTGATGGAAAGCGCCCACCATGCATTACTTCATGGTCATGTCTTTCCTTTTCATGTCATGGATCCACTATGTATTGTGTTGGTAGCCATGCTTTCTTATCTTTTGCACCAAGAATAGTTATTCATACATCGAGGATGATATATAAGATTGGTCGAACAATTACAATTCCTAGTTGGATTCTTGTTATTTCGATCATTCCCATAAATATTATAAAAATTACAATCTCATAATGTGTTTTTACCATCGACTTATCTTCTAACGTAGCATAATAGGGGGAATATATTACAACCTTATTTTTGACCTCATCAATTTTTTAAAAAATCCTTCCTCGTTATGTAGTAGGGACATTCAATTTCAACCCTAGGAAAGATGAATTTTTATGCTTCATTTTTCCTTTTTTTCACTACCAAGGAGTGATGCATCACATCATTTCTCTTTGAAAGGAATCATCATCTTTAGAATCTTTTATACTTCCTCATTTAGGAGGAGATCACTTCGAGAAGGTTTGAATTGCTTCATCTAATGCTAGGAGAATTTTAATTGGACTCTTAATTCTCTAGACCCAATGCATCGAGGTTCTTCCTCTACTCTTCTAGACAACTTTACATAATGAATCCATTACTAAGGGAGATAAAAACCATACAGATATGTAAGTAAATTCTATTAAAATTCTCATAGAGCCTTGTTTCCATCATAAGGTAGCCTTACTTCTAAACACTAACTAGGGAAGAGCTAGTGCTAAGGAGCCCTAAAGTGTTACCGTTCATTTCAGGTATGGTGTATTATCATTCTTCCATTTTAACGTAGATTTCATTTCTTCCTCCCCAATATTTATTGTTCAATGCACGATTGTAATTGGATATATATTATTCTTGAGTGATCTAATGTAGATCTAGTATATCTCTAGCAAATTATTGCTAAGGAGGTAGATTTAGGTTTCGCATTGTTTTATGTGTGTAGGATATGAGAATTTGCTGTGGGGACAAGATATATAAGAGATGGAGTATTGCTAAAAAGGTATATCTATGTTTCTTGTTGTCTTATGTGTGTAGGATATAGGTATTTGTTGTGGAGACAAAATCTTTAGGAGCTGGAGCAAGAGCTTCTACAACAATGCTAGTTAACATTACTTATGGATTTCAGTGAAAGGTACACCATTTATCCCATCTTCTCTTTTAATGTATGTCAAAGAGTTTTAGAGAATAGAGTGAGGAGCAATACTAGTGAATGGACCATCCTTCTCCTGAGATCCTCAGTAACTATGTGGAGAAGTCCACCTATTTATAAGAGGAAATATATTTAATTTGGCTAAAGCCTAGGTAGATATTCTTGTAGATGTGTTGAAGAAAATATTCATTTTATGGATGCAATTGCAAGCCCTTATACAACTTATTATGCCTTAGGAGAGAGTCAAAGCACTATATGTGTAAGTGGCCAACAAGAGATAGTCTTTGACCACGCTCAGTCTAGTAGCATGCAAATATCTGATGATGGAAATTACAATATTGATGCACAAATCAACAACTCTAGAAACAAAAAACAGATTCTTTCTAAAGCAGGCAGAACAACCCAGGAAAAAGCATAGAAAAATTACCTAGAAACACATAAATCTAAACAACTACATCCTCGATAATCCAATCTAGCAATGAGCTTAATCCAAACATTGCAAACACAACCAACAAGCTTATGAATTCTATCATAGAAGGTCTTTACATTGATTGCATTAGAAAAGGGTAGCAACAAGGTTGGATGAAGAACTAATAGAGTAGTGGCCCAATGTTGAAAGGATGAATGGGTAACAAAAATTCCACTAAAGATATTTCAGATTGTTAATCCAACTAAGATTTTTTTGACTCATCATGACCCTCAAAGAATGCACCTCACCCCTTATTAGTATATGATTATGTCACTAGGTTGAGCATAACTTCTTTCAGGGAAATATTCCACCATGGCCATGAGGATTATGTAAGAGAAACATATGATAATGGATAAATCATGTCATAACATGCGAATGAAATGAAGGGCATGAGGAGCACCTAAATTCATGAGCATGGGAACCTACCACCTTGTCAAACCTTAAATTATCCTTAAACATGAGAATGGACATTAATCGATTGGTTGGTAATAAATGTTAGTATTAATAATATTCTCATCCATTTTCTCATGAATTGCTAAATTGGAATAGTGGTTTCTTTTACTGTCGAGGTTGTGGAATACAATATAATATTTCACAATTGGAATATATACTGACACAAAGTGAACCATGTAGAAGATAAAACTTAATTTGGAGCCTTTTTAGGCATTGTTAAACTAAAGATTCTTTCTAGTTTTTTTAAATTCATCAAGAATAATTAGTTCTAGAGGGTTTAGAGAAGTGATTAATTTTATTTGAAACAAAGCATATGATTCTACTTGGTTATTAGAGGCCACGGTAAGAGTCCATGTCAAAGTAAATTCATTATTTCCTCTAGGGTTAATGAGAAACCTTCTTGGACCTACCTCCCTAGGGTGATGATAATTATTATTACTATTCACTAAGACAAACTTTAAGTTTTGAATAATAAAGAAATAAATTTTTTTATTATAAAGAAAAACTTATATCTTTTTTGCTATAGTGTTCATAACTTGGAGAACTAACTTGTGGTCTAATAATTGTGACATGGAGCATATAAACAATCAAAACCACTCCAAAATCGATATAGGCCACATCAAATTTTAACATGGGCGTCTTCTTAAGAGTTTCAAACCTAGGTCAATGTGCAAGCCCTTCAAAGGCAATCACATTTTTTCGTAAATTTACTTTTTTAAATGAGTTGTCTCAACGTTTATTTTTCAAAATTTATTAATATTGTATTATTTTATATACCTAATTATATAAGATTTTAAAATGCATTTACAAGTTATCTTTTTAATAAAAATCTTAATTAATGTGATTGTATGTTTTCTCACCTATAGTAATATTATTTTGTATTATAGTTGATGATAATGATTATTGTTGTGATTATTTATTAAAATTAAATTTGATTTTTTATTTCTTAATTATATATTTACTTATGAAAATTGGAAAACTTTATTATAATATAAACATTACTATTAAAGTTAATAAGGAGTCTCCTTGTGAGGGGAGAATAAACAAAATATTTTTATTTTTATTATGGAATGTTTTGATAATACTCTTGTTCAACAATTATTAATTGTGCTAATTTTTTATATGTGCCTAAGATTGAATTGTGTGTTTGCATATTCATACAACATGAAATGATTACACCCATTCAAAAGTTCCTTTAGGAGTTCTAATTATAAAGAGAAGTTGAACCAACTTATCATGATTTAAAATGGTAGCTAATTTTTGATATGTGTCAAGATTGAATTGTGAGCTTGCATATTCATACAACATGAAATGATTACACCCATTCAAAAGTTCCTTTAGGAGTCTTAATTATAAAGAGAAGTTCAACCAACTTATCATCATTTAGAATGGTACCGTAAGTCATATGCCTAATGATGATTGTGGAATCCCTAAATACCAATAACTATTTCATTGGTATGCCAATGACAAATATTACTCACTTCCCCTCTCCACTAGATTTGAACTTAAAAAGTTAGCTATATTTAATTGGTATGCCAATCACAAATATTATTGACTTCCCCTCTCCGCATGAATTGATCTACACCTACTAGATTTGAACCTAAAACCTAATAAACACAACTGTAGTTTTGAACATGTGACCTCTTAAGAGGAAACACATACTCTTAACCATTAGGCCCACTTAGACTGCATAAATTTAAAAAAATTATATGACTTTTATTTTTTATTTCAAATATAACTTAAATTTAAATAATTAATAATTTTTCAATCCTTAAATCTAAAAACATTAAAACTCTATATATATTTAAAATAATTCAAAAATACCATAAATATAAAACAATTAGAATTACTATCTAAATCATGTTTTATAATATAATATTAAATATCTATAAAATACCAATTTAAGTAATTTGATTTTGAATTTCCGTGCACAAAACATGATGTATTCTTATTTCTATGAATATTTTAAAATGTAAGATACAGAAATGATTGAAACACTTGACATCGCTACTGCTCACATGGTTGCTCTCCATATGTTTCGGAGATATCTGCAATTAACATAAGTTCAGCAAAAAAACGAGAAGCATCTCCGATATTGTTGGTAGAATGGGAGAAAAATAGGAGAAGAAACAACAAAGAAACCACAACAGAATGACCAAGACACGAAACTGAATAAGAAATTGTATTGGAATTTGTTATTCAACAATGAATCTCTGCACATTACATTTCATGGGCATTTGTTTCTTTTATATCATTGACCGTCGTTACATAACTAATATTTCGGTATAAAACTGTAAAAACTGTCTAGTTACATTTTACCCAAAGTTACTAATTCGTTGTCAAACTAACAAACTCCACCTTGACAACAATTTTCCTAATTTCTTGCCCATGCCCATTCATCATCTTTTCTGCAAGCCAAGAGAAGCTAAACACCACTGCAGCTTCTCTATTGTAACTGGCTTTGTGAACATGTCTGCACAATTCTCTCGCGTATGGACCTTTTGAAGAGCTACTTTTCCGCCATCGATCACATGTCTCAAAAAATGATACCTTACATCAATGTGCTTGGTTCTGCTGTGATAAGCAGGATTTGTAGCCAAGTGAATAGCGCTTTGACTGTCACAAAGTACATTCACTTTCTCTTGCGTCCTTCCAATCTCATCGAGCAGACCCTTTAACCAGATTGATTCTTTACTGGCATCTGAAGCAGCTATATATTCAGCTTCGGTAGTGGACAACGCAACTGTTTCTCAAAGCTTTGATATCCAACTAATTGCTCCACCGGCAAGAGTAAAGACATAACCTGTAGTAGATCTTCTTTTGTCCAAATCACCTGCATAGTGAGCATCCACATATCCGAAAACTAATCCTTCATTACCGTTAAAGACGATGCAATGGTCACTTGTGCCTCTAAGATATCGAAGCACCCATTTCACTGCTTGCCAATGTTCTTTACCTGGATTTGCCATGAACCTGCTGACAACTCCAACTGCATGTGAAATGTCAGGTCTTGTAGATACCATCGCATACATTAAGTTGCCTACAGCATTTGCATATGGTACATGAGACATATACTACTTTTCTTCATTATCTCTAGGACTCAAAACCGAAGAAAGCTTAAAATGGGAAGCTAAAGGAACATTAACAGGTTTCACATTATTCATAGAGAACTTTTCAAGTACCCTCTTCACATACTTCTGCTATGACAACCAAAGCTTACCATTTTTCCTGTCTCTTTGTATCTCCATGCCCAAGATATGTTTTGCTGCTCCAAGATCCTTCATATCAAACGCCCTAGAGAGTTGAGCCTTTAACCTGTTGATCTCTTCCATGCTTTTGCTTACAATAAGCATATCGTCAACATACAAAGCTAAGAAATGAATATGCCATTGAAACTTTTGAAGTACACACAATGATAATACTCACTTCTTATAAAGTTTTGGCTCACCATGAAGGAATCAAACTTCTTGTACCATTGTCTGGGAGACTGCCTCAAACCATACAATGATTTTCTGAGCTTGAAAACTAATCTTCTACTGCGACCTTGTACAAAACCTTCTGGTTGTTCCATATATATCTCTTCGTTCAAATCACCATGTAGAAAAGCTGTTTTAACATCTAACTGTTGTAACTCAAGATTAAGCAACGCAGTTAGTGCCAACACAGTACGTATAGAAACAAGTTTTACAACTGGAGAAAAAATCTCATGAAAGTCTATACCTTCAACCTGAGAATACCCTTTTTCTACCAGTCGCGCCTTATACCTTTCAATACTACCATCAACTTTCTGTTTCAGCTTGAAGACCCATTTACATCCAACAACACTTCTCCCTTCAGGAAGCTCTACAAGATCCCAGGTATTGTTCTTGGCTAAGGAGTCCATTTCTTCTTCCATAACCATTTTCCATTTCTCACTATCTATATCATCTACTGCTTCCTGATAACAAGAAGGTTCCCCATCTTCAGTAACCAAAGCAAAAGATGAAGCAGAATCTTCATACCTTTTTGGAGTTTTCCTTTCCCTTGTAGACCTTCTCAAAGCGACTGGCTGCTGAACAGGTTCAGAAACTTGCACTGGTTCAGAAGCTTCAACAGCTTCCTTTGTGTCTTCAACACCATTTTCTCCAGAAGTCTCTCCTTCCTTTCGACTATCACAGAAAGATCTAGCCTCCAACTGAACTCGTTGACTCGACGATACCTATTCCTATTCAATTCTTTCAACATTTGATTTTAACAAAGAGGATTCATCAAATGTTACATCTCTACTAATGACTACCTTCCGCAATGTAGGATCCCACAACCTATATCCTTTCACTGCATAGTCATACCCAACAAAGACATAACATTTCGACTTTGGATCTAATTTTGAACCCTGATTTTTTAGAATAAGAGAATAAGCATCACAACCAAATATCCTCAAATGTGAATAGTCACAAGACTGACCTATCCAAACTTCTTCAGGAATTTTACAATCAATTGCTACTGAAGGTGACCTGTTAACTAAATAACAAGCAGTAGATACTGCTTCTGCCCATAACTCCTTTTGCAAGTTAGCTTTGCTGATCATGCTTCTGGCTCTTTCCATAAGAGTCTGATTCATATGCTCAGCAACACCATTTTGCTGAGGAGTATAAACAGAAGTTTTGTGTCTCACAATGCCCTCATCCTTACAGTATTGTTCAAATTCAACAGAAGTGAAGTCACCACCATTGTCAGTTCTTAGACATTTAATAGATTTGCCTGTTCTTTTCTCTACCATTACTTTAAAATGTTTAAAGACATTTAATACATCAGCTTTCCTTTTTAGCATATAGACCCAAACTTTACGAGAGTAATCATCAATCAATGTTAAAAAATACAATGCACCTCCATATGACACAATAGGGGAAGGCCCCCTCAGATCAGAATGAATGTAGTCTAAAACATCTTTACTATTAAGATTTCCAACTTTAAATCTCTGTTTACACTGTTTTCCATACACACAATGTTTACAGAAATCTAAATTCAAGGATTTCAGACCGGGAAGAGATTTATGTTTCATTAGTATATGAAGACCTTTCTCGCTCATATGACCCAATCGCTGATGCCACAGACGAGTACCTGCTTCTTCCTTTTCTGTCGCAACCGCTGCTTCACTGACCTGAGTACTTCCTTTTAACCTGTAAAGATTTCCGACCTTTTCTGCCTTCATAACCACTAGGGCTCCTTTAAAGACTTTCAAGACACCATCCTGACCTGTAAACTTATAACCATCTGAATCCAACACTCCCAAAGAGATTAAATTTTTCTTCAAATCAGGTACATGTCTAACACTAGTTAATGTCCTAACTGTGTTATCATACATCTTAATCCTGATATCTCCCATCCCAACAGTCTGACATGACACATTGTTACCCATAAACACAGAACTACCGTTTACATATTCATACGAGGTAAACCAATTTCTATGTGGGCACATGTGATGCGAAGCACCAGAGTCTAACAGCCAACTATCAAAACCCTAAGAGACATTACATTCAGGTGAAGTTTCATCTATCATACATAATTCTTCAGCAGATAAAACTTCGTCTATCATACTTGAATCGACCTGATTCGCTTCATTCTTCAGGTTTTTGGATTCCTTTCGTTTCCAACAGTCCTTCTTCAAGTGTCCAACTTTACCGCAGTTCCAAAATTTTGCCTTACACTTCTTTCCCTTCGATTTCGATCTGGAAGACCCGCTTGGTTTTTCTCCTCTTTCCTTTGAGTGTCCTCTAGCGACCATGGCTTCTGATGCAGCTGTTTCAGTGTTGGATTTCCTTCATACTTCTTCAGACAGAAGAGCTCCCACGACTAATTCAAACTTCAAAGAATCAACAGAGTTGAAGCTGATTGAAGTTAGGAAGTGATCCCATGATTCAGGCAGAGAACACAACAAAGTTATGGCTTTATCTTCTTCCTGTATTTTGACTTCCATATCTGTTAATTGACATATTAGTGTATTAAAAACATTCAAATGTTCTGCAACATTTGAACCTTCTTTCATTCGAAGATTGTTTAACTGTCATTTCAGATAAATTCTGTTGGTTAATGATTTTGTCATATAGAGGATTTCAAGTTTTTCCCACAATCCTGACGCCGTAGTCTCTTCAACAATGTTGAAGAGAACTTCATCCGCTAGGCATAACCGGATGGTACTGAGAGCTCGAGCATCCAAGTCCTCCCAGTCTGAAGTAGTCATGGTTGCAGGTTTCTTAGTCACCCCATCCAATGCCTTGTGCAACCCTTGTTGCACAAGCAGATCCTTAACCTTCAGTTTCCAAAGAGAAAAATTGCTCTTTCCGGTGAATTTCTCCACCTCGAATCTTGCATTCGACATCTTGGCCATTTTTCATCCTTCCTAGGGTTTCAGACTTTCTAGGGTTTCTCCTTTTTTTTTTAAAATTAATCTCAACCTTTAAACTAGGGTTTATATTTTTCTTTAAATTTTTTTTATTTTTTTTATTATTTACAAATCCTTTCTTTCTTGCAAACCCCTTTGTTTTTCTGGTTTCAAAACAACCAAAAAAAAACTCTTCCTGAACCCTTTCCCCTTTCTTCTCCACCAATATTTATATAAAAAAAAAACCTCCCCTTTTATTTCCAGAATTATCTTCAAATTGCACAAATTTTTATTTTCACATCTTTTTGAAAAAAGATACTTTCTGAGACAAAAAATTTCTTTCACAAAATACGAGGATTCAGATTGCAGATAGCTCTGGTAACGACGCCCTCTTTGCTCCAGTATGCAGATTCCTCTTCAGGTGACTCGGCCTGCCTTCAATGGCTCTGGCATGCAAGAACTCTAGAAAAGCTTCAGCAGAACCTCCCTTCATACGCAGGTCCTCACGCAGACTCTGCCTGGCTTTAGCGGACAACACGCAGGCACCTCAATGCACATTCCTCTGGCTGCAACCTCTGGTCCACGCAAAACAAAGAATAGTTCTGGAACGACGGCTATGCACCAAGGTTACGCAGAGAACAACACTAACCTTCAGCAATGATTCCACTCTGTTATGGAATGACAGCTTCAACAATGATTCCACTATGTTCTGGAATGACGGCTACACACCAGGGTTACATAGAGAACAACACTAACCTTCAGCAACGATTCCACTCTGTTCTGGAATGACAGGCTTCAACAACGATTCCAATCTGTTCTGGAACGACGGCTGCACACCAGTCTTGCCAGCTCTGATACCACTTGTTGGTAGTATGGGAGAAAAATAGGAGAAGAAACAACAAAGAAACCACAACAGAATGACCAAGACACGAAACTAAATAAGAAACTGAATTGGAATTTGTTATTCAAGAATGAATCTCCGCACATTACATTTCATGGGCATTTGTTTTTTTTATATCATCCACCGTCGTTACATAACTAATATTTCGGTATAAAACTGTAAAAACTGTCTAGTTACATTTTACCCAAAGTTACTAATTCATTGTCAAACTAACAGATATGATGATGTTACAATATTCTCTGGTGGTGGGTTTGTGTCCTCAATGGCGTATCTCAAAACAAGGGGCAGCCAACGGTCTATGTTTGCAATTTTCCATGGTGTTCTTGATTCCATAGTTGACTGGGAAAACAATAAAATTCTAGCAAGACGTTCAAATTTTGGAAAATTTAGATTATAGTTATAAATTTTAAATATTAAATTAAATGTTTTTTATGGTGTTGAATTTATTTCTATCACTAAAAATAGAATTTAATTTAAGTAATTTTATTTTTAGATTTTTTGAAAAATTATTTTTAGCTATCTTATAATTTGTTTTTGTGGTTATATAGACTATATAAATTTGAAATCCAAAACAATGAGTGATTTCCCTCAGAATTCAAACACTCCTACTTCCAGATATTTTGGGAAAAAAAATTAACTGAATAACTGATTTTTTGGCTGGACAAATTTAACGCTGAGTAGACAGCGTTAAGAGTCCTCCTCACATGATAGAGAGAGTAGATACCAATTTTAGGATTAACTGTGTAGAGTAGGTTATTAAACATTGACCATAAGCATGAGTATTATTCTTAACTGATCAATTTTCTCATGATTTTGAATAGTCCGTATAGCACTCATTTCTTCAAGAGATGATCACAATGGTGTAGAAGTGGGATTGGAGCAATCAAATTAAATTACATCGCAATAATAATCATCTCTAAGGCTTTCACTTAGTACCTAGGACGTACAATGAAGTCACCCATACTAAGACTCCTCCACCTCAAGCATGCTCAACTATGGAGTTTTATCCTTAATGACAGCCACCTTATCAAGTATTATATCATATGAACTATTTAGCTAGATATCCCTTCACTCTTTTTATTTAAGCATGGGACTTTCACAATGCAACATATTATATATCATTTTTGAGATTTACTGGATAGAGTAAGTCATTAAACTATGACCATATCCATGAGTATTAGTCTCAACTAACCAAGTTTTCCACATAGTACTCATTGCATCAAGTGATTCCCACAGGGGTGAAGAAGTGTGTTTGATACTATCGAAATAAATAACATAGCATCAATCATCACCATTAGGGTTTCAAGAAATATCCAAAACTTCAAGGGAGGTCAACCATCCCAAGGCTACTTTGGAATAAGCAAGCTCAACTATGGATCTTTTCCAACAATCAAGCCAATTTAGCTTGCTACACCATTTTCAAAACGTTAAAAATTATTATGCATTATGAACCATTCAATTAGAGCTCCCTTCAATATTTTTATTTAAGAATAGGGCTTTCACAGTGAAGCATATTAGATGCCATTTTTTAGATTAAATGCAATAAGTCAATAAAGTATGACCATCTTTGTGAGTATTAATCTTAACTAACCAAATTTCTCATGATTTTTAATAGTCCACATAGCACTAATTTCATCATGTGATGCTCACAATGGAGAAGAAGTGGAAATTATACTAGCGATATAAATCACATAGCATGAATCATCACCTCAAGAGCTTGCACTTTATAACTAGTGTTGAAGGATCTAGGGCAAGATGACATTAATAATTATTCTAACTATTAGGATTATCTTCTTCTTCTTCTTCTTCTTCTTATTATTATTATAGTGTGTTCTTCAATCATTAAACAACTACCAAGAGCAATAAGATCAACAAGATACAAGTAACAAGATGTATGCTCCAAGCCATGGAAAAGCCTCTCCTCTTGAGAGGAAAACCCTTCAATCTCTTCTTATAAATTCTTTATCGACAAATACCAAGACCTTTGACCAACACTAAAGCCATTCCAAGACCAAGATAATATTCTCAATAATGTGCTTTCTTACTGCTTTCCAAACCTAGCATAATCTCTTCTAAAAACACTTCTTCGACCTCCAACTACAGATTTTCGGCCCTAAATACAGATTTGCAACTTCAACCCCCTGCCAGTAACTTCTACTTCACACGTGTGGACTAGAACTAATTCTTTTTTACCTCTAGCTAACTCGCTTGACCTAATTTGTCTTATGGATATAGAAGGGGACTTTGTTGGCCCTTTATTCAGTCGTTTTTCATCTAATCAAACCCTCACAACAAAACCCTAGCCATGCAGCAGAAACCCTAATGAAAAGCTACAAAATTTCAGCCCTCTTCTTTGCACGTGTGGAGAGAAAGAGAGGGATGAACCGCGAACACTTCTTCTCCTTCTTCTGCCTTCTTCACTGCCCTTTTATGCTTCTTATTTCGCATGAGAGAGAGTCATGAATGTGTTGAAATGAGGTGGAACTGTCTCCTATATATAGATTCCTTGGAACGAATTCCATCTTCTAGGCCGACTTGATAGGCTGGTAGGTGGACTTCATATTGGAAGGCTCAGTAAAATACCAAAATAATTCTTTTTAGAATTTACAAGATGCTCGATCAGGTCTTCGTATTATTACCATGTCCCTATTTGACCTCTTGACCTACGACAACCCTAGAAGCACCTTGAATTAGTGCTTGAACTTTAAAACAAATTTCTTGGGCAAGAAACCCATGCTCAATAATAATAATAATAATAATCATTTTTCTCTATTTTACAAAATGCAAGAATCAAAAGTTCATTTCATATTTATGGAGACCAAACCTAGTTACAATTTCTTCAAAACTCCGTCTTAACTAGGGAGGTATTCATAAATGGTACATGACTATTCTCAATACTGAAAAGATTTGATAAGAAGATTCAGATGAGTAATCCATCTATATAGCATCATTATAACAGATATTGTCACATAGCAAGGCCTTGACTAAAAATTATACCTCTCAATAGATCAGAGTAAAATGTTGGCGAGACCAATGATTATAGACACCTTCATCATTGTCTCTCAAGCTACATACCCACCCGGGTGTTCACTGTGTATGACCTTCTAGGACTATTCTTAGCTTGGGTCCCTAACCCTCAAAAAATATCGGTCCTCTTTCCTACTCTTATCTTAGATTCCCAATGACATCCTCAAAGAGTATTGGAAGCAAGATGATTAATCAATCCTCCATTCTTTCTTCCAAAATGAACGCAAGCATGATGTGTCTATCTCTCCCTCTCAACTAGGGAAGTTATTCCAACCAATCTAAGCTTGTTTCTAAATACAAAAGCTTCTTAGTGGGAAGACATTTTGTCAAAATATCAACAGTTTGATCATCTGTAGGGATATACTCTAGCTTCAATACACCATCTTTTACAAAATTTTGAATGTAGTGGTACTTTTTGTTTATGTTCTTTGTATTTCCATGAAATATCGGGTCGTTAGATAGTGTTATATAAATAGTATTACCACAATGTATTATGGTAGGGTCCAATATTCCTGCAAATAGATCAAATAACATCTTTGTTAACCAGACCGCTTCCCTGCTCACTTCACACACTATAATGTACTTAGCCTCAACACTAATCAAAGCCAATGTCTCTTCCTTTCTACTCATCCAAGAGACCATGGAGGGTCCCAAGCTAAAACATCCTCTTTTAGTGCTTCTTCCATCCTTCTCATTGCCTCCCCAATCAAAATTAGTAAATCCTTCTAGATGAACATCTTTTCCTTTTTCATACTTAAGGCAGTAGTGAATGGTTCCTTGCAAATATCTCAGTATATGCTTGGCATCTATCCAATGATCATGTATAGGTTCCATTTCAAATTGACTGAGAATATTTACTAAAATATATATGTCTGCCTGAGTATTCACTAGATACATCAGGGATCTAATCAGTTGTCTTTACTTAGTAGGATCCACTGGACTGGATTCATAATTCCTTAATATTTTCAAGTTCATGATCATCGGAGTTGTCATGGGTTTCCATTCAATCATATCAAACCTTTTCAATAGCTTGATCACATACTTTCCTTGTCCCAAGTACATTTCATTTGGTTCCTTCCAGACTCCCAATCCCAGATAATAAGGCATAAGTCCTATATCCTTCATATTGAATTCAACTACCAACAATTTCTTATATTCTTAACTTCTTTCTTCGTCACCAAGTATTGGATAATATACATATAAAAGAATGATGGCAAGTTCATCACTCTACTTTGATGTAGAGATTGGGATCTACCGTTCTTTTCCTGAAACCCAACCTTTGCAAGTATGCATTCATTCTAGCATACCATGCCTAGGAGCTTTCTTGAGGCCATAAAGTGCCTTCTTCAATCTGTAAACATGAGTTTCTCTATCCTTTACCTCGAATACCAATGGTTGTTCTATGTATACTTATTCATCTATGGTACCATTCAATAATGTTGTTTTGACATCCATTTGATGTACCTTCCATCCTATTGATAAAGCGAGAGATATTAGAGATCGGAATGTGGTATACCTTACTGTGGGAGAAAAGGTCTCTTCATAGTCAATTCCTTCTTCCTAAGAGATGCCTCGAGCCATGAATCTAGCCTTGAATTTATCTATGCTTCAATCTGCCGCATTCTTGATCTTATACAACCACTTAGAGGTTACCATTGATTTGTTTTCCGGACTTGCGACAATTTCCCAAACTCCACTTTTCATAATAGATTGGTATTCCTCATTCATTTCATTCTTCCATTACTAGTGTTTGGATGCTTCTTCGAAAGTGGAAGGTTCATCTTCAATGAGATTTGACGTGAATGTGGCATATCTTGACTATGTTTTCGGTTTCTTTCTCTCCTTGCCGCGACTGTTGTTTTATCCTATAACTTTAGTAAACGAGTAAGATAAATATCTGTGATATGTAGGCTCATTGAGGGCATCATTATTTAGACATATAGTGCACCATTGATCATTTTCACTGCAAATAGATTACATGGACTCCCCTGCGATTAATAGCAGCAGACTTGGCCTGTGATCAGGAGTTCGCGGTCGATGGTGACGACCCTCAAAAATCACGCGCTGATCAGAAACAGCGGACCCCATGCCAACTAAAAATGCCCCCAAGGTTTAGATCTGCCATTAAAACAATAGATTTGCTTGATAAGAATAGCTAACACCTTACATCTTTGCCTCTATATTTGATTTATAGGGTTGCTTACTCATGTTAGATACTGACAATAATATTCTCATTGGTTTTGCATTGCAGTGGAAGAATTGTGTGTTCTTCCTGCTCGCAGCAGAGGGTCGAGAGCGAGTGGAATTTCAATATAGAAGATGGGGTGGCTGTTAACAACAAGAGGAACAATACATCATCTGAAAGAGGAGATTCGAAGAAAGACAATGATAAAGCGGACAAAAGCCAAAAGATGCGGAGGAACATGGGAAGAGTATTCTATCGTAGATCGCTCCCTGTCCTTCCTTCCTTCATGAAACTGTCTATGTTTTCTCCATTATATGTTATGAAACCAGCTCAAGAAAAGATAGAAAGGATAGATCAACGCCTTAGAATTCAGCCTCTTCGAGGGGGCAACCTCCTTTACATTACATAAATGAACAATTCTTGGATGATACAAATGACACAACCTCCTTTCTATATATAGGAGTCTAAGGAGCCACAATATAATCCAGCCGACCTAACAATAATAATATAAAGCCACAAAAATAACAATAGAGGGATTCTATGGGGCACAGAAATAACAATATGGGGGTAATAGGGGCACAACAATATAAATAAGGGGTATAAATACAATAGTAATGGGGTAATCACTAGTATTATAGGGACCCAACATGCCCCTCTCCTTCAAAAAAGTGTTGTCCTCAACGCTTGAGTAGTTCTGGATACTTCTGCATAAAATTCTCATCCTCCCATGTGGAATCTTCAGCGGATAAGTTCTTCCACTTGATAAGATACTCTGAAATTGATCGATTTCGTAGCTGTCGAGTTCTTGTTTCTGTGACTGCTTCTGGTTCCAATATAATTTTTCCTTCCTCATCAAGTTCTGGCAATATTGTTTGAATTGGGAGCTTGTCACCTATAACCTTCTTTAAACATGAAACATGGAAAACTGGGTGCAATCGAGAAGCTGCAGGAAGCTCCAATTTGTATGCCATAGTACCAATCTTTTGCAACACCTTGTACGGACCATAATACTTTGGTGATAATTTATTATCCTTCTTAGCTTGCTTTAGGGACATTTGCTTATATGGTTGTAGCCGTAGGAATACCCAATCACCTACATCAAAACTTCTTTCACTGCGATGTTGATCTGCCTGTTGTTTCATTCTATTTTGTGCCAACACGAGGTTATCCTTTAAGAGTTGGAGGACTTGTTGTTGATGTTCGATGTGATGTTCCACTGCCTGAACCTTAGAATTTTCTCTTAAATATGATGTGATGGATGGTGGTTGATACCCATAAAGTGCCATAAATGGGGTCATTTTTGTTGCTGTATGGAAGGAAGTGTTATACCACCATTCAGCCAGAGGCAACCATTTGACCCATTGTGTCTGTTTATCAGATACAAAGCAACGAAGATATCCTTCCAAACATTTGTTTACTATCTCAGTTTTCCCATCAGATTGAGGATGATAAGATGAGCTATGAGCTAACTGAGTACCAAGACAAGAAAATAATTCTGTCCAAAAATTTCCAGTGAAAATGGGATCTCTGTCACTTACAATAATCTTTGGGTTTCCATGTAGCTTTTGAACTGTTTCCATAAATGCAGTAGAAACTGTACTGGCTTTAAATGGATGTGATAATGCACAAAAGTGTGCATACTTGGTAAGTCTGTCAACTACCACCATGATGACACTCTTTCCCTCAGACTTGGGTAAACCTGTGATAAAATCCATTGAAACCTCCTCCCAACGTTGGCTTGGAATGGATAAAGGTTGTAATAGACCCGGTGTCTTAATTGTTTCAACTTTATTTTGCTGGCAAACCAAACATTCCGCCACAAACTTTTGAATATCTGATTTAAGGCCATCCCAAAAAAATTCCTTCTTAACCCTGTGGTAAGTTTTTAAAAATCCTGAGTGCCCTCCTAAGGGAGAAGTGTGCAATTCCATAAGAATCTTTTGTTTTAGCTGGGAATTCTTACAGAGGTATAAGCGATCTTTGTACCATAACGAATCATTTTTCCAGCTAAATGTATCAGAAGTACTGGAATCTTGTTGTAGCTTTCGAATAAGTGCCCACACTTCTTCGTCATTCTTCCATTCCTCCCTTGCTTCGTTTATCCAATCTGGTTGGATAATAGAAATGGCACACAACAATGCTTCCACATCCTCATCCTTTCTTGAGAGTGCATCTGCCACCACATTTTGCTTCCCTTTTTTGTAGATGATTTCAAAGTCATAACCCAACATCTTTGTGACCCACTTTTGTTGCTCTTCAGAGGATAATCTTTGTTCTAAAAAGTATTTAAGGCTATCATGATCCGTTTTTACCTTGAAGTGTCTTCCCATTAGGTAGGGTCGCCATTTCTTAAGTGCATGGAGTATTGCCAACATTTCCTTCTCATAAATAGCTTTGCTTAAAAACTTTCCCTTGATTGGACGACTTTCAAAAGCAATGGGTCTTTCATCTTGCATTAGAACAGCACCAATTCCATTTCCTGAAGCATCACATTCCACAATAAAGGTTTTTGTGAAGTCCGGTGTAGCTAAGACCGGTGCTTGGCACATTGCCTCTTTAAGATGTTCAAAGGCCTTTGTTGCTTCGGAGTCCATGAAAATGAATCTTTCTTCAATAATGTTGTTAGAGGTGCTGCTATTCTCCCATAATTCTTAACAAACTTGCGATAATACCCTGTCAACCCAAGAAATCCTCGCAGATGCTTTATGGATGTGGGGATTTTCCATTCCTTAATGGCTTTAATTTTGCTAGGGTCTACCTTAACTCCTTCATGAGATACAATATGACCCAAATATTCCACCTCCTGGACTCCAAAGAAACATTTGGATCTTTTTGCATATAATTGTTTCTCCTCCAATAGTTGTAGCACCCTGTCAACATGTTCAACATGATCCTTCCAAGACTTGCTGTAGATTAGTATATCATCAAAAAATACTAACACAAATTTTCTAAGGAATGGTTTGAAAATTGAATTCATCAAACCTTGAAATGTTGAAGGTGCATTGGTAAGGCCAAAAGGCATGACCAAAAATTCATAATGACCCTCATGAGTTCTAAATGTCGTTTTTGGAATGTCTTCAATCTTCATTCTGATTTGATGATATCCCGAACGAAGATCCAACTTGGTGAAGTAAATTGATCCATGCAATTCATCCAGTAATTCATCAATAACAGGAATGGGGAACTTATCTTTAATAGTGAGCTTGTTGAGCTCCCTATAATCTGGACACATGCGCCATGATCCATCCTTCTTGTGCACCAATACTACTGGAGCTGAGAAAGAACTTTGACTCGGTTGAATTATACCAGCCTCTAGCATTTCTGCAACCATACGTTCAATTTCACTTTTTTGGACATAGGGATATCTGTACGGCCTGATGTTTGGAGGAACACTTCCTGGAATCAGATGAATAGCATGATCATGATCACGCATAGGTGGGAGACCCTTGGGAGTCTCAAATACCTTGGAATGATTGTCCAAGACTTTTTGGAGATCTGGAGAAATAGATGATTCCAATGTGGAAACATCTAGCGAACATAATTGTGCAATTACACCTCTTTGCTCCTTTTTTAGAAGCTTTGTCATACCATTAGAGCTGATTATCTTTCCTGGTTTCCCTGCAATACCCCTTAATTCAACTTCCTTTCCTTCCGAAGAAAATTTGATGAAAAGTTCTTGAAAATTAAAAGCTATTGTACCCAAGGATTGTAGCCATTGGACTCCTAGTACAACATCAGCACCTCCCATTGGAATGGAAAGCATTGGGCTAGTCAATACATATTCTCCCATGGATAGCTTGATATTATGGCACTTTCCAGAGCAATTTATTGTTCCTCCATTTGCAATCATCACTTGACACTCTGGTGCTGGATATAGGAAGCAATTCAATTCTTTTGCTACCCTACAATGAATAAAATTGTGGGTGCTTCCTGAATCAATCAACACTATTACCTTTTTCTTCTTGATTTGTCCTTCTATCTTGATGGTTTGAGGAGTGGTAATTCCCGCCAATGCATTACAAGATATGGTCGGATTTATTTGTTCTTCATCTAGGCTTTGTTCCTGGAATATATCCTCTTCTTTTGACCTTTCTTGCTCCTTTTCTTCTTCCTCTTCACAATCTATGTAGAATAATTTCTTCTCAGCACACTTATGACCTTTTGTGTATTTGCTATCACAATTGTAACAAAGCCCTTTTGCTCTTTTTTCTTCCAATTGTTGTGGTGTCAACCTTGTAGGTTGTGGAAGACTATGGGCAACAACACTTCCATCTTTATAGTTGTGAATGGTATGCTTCCTAGTTGCCATAATTTTGCTTTCCATTTTTCTTGCTAACCTGAATGCCTTCTCTAATGAATCAGGTTCCCAAAGGCGCACATCATGTTGGATATTATCCTTTAAAGACCCTATGAACACATCAATCCTATGCTCCTCTGGAATATCTTTTACCCTTATGTTCAATTTTTGGAACTCCTCAATGTGCTCCATTATTGAACCCTTTTGTTTGAGACTTATCAATTGGCTAAAAAAAGTGTTGCTTTTTGTATCCTCATAATGTGCTATCAATTCTTCCGTAAAAATTGCCCAAGTGATAAATTGTTTACGAGAACAAAGCCATTGATACCATACAAACTGATTTGGTTCCAAATATAAAGTTGCCATACGTACCTTTTGTGTGTTTTGCACATTATTGAGATCGAAGAATTGCTCCATCTGTAATATCCATGTGGCGGGATCCTTGCCATCAAACTTCCTCATATCGATTTTTGGAACATGGTGAGTCTTCGATCCAACATTAGAGTCTATGGAATCATGATTAACATTTCTTTTGTTCTCATCATGAGTTTCCTTTACTACCTTTTCACCATTAGTGACCCTTTCTTGTAGCAAGTTCTTCAATTCTTCCATGTCTGTCTTCAAATCTATCTTCAAATTTACCATCGAATCCTCCATCTTAGCTTCCATGCCCTTTATCTTAGATTCCACGCCATTTATCTTAGATTCCACACCATTTATCTTAGATTCCACGCCATTTATCTTAGATTCCACGCCACTTATCTTAGCTTCTGTTAGCTTTTGTGAGCGTGACATTTGTTGCACTTGTTCTTGTAATTTTGATATATCATGTAGCATTTCTTCCTCTTCTTCATGAGTCATGCTAGAGCTTTCAGGTTCCTTACTAGGTGTTTGCATTTTCTTTCCTCGGGGCATCAGTTACCGATAATAATGCTTTACTATTCCCTTTGAATTCCGTTAAACCAAGCTTAGATAAAAAATTAAAAAAAAAAACTACACACCTTTTTTCACTTTATAGAAGCCTGATATTGAATCTGATGTATCTCTGTAATTTCAGATCATCCAGTTCTAAAACTGCTATCTGTAGTATCCTTCTACGTCCTCTTTCCAATGCCACAAGTCTGAGCCAAATTGGATTCTCCAAGTAAGAGTTATGTGAAATATCCCACAGTGACTTCCTTTTAGACTGGTTCAGTAGAGCGAACTTGTACGACATGCCACGAGTTACTGTTTCAACCTTTGAATCTAAAACATAGATACAAGAAACTACAGTCTGTCCTCTTTCTGTACCTTTTTACGAAATTTCAATTCGATCCTCAGAGAGAGAGTTATGATGATTTTCCCCAGGTCACCTGTTTTGAATGTAATTCAGGAGTCTGCAAAAAGGCCAACTTCCTCAGATCATATCTCCGAAAATATCACGCCAAAAGCTCTTCAATTCGGACCCAAGGTTCAGCGCCAATTCTTCTCAAATGGGTTTTTTTTGTGACTTCGGAAACGTCACAGAACAAAAGTTATAGCGAAAATGCCACGATGACCTGTTTGGAGCAGCGAAACCCTAGAATCCAAACCTCTGATACCAAATGTTATGAAACCAGCTCAAGAAATGATAGAAAAGATAGATCAACGCCTTAGAATTCAGCCTCTTCGAGGGGGAAACCTCCTTTACATTACATAAATGAACAATTCTTGGATGATACAAATTACACAACCTCCTTTCTATATATAGGAGCCTAAGGAGCCACAATATAATCCAGCCGACCTAACAATAATAATATAAAGCCACAAAAATAACAATAGAGGGATTCTATGGGGCACAGAGATAACAATATCGGCGTAATAGGGGCACAACAATATAAATAAGGGGTATAACTACAATAGTAATGGGGTAATCACTAGTATTATAGGGACCCAACATTATATTTTATGATTTCTATTATATTTTGGAATCAAATAGACAAAAGTTACTTCATTTCGAAATAGTTCAAAATCTACAATCGAGATAAGTTCAGGATCTCAGATTTTCAGTGAAGCTAGCTAACTCATACAGATATCTCTATAAAGGTTTGTATTGAAGATGGGACGATTACCATTTAGTTTCATGTACAGTAATGTAAAGAAATGGGGAGGATGCGTTAAGTTCAATTTCTGTTGTACCTAAAACATGAGTTAATGGAGTTGAGTAAATCATGGCTGCACAAATTAACTGAAAAATAATGATTTCATGAATCTTTTCATATCAAGTAGAATGAAACTGAACTTGTTTTGACCCCATACATACATATATATATATATAACATAAAAATCATTATTCATTCATGTTTTACTTTTCTCTTCTATGGATCGATGAAACGGAAAGTTAATTATGCAATACCAGTTAAACCAAAAAGAAATGTTGAACGGAGAGGGGAAAATCCCTCTTTAGATCATAGTAATGCAAAGACATCAAATTTACTAACAGAAAACAAGGGTTCAATACACAACATCTCAAATTCTGATCGTTAAAATACATTATTGAGTGAGAGAAAAGCACATAAAATATTGTTTATTTTAAATTAATGGCTGAAGATATGTGCTTTTAATTAGAACATCTAACTTTCATCTTTACTTTTCGGAACTGATATCACCCAGATCACAAATTTTAATTTGTGAAATTTTGCTCTCTCATAGGCTGGTGAAGGTATCGGTTAACTACTCACTAGTTGGATGATATTTCCAGTCTATCACTTCATCAATGATCAATTTCCTAATGAATCTCTGATGTGTTTGAAGATTCTTTAAAGCCCTAACCATGCCTAACAAATCAAAGCATGTCGCGTGATGTAGGAAATGGTTTTGCTCTTTATATGAAAAGTATTGGTTGTGGTGGTAATCTCAATGTATGTGACACTATAACAATCGCACCATATGTTGATGAGGAACACATGATTGATGCTTCTTACACCACATTCAGTTTCTATTGATGAAGGAGAAATAACTGATGCTTCTTAAAAGAGTTGCTTGACATTGCAATAGTAAAAGCATAATAAGAATTAAACTTATGCAATCCAAATCCCCAGCTCATTCTGAATCCATGTAATCAACAAACAATCCTGTAGTTCGCATGAATACTCAATCACGTAGCTGATAATTACCTTCAATATACGTTATCATGCATGTTGGAAAGTTGCAATGAGATTTCCCAGGATTATGCATGCTTCCTGAAACAAGGTTATCAAAAAATATAACAGCACGTCAGCTATGTGATAAATAGTTTAGAAAGTCCACCATTTGTGTTTACAACATAACAACTAAAAAAGCGAAGCACACATTTTCATTAACTTGGAGGCTGATAACAAGGTGTTACTGCAGGCTTACAGGCTCCTAGAAGAAACTTGGAACATTCCCTATCAAATTTGATTAGAGTAATATTTAGGCCGAGATAAAATGTACTATTTTAAGTTGAATTTGAATTATTTAAAATTGTTTTGATAAAATCCATTATTTCAAAGCTCTTTGAAATCTTATGCTTCACTTTATAAGTGATCTAGATTGTATCATTATATTTTTTCTCATCCATATTGAAGTAGCATTTTTAGAGACTTGACCTAATTTGGAAAATTGATGTAAAAAATTTTCATGGCCATTTCCAAGCCTTAAATGATGTTATATGGAGGGGAAAACTTTTCCCCTTGAGTGAGTGTTATTCTACACATAAAGAAATTTCCAGTGGTGCAAGAATAACTTCAATAAGTGTATAAAGTCATTTCTAAAGTAAGTTGACCTATTGTGATTGACCACCATAACTATCGGGGATGCCACATTAAGAGCTAGTCAGCTAGGCCCTACTTAGAAGATTCTATTTGTAATTTATAATGTAGAGATGAATATGTGAAATTTAACAAGTAGTTGGTTATCCAAAGGGGTTTCATTCTATTTTCAACGAACTGGTTTTGACATAAAATTAGTCTAACTACACCTAGAGGGTTTTCACAATTCGAATTAGGATATCATTTTTTAATTTTTTATTTTTCAATTTAAGATGTTTGTTTTCACAATCAAATTTATCATCAAAAATACTAGAATAACAAGGCTGCTCAAAATTGTAAGTGAGTTGAAAGACCTTATTATATGCCTTCCGGACTCGGAGCAAGAAGTAGGAAGTGATTAAGCTAAATTTGTGGTTTAAAATATTAAACTTCGATGAAATAAACATAAGAAAAGGAGCTTCATAAACTTCACTATGCAATTATTTTCAACGAGCAAGAAGGAAATACATGAGCATACCATGGTACTAATGAATGAGTAAGATGAATAATAAGTTTGAGGAAATGATTTATTTATAGAAATGGTATTAGAAATGTGGTAATGGAACTTGATTATTGGAAAATTGGCTTTTACTTCAGGTTCACAACAATTTTTTTTTTGTCTTGTTCTTCGATCCATCTGTATTATTGATTGAAAATTTTGGTGTTCTTGTCTTTAGCTGAGACACTATTGGTGCAAGATTCTAATAATTTAATCTTACAATCATGGTGCATTACTCTATTAGAATTCTCAGAGAGTATATTTTTTTTGTGAAATGTTCTCTTCAAAAAATATTTTATGAATAGATTGACCTACTTGTTCCTCTAAGAACTTTTGAGAGCTAGTACTTACCTGCAAAAAAGCATGAGATCTTGGAAGAAGGAAGGTGACCAGTCTTTCTTTGCCTAATATATATGATAAACTCACAAATAGTGATAATAAGATAGATCCAAAGAACGAAAAACAAATATATTCAATATTTTTTACTTGCTAAAAGTGTTGGCCAACTATACTACCTAACAATGTTTTTCCAATAACTTATTTATGTTCTTTCAAATTAAACTGATTCCAAATCCCAAATAAGGTATAATCATAAGGATATCTCTAGTATAAATATGTTTTGAAAATTCAATGATATGTTATTCCAAATCTGCCTAAGAATGGCCTACATGATAGAGTTATTTTTTATCTCTCATCTAGACCGACAATCACTGTTTTGTGTATATTTATTTTCATTTTTTAATGGATTCTAATAATTCCAATTGGATTTTAAGCAAAATCCTTATGGGTATATCTAATATAAATAGCTTTTGAAAACAAAAAAAATCGACAGGTCAAATATGTCAATCAACAGACTGGGAATTAGAGTTTAGATAGTGTATATTTAGGATACCCAATTAGTATTTCAAGCATAATTTTCTCATAAGGCATGGAAATTAAGTGATAATAATTGTGTTGTAAACTAGAGTCATAGGTGAATTCACCATAGAAACATTTTTGAAATATATATTCATTTAGGCATCCAAAAATTGATTGTCCCAACATTGTCCTTGGTTTTTTTTGTTTGACATTGAATGACTATTTCGACCATAATATTTTATTTTTATATCCAATTGGAAAAGAAAAATTGGATTAGAAACTAGATTTCAATGAGATAGAAACACCTTTTAAAAACATGCCCATATGGTCTCTTAAAGTAGGAATGTTTGAACTCTATTACAGTAAAGTTTTTAAGCCAACATGCTAGAAAAATTTGGTTAGCTTTTTGTTCAAAATATGGTACAATAATAATAATATGGTAACAATGATATTTTGACATAACCATCATCGGAGTCCACAATGTGCCCCGTTATCAGAAAAAGAATGTGATGATGACATTGAACTATATTTTTGGAGAATTTGTAAAAACAATGTTGCGGAAGAAAAATTGCCTAAATTTTTCATGTAGGTACAAATTTTGTTTTGGAATGATGATTCTCTTATAATTTACTTGTTATAATATGATTTAAAAAATATACTAGCTAGTAACCAATTGTACCATTGGGAATAACACTAGTATTAGTTGACCAAGAATCGATTGTACTAGGGACAAACATCAACATTGATGTACGGAATGAATTATTTTTCATCCTATGGATATATTTATGTCTACCAAGACACCTAGGTATTGAACCATGGAACTCACGAACTATATAGGAGAATCGTGTAGATATAAGATGTATGAACATAAATCCTGAATTCTTCATAATGTAACAATCATTTTCCAAGAATAAATTAGAGAATACGAAACATGAAATTATGTGGGGAGAGTTTGGATTAACTATATGCAACGATGATACTCTTTTGTTTGTTTTAAATGCTATGACTAGGAGAAATATACTAGTTGGGAACCAACCATACATTTGGTCCAAACATTGGCATACATTTACTAGGAATTTGTTGTACTCCAAAGCCAAACATCAAAATTAATGTAAGGGATGAACCATTAGATATTCTATGTACATATTCACATTTACCAAGTCACCTAATTAACTAACCATGATGGTCACTAATTATATAGAATAATGATCTAGATATAGGGTGTACTAATGCCAATTCTACTTTCTATTCTGCACCCACCACTAAGGACTTATATTGAAGTTGTATTTCACCAAGAAGAAAATAAAGGAGATGATAAATGTAACCACACCCTACCAATTAGGCTAAAATAGTATTTCCAACCATTAACTTCTTAAACATTGAATCATTACATCACTATATATTTTTGCAAAAATAATGACTAGGCATACTGTAGAAAAGAACCACAGGTTAGTTGATGGAGAAAGCAACGAGGGGGAAGGAAGGGGAAAAATGAGAAAGAAAAATGTGAAGAGAGAAGAATATAGGGATTTTACAATAAAAAAAATGTCATTTGCAAAGTTACCAAAAACCATGATATCAATAATGCATCACATACCTTGATAATCAATATATACTCAATCTTTGAAGGTTTTGGCATCCCCTTTGTTCCTCTACATTAATTAATGTTTTTCTTTCATCCTCCCAATATTCTTTCAAAAAAGAGGTTATCAATATCGATGGCTCTTAATGTGCCACAGAAGTATTAAATTAATGTGTCTAAATAACCTATATCGTGGGCTCTACAAAAAAAATACACATGAAAAGATATGAAATTCAAAGTAATGCAAGAATTAAAATGTTCGTTCAGTAAATCCAAAGCAATAGTTTTGGAAATAATGGGCCATTTAATCATATCCATAGTTTATTTAGAAACAAAGTCAAAATACTATGCAAGTATTTGTTAATGTAGGGCTCATATGAAACATTCATGTTACCATGCATTGTATATGTAGACTATACTCTCTAAACCACTTATTTGTTTTATGGTTATAGTATCATTGATGAATTTTGCAAAGGGAGTATAGGTAGCTCTCAAGAATGGCCATGTTCAATAAATTCAGAAGTAAATTGAGTATGGCTACTTCTAGGAAAGTAAACACACTTGCAAGAAATAAAATTCCCACACTAAAAGGAGACACACATGTTGAATATAAAAGAAACATATTTCTAGAAAGGAATGCGTGACTTATGCTAATTCCCATTATTCACCACCCATGGATATTATTGTCTAATCCTTGCCAAGATGTTTACTATTTCTTCTTATATTAACAAATGAAACAATTTTGCTCAAGCTCATTGATTCAAAAAACATAAAATAATGTGAACTAATCCAAAATAAAAGAAACGTAAATAAACAAATAAATGTATAATCAACTACATAAACAAATAAACATAATCTCACATGAGTTATCAAATTTCATAAGCAGATAGAATCATACCACAAAGATCTAGTTTTGAAAATAAATAATATAAATCCTACGCGAATAGATAAACACACAATTAAGTTATGCAACAATAATTTAAAGAAGCTATCTAAACTACACAACACTATATTCTATTGGAGTGTTCCCCACCTCCATTGAATAAAGTGTCGATATTAATTTATGTTAATGCTCACTACATTGAAAATATAAATTAATTTAGTTAAGATAATTAAAAGGAATTAATATATTATAAATATACAAATTAAATCAATTGAATTAATTAATTAAATCACACACCATGGAAATTATATATAATTAACTAAAAGTTCAACATTTATCAATTATTCCATTATCATTCAAACATCTCCCTAAGAGTCCTCCTCACATGATAGAGAGAGTAGATACCATTTTTAGGATTAACTGTCTAGAGTAGGTTATTAAACATTGACCATATGCATGAGCATTATTCTTAACGGATCAATTTTCTCATGATTTTGAATAGTCCATATACCACTCATTTCTTCAACAGATGATCACAATGGTGTAGAAGTGGGATTGGAGCTAGAAAATTAAATTACATAGCAATAATAATCATCTCTTAGGCTTTCACATAGTAACTAGGACGTCCAATGAAGTCACCCATCCTAAGACTCCTCCAGCTCAAGCATGCTCAACTATGGAGTTTTATCCTTAATGACGGCCACCTTACCAAGTATTATATCATATAAACTATTTAGCTAGATATCCTTTCACTCATTTTTATTTAAGCATGGGACTTTCACAATGCAACATATTATATATCATTTTCAAGATTTACTGCATAGAGTAAGTCATTAAACTATGACCATATCCATGAGTAATAGTCTCAACTAACCAAGTTTTCCACATAGTACTCATTGCATCAGGTGATTCCCATAGGCGCGAAGAAGTGTGTTTGATACTATCGAAATAAATAACATACCATCAATCATCACCATTTGGGTTTCAAACAGTATCCAAGACTTCAAGGGAGGTCAACCATCCCAAGACTACTTTGCCATAAGCAGGCTTAGCTATGGATCTTTTCCAACAATCAAGCCAATTTAGCTTGCTACACCATTTTCAAAACGTTAAAAAGTATTATGCATTATGAACCATTCAATTGGAGCTCCCTTAAATATTTTTATTTAAGAATAGGGCTTTCACAGTGAAACATATTAGATGCCATTTTCGAGATTAAATGCATTAAGTCATTAAAGTATGACCTTTTTTGTGAGTATTAGCCTTAACTAACCAAATTTTTCATGATTTTTAATAGTCCACATAGCACTAATTTCATCATGTGATGCTCACAATGGGGAAGAAGTGGAAATTATTCTAGTGATATAAATCACATAACATGAATCATCACCTGAAGAGCTTGCACTTTGTAACTAGTGTTGAAGGATCTACGGCAAGATGACATTAATAATTATTCTAACTATTAGGATTATCTTATTGTTATTATTATTATTATAGTGTGTTATTCAATCATTAAACAACTACCAAAACCAAGAAGATCAACAAGATACAAGTAACAAGATGTACGCTCCAAGCCATGGAAAAACCTCTCCTCTTGAGAGGAAAACCATTCAATCTCTTCTTATAGATTCTTTATTGACGAATACGAAGAACTTTGACCAACACTGAAGCCCTTCCAAGACCATGATGATATTCTCAATAATTTGCTTGCTTTACTGCTTTCCAAACCTACCAGAATCTCTTCTAGAAACACTTCTTCGACCTCCAACTACACATTTTCGGCCCTAAATGTAGATTTGCAACTTCAGCCCCCTGGCAGTAGCTTCTACTTCGCACGTGTGGACGAGAACTAATTCTGGTTTGCCTCTAGCTACCTCGCTTGACAAAATTTGTCTTATAGATATAGAAGGGGACATTGTTGGCCCTTTATTTAGTCCTTTCTCATCTGAGAAAACCCTCACAACAAAACCCTAGCCATGTAGCAGAAACCCTAATGAAAAGTTGCAAAAATTTAGCCCTCTACTTCACACGTGTGGAGAGAAAGAGAGAGAGGAACCACAAACACTTATTCTCCTTCTTCTGCCTTCTTCACTGCCCTTTTATGCTTCTTATTTGACATGAGGGAGAGGCATGAATGTGTCGAAATGAGGTCGAATTGTCTCCTATATATAGATTCCTTGGAATGAATTCCATCTTCTAGGCTCACTTGATAGGTTGGAAGGTGGACTTCGTATTGAAAGGCTTAGTAAAATACACAAATAATTATTTTTAGAATTTACAAGATGCTCGATGAGGCCTTTGTATTATGACAATATCCCTATTTGACTTCTTGACCTACGAAAACCTTAGAAGCACTTTCAATTAGTGCTTGAACTTTAAAACAATTTTCTTGGGCAAGAAACCTAAGCTCAATAATAATAATAATCATTTTTCTTTATTTTACAAAATACAAGAATCAAAAGTTCATTTCATATTTGTGGAGACCAAACCTAGTTACACTTTCTTCAACACTCCCTCTTAACTAGGGAGGTATTCATAAATGGTACATGGCTATTCCCAATATTGAAGAGATTTCATAAGAAGAGTCGGATGAATAATCCATCTATATGGCATCATTATAACAAATATTGTCACAACACAAGGCCTTGACTAACAACTATATCTCTCAATAGATCAGAGTAAAATGTTGGTGAGACGAATAATTATAGACACCTTCATCATCAACTCTCAAGCTACATACCCACCTGAGTGTTCACCGAGTATGAACTTCTAGGACTATTCTTAGCTTGGGTCCCCAACCCTCAAAGAATATCGGTCCTATTTCCTACTCTTATCTTAGATTCCCGATGACATCCTCAAAGAGTATTAGATGCTAGATGATTACTCAATCCTCCATTCTTTCTTCCAAAATGAAGGCAAGGATGATGTATATATCTCTCCCTCTCAAGTAGGGAAGTTATTACAACCAATCCAAACTTGTTTCTAAAATACAAAAGCTTCTTATTGGGAAGAGATTTTGTCAAAAGATCAGCAGTTTGATCATCTGTGGGGATATAGTGTAGCTTCAGTACACCATCTTTTACCAAATTTTGAATGTAGTGGTACTTGTTGTTTATGTGCGTTGTATTTACACGAAATACCGGGTCGTTAGATAATGTTATACAACTAGTATTATCACAATGTATTATGGTAGGGTCCAGAGTCCTGCAAATAGATCAGATAACATCTTTGTTAACCAGACTGCTTCCCTGCTCACTTCACACACTGCAATGTACTTAGCCTCAACACTACTCAAAGCCAATATCTCTTGCTTTCTAATAATCCAAGAGACCATGGAGAGTCCCAAGCTAAAAATTCCTCCTATAGTGCTTCCTCCATCCTTCTTGCTGCCTCCCCAATCGAAATTAGAAAATCCTTCTAGATGAACATCTTTTCCTTTTTCATACTTAAGGAAGTAGTGGACGGTTCTTTGCAGATATCTCAGTATATTCTTGGCAGCTATCCAATGATCATGTATATGCTCCATTTGAAATTGACTGAGAATATTTACTGAAAAACATATGTCTTTCTGAGTATTTACTAGATACATTAGGGATCCAATCAGTTGTCTTTACTTAGTAGGATCCACTAGACTGGATTCAAAATTCCTTGACATTTACAAGTTCGTGATCATCGGAGTTGTCATGGGTTTTCATTCCATCATATCAAACCTTTTCAATAGCTCGATCACATACTTCCTTGTCCTAGGTAGGTTTCATTCGGTTCCTTCCAAACTTCCAGTCCCAGATAATAAGGCATAAGTCCTATATCCTTCATATCGAATGCAGCTGCCACCAATTTATTATATTATTAACTTCTTTCTTCATCACCAAGTATTGGATAATCTACATATAGAAGAATGATGGAAGGTTCATTACTCTACTTTGATGTAGAGATTGGGATCTACAGTTCTTTTCCTGAAACCCAACCTTTTCAAGTATGCATTCATTCTAGCATACCATGCCTAGGAGTCACTTGAGGCCATAAAGTGTCGTATTCAATCTATAAAGATGAGTTTCTCTATCCTTTATTTCAAATACTAATGGTTGTTATATGTATACTTATTCATCTATGGTACCATTCAATAATTTTGTTTTGACATCCATTTGATTTACATTCGATCCCATTGATGTAGGGAGAGATATTAGAGATCGAAATGTGGTATACTTTATTGTGGGAGAAAAGGTCTCTTCATAGTCAATTCTATCTTCCTGAGAGAAGCCTCGAGCCTTGAATCTAGCCTTGAATTTATCTATACTTCTATTTGCAGCATTATTGATATTATACAACCACTTAGAGGTTATCATTGATTTGTTTTCCGGTCTTGCGACAATTTCCCAAACTCCATTATTCATAATAGATTGGTATTCCTCATTCATTTCATTCTTCGATTATTGGTGTTTGGATGCTTCTTTGAAAGTGGAAGGTTCATCTTCAACGAGATTCGACATGAATGTTGCATATCATGAGTATGTTTTCGATTTCTTTCTCTCCTTGAATCTTCCTCTTCTAGTGTGACCTTCTACTTCTTGAAGTGTAGAAGTTAACCAGTTAGGTCTCTTTCATCTTTCAGCGAGAGATCTTGGTTCACTAGGACCTTCTTCTTGATGATGAGATTCTTCTTCTTCCTTATTAACTTCTTCCTCAAACATAGGAAGATCCTTCTCATCAGAGTGAGATGGGAGATCTTTGGATTTCTTAAAGCCAATGCTCTCATAAAAAATTACATCTCTTCTTACTTCTATTTGATGTCCTTCCTTTATGTAGATCCTATAAGCCTTGTAAGAGTTGTATATCCAATGAATATTCTTTTGTTTCTTGCGTGGTCTAGCTTCTTTATTTTGTCCTTGGGAATGTGAATATATTCAGGACACCCAAATATCTAGAGATGATCAATATTTGGTTTCTTCCCAATGACGACTTCTTATGGAGTTATATTGCTAAGTGACCTGTGAGGACTTCTATTTTCGATGTATACTATAGTCTTCATTGCTTCTCCCCTTAGAAATTTTGGTAGATCTTGATCATGGAGCATAGCCTTGACACTTTCTTCTATAGCTCTATTCTTTCGTCGAGATAACTCCATTCTACTCAGGATTGTATGGAACTATAAGCTCCCTCTTAATCCCAGCCTCCTTACAAAACACAATGAGTTCTTTGGAAGTATATTCACCTCCATTATCTGACCTTAGAGTCTTTATCTTTCTTTTTGTAGGATTTTCTACCTCTCCCTTGAATTCTTGAAATTTTATAAATACTTCATCCTTGGAATTAAGTAAATAAAACCAAGTTTTCCTTGAATGATCATTAATGAAAGTAACATAATATAGATGACCTCCAAGTGATTTAGACATGGGAGATCATACATGATCCTAAAGTTTTTTTTTTTTTTTTTTACACTAAAAGAACTTTTACTCCCCATTGATCAATACTGGAGTGGCCTAGATTATAGTAATAGAACCCCAAGGTCTTGGTCCAACCGAATTTGCAACAACAATTTGATCTGGAGTATGGCGGCCAAAACCATCACTACATAAACAATCTAATGTGCCCTGTGAAAACCCCAACTACTAAATCTGAGTTGTATGACATCGGTAGAATCCCAACTGCTAGATATGATCTAGAAGATAAGGTAGAGGGCAATATTCAGATAACAGAGGGAACTAAGGTCACAAAGGAGTGTCAGGTGCTATAGATCGTGCTATATGTAGGGGTCCAAAATAATACTCATCCCAATCTTTCATGGCCTTAACTAAGGAGGATTCTTAGCCATGCTACCTAACTACGCTATTGTACATGCGAGTAATATCCCGAGTGTTGTTCTCAATGTAGTGTAGCAGTAAGACGGTCGACAACTTATCTAGGGTTAATTTTAAGGTTAGCCTAGGGAGATTCTGATATTCCCAAGTGTTAGGTCCCTATAACAATAGTGTATTCCCTCATTGTTATTAGTGTATCCCCCTTGTTGTTATTGGTGTGCCCATGTAGTCCCCATATTGTTATTGTTGTGCCCCATAGAAGACCACTATTGTTATTGTTGTTCCCTTACATTATTATTGTTATGTCGGCTCTAATTATATTATGACCCCTTACACTCCTATATATAGAAAGGAGGGTTTTTGATCCAAATTGGATCGATGAAGATTATCAAGGTGCCATGACTGTATCCAAACATGACAAACTTCAATTTATGGATAAAGAGCGATCAGGAAAACCTCTAGACAGTGGCAGTTTGTAGCTAATGAGGAACGACGAGGAACTTAGTCAAAGCACGTTGACCGAGGCCCATGGGGACCACGCAGGAGGCGAAACTGGCAACTAGGAAGCTCGGATTGGGAAACGGAGGCCATTTCTGATGCATCGTTGGGTAAAACCCCTTGGGAAGGAAAATCCCTGAAAGCTCGGTCGCATGGGAAGCCGAGAAACTATGGGGAAAGCGCTGAGGTGAAAGGCGGGTCCCACACTCCAAAACTGATGGTATATCGGGGGCATCCTTGGGCGGTAAGCAGATTTGGCTGAAAGCGAGAGATTCCATTTAGCGCATGACACATGTCCAATGGATGAGAGAGAAAACCGCCTCTCATCGCGTGCTAACAGTCAAGCAAGTCAACCATGAGAAATGAGTGAATGTTGTAAGATCTGGGGGCTCCAGATCTGACGGCAGAGATTGCGCCCAATGGAGGAACCGGATTTGACAAGGAATTAAGCCGCGGAATAGAGAAGTTTGATATCCGATTTGACCACTAAGTCGGTAGATGAGTCATTCCACAGTGTAACTGAACTACCGAACCACCGAGGAAGAGCTGGTGAAGTTCTTGAGAGGACAAGTGGCCACTCCCTGTGAGAAGTTGGCAATGACGCAGAGGCAGGGAACTCCAAACGAACAGTGGCAGGCGATCCGAAGGGGTGGAAGAGGAAGCTAATAGTTCAAGACAGATTGGCTTTAAGCCATGAACAGACAAAGAACAGAAAGAAAGAAGAAGAAGAGAAGAGAACGAAGATAGAAAGGGGAGAGCAAAGAAAAGACAGTAAAGCGAGAAGCAGAAACAGAGAGCCAAGCTGACCTAAGGCAGCATCGAGTAGATAGAAAGCTTGAGAGGTTCAAGCAATCCCTAAGAGGATCTGTCGAGAATTGAGCATCACATTGGGCTCCTCCCATTAAAGACGAGAGAGGTCAAGATCTGGTAAGGAAAAGAGTCTGTTCACTCTAGTGGCTTGGGGGATCCAAGAACTAGCCTACCAAACATTATCTGTTTCAAGAGACTCAAAGTGAGCTCCTCATTGTAAATATCTGCTTTAAAGACACAATAAAAGAAGGCCACCACTGAAATCTAGACCGGAGATGTAACCCTGGAGAATAGGGTGAACTCCTTATTAATTGTTGTGTTCTTACATTTGCTTATTGTGTTTTCCTTACTGTTTTCTATTTTCCAGTTTTTGTGTATTTTGCAATCTGATCGATCCGTTGCCGAAAATAAAATAGAGACACACTAGCACATGAGTCTGTAATACCTTCATTCATTAATTATTTAACTGAGGTCACTCACGAGTGATTTTCAGATCAAGTGGTATCAGAGCTCTAAGTTGTTAAGGTTAGAGAAGCTTGTGTTGGTTTAGCTGTTGAATGCTAACTAGATCAAAGCTCAAATTAGGAGAAGGAGAGTTGGTCAAAACTAATCCTGAAATTGGGAGAGTCTATCCTCAGAAGACAATGTCAGAAGAAGGTTCTATGGGGATAGACCCTCAATTCATAGATAGTTTCATAGCCATCAAGTCCATGGTAGAAGAAATGTATAGGGACTTTAGAAAACAGAAGGATGAAGATGCATCAGGCTCCAAACAAGACAAATGAGAAGATGAGAATTTCCTCCACGACCACTCAAAAGGAAAAGGGAAAGAAGAAAGATTTCTCACACCTCCTAATAGCCCTAAACATAAGAAGAAGGCATCTTTGATTAAGCTAGATGTTAAATTTGATTTAGCTATATATGATGGAGAGTTGAATGCAGAAAAGATGGACAATTGGATTAGACAAATTGATGTTTATTGTCGAGTGCAAAGTATTGATTCAGACAAGAGCAAGATTCAGCTGGCAAGCCTATGCCTTGGAGGCACTGCCTTGGTTTGGTGGGAAGGCAGAACCTAAGCTGACATGAAAAGACATGGTAAGACTATCTCTGTCTGGAGTGAATTTGTTTCTACAATCAAAAAGTAGTTCTATCCATTGGCCTACATGCAACAAGCCATGATGAGCTGGCAAACTCTTCGATAGTTGAAAGGGAAAAGTGTGCAAGGGTACACTCAAGAATTTAGAAAGAGAGCATTGATTCTAGGAATCTCATTAGACTCACCTGAGACTCTGTTGAAGTACATTGGTGGTCTACACAGCTACATGAGGCATACTATCCTCATGTTTAATCCCACTAGTATAGATGAGGCATTTGTACAAGCTACTCATCTAGAAGCTAGAGGAAAGAATGGAAGTCTAGAAGTTAGGGGATCATCCCAACCCACTGCAAACAAGAATAAGGATAAAAGAAAGTAGAAATGGAAAGCAAGGAAGGCCAAGACTGCACAGAAGAGCAAAGCTTCATGCACTCACTGTAAAAAGGATGGGCATGATGATGAACACTGTTGGATTCTACATCCAGAACTAAGGCCTAAGAAGTTCAAGGGCAAGAAGAAGAAGATTGTTGCAGCTATTCAGAAAGATTTGGGGTTAGACTCAGGGGATGAAACAACTATTGCAGCCACAGGTATAAAAGGTAAGAATTCTGAAGCATCTACTAGAAATTCTGCACAATCTACTACTGATGAAGAAAAAGAGAGAAAAAGACATGATAATTTCCATATTTGAGTTATTTTCAAACATCAAAAGCTTGATACTTTGTTTGATAGTGGCTCACAAGTAAATTTAATTTCTGAAGCAATTGTAAAGAAGTTGGGATTGGTAACTACACCTCACAAGAAACCATACCCATTAGGATGGTTGAATGATAAAGCACAACTATAAGTGACTAGACAGTGCAAACTCAAATTTTCTTTTGGGTCAGCATTTGTAGATGAGGTTGAGTTAGACATAATTCCTTTGGATATATGCGGAATTGTTTTAGGAAGTCCTTACTTGTATGACAAAAAAGCTATTTTCTATAGAGCTGAGAACAAGTATCTACTTGTTAAAGATGGAATCAAATACTTTGTAAGAGCTCATAAGCTCAAGAATAATTATACTCTCATAAACTCAGGGTAGATGAAATGAATGATAAGTTCATGCAAACAATTCTTACTGATGGTTGTAAAGGAAAAGAAACATGACAAAACCAATGTATTTGAGGGTTGTAATGATAAACAACAAACAGATTTAGAAAAGGTTGTTTCAGAGTATTATATCTTGTTTCAAGAACCTAAAGGTCTGCCACCCAAAAAGGAAATAGTGCATGATATTGTTTTGCAGCAAGATGATCCATTGCCTAACATTGGAATGTATAGGTTGTCTGCTCTAGAGAACGCTGAAATCAAGAAGCAGGTGCAGGAGTTGCTCGAGAAAGGGTTCATTAGACCTAGCACATCACCATGTGGATCTCCGATTGTTTTGCTGAGAAAGAAAGATGGCTCGTGGAGAATGTGCATTGATTACCGAGCACTGAATAATATAACAATAAAAAATTGTTATCCCCTTCCTTGCATAGATGATCTTTTAGATAAATTGAAAGAAGATGTTTATTTTTCCAAGCTAGACTTGCACAATGGATACCATCAGGTCAGAGTTGCAGAACAAGATGCATGGAAGACTGCTTTGAAAACAAAGCAAGGATTGTATGAGTGGTTGGTTATGCCTTTTGGCTTAACCAATGCTCTTGCTACTTTCATGAGATTAATGAATGATGTACTCAGACCTTTTCTTGATGATTTTGTTATTGTGTATCTGGATGAAATTTCAATATTTAGAAAAATGTGGGAAGAATAGTTAAATCATGTTAAGCAAACACTAGACATTTTAAAAAGAGAAAAACTTTATGTTAAACTCTCAAAATGTGAATTTGGCGAAACATCTATGAATTATTTGGGTCATATAGTAGGGGGTGGTGAATTGAAAATAGAACCCTCCAAAGTGGCAGTCATTGTGAACTGGCCTAAACCCAAATCTGCTATAGAAGTTAGAAGCTTCTTAGGAGTAGCACAATATTGGAGGAAGTTCATTTCTAATTTTTCCTTAATTTCAGCTCCCTTACATGCTTTAACAGGATTGAACAAGGTGTTTTAGTGGGGAGGCAAACAGCAGAAAGCCTTCGACACCTTGAAAGAAAAGATTAGTACAACACCTGTACTAGCACTGCCTAATCTTCAAAGACCATTTGAGATCCAAACAGATGCCAGTGACTGTGCCATGGGAGCAGTGTTGACACAGCACAGTAAACCCATATGTTATCATTATGAGATATTTATTTCTAGAGTAGTTAACTATCCTACATATGATAAAGAATTGTATGCATTAGTACAGAGTGTGAAAAAGTGGAAACATTACTTAATGGGAAAAGAGACAGTAATACATACTGATCATCAACCACTTCAATATCTACACTCCCAAACTAAGTTGCAGCAATCAAGACACTATAGATGGATGGGTTTTCTACAACAATTTCATTTAGTCATTAGATATAAAAAGGGCATACACAATAAAGTTGCAGATATGTTATCTAGACCCATAATAAATGCATCTACTATAGTTAAGCATAATTCTGTGTTACATGAGAGCTACATTGAACAATATGCTCAAGATATAGACTTTAAAGATGTATATGCAACTTTAAGTCAAGGAAAATGAGTAGAAGAATTGGATTATCATGTAAAGGACCGACTCTTATATCATTGTGGGAAGTTATGCATTCCACAAATTGAAAGAGTAAAGATAATTCAAGAAGCACACACTTCTCTAATATCAGGTCACTTTGGGGTACGTAAAATAGTTGCACAGCTCCAAAGATTTTGTTATTGGCCAAAAATGAATGAGACAGTTTCTAGATATGTAAGAGGGTGTACTATGTATGCTAAAAGCAAGCTCAACAATAGAAAACTAGGCTTGTACACTCCATTGCCAGTTCCTTCTCACCCTTGGAAAAGTGTTTCCATGGATTTTGTTGGAGGACTATCCAAATCTAGGAAAGGTCATGATTATCTATGTGTTGTTGTGGATAGGTTCAGCAAAATGTGTATTTTGATACCTTGCAACAAACAGATTATAGCTGAACAAACTGCAAAGTTGTGTTTTTAACATGTATGGGTTCATTTTGGATTACCCACTTACATTATATCTGATCGAGACACCCGATTTGTGGGGAATTTTTGGTTAAGTCTAGGGAATGGATGGACACCAAACTGAAGAAAAGCACAACTTTTCATCCACAAACCGATGGCCAAACCAAAATAGTTAACATGACATTGATCCAGTTACTCAGAGGATATTGCAGCAAATGTCCTATGATTTGGGATGAACATTTGTGTTATGTGCAGCATGCTTACAACAGAGCCAAGCGCTCTTCTACACATAGATCTCCTTGATCCGGGTGGATCTTGGTGGCCACCTGCCAAGTCCACCTAGACCCCCACCATTGTTTCTCTCATCATTTTCAGTTTCCTTAATTGTAGCACAACTTCGGGTCCTGAACTTCCAGAGTCGTTTTGAGGGCCTAAACGACATTTTTTGGGAAATCTGGGGCAACATGGGTCCATGGACAGATGTTGCCTCCCAAAGTTGTAATGGTCGAATAGATCTTTCTAACGAACTATTGTACACATCTAACGGAGATCGTATGCCAAAGTTATGACCCTGGGAAGTTGATGTACCAATTTACCCAAACGGGGCCCACAGTTTGGCGTTTCATCTTCTAGGGTTAGGTTTTGGAATGTTAATGGTTTTCCATTGTTTCTCAACAATAAATAGGCCTTCGAGCCTCATTGTAAGACAGTTCAGAGGCATGTAGCCACCACATCTCTTCTCAAAGATAAGCTACCATCGCCCTAGCTGGTTTATTTCCATTACTGTTTGTAAGCATATTTCAGTATTTTACATTAATGAAGTGAAGTATTATTTCCACTGCGTATCTGTGTTTATGGTTATCTCTGTAATTGGTTGCATTCCTATTTAAGTCTGGATCAGTGGTATCAGAGCGGTCTGCTTTTCCTCTGTTTTTCTTTGCATGTCCCGAACGAGGTCGGGATATAAGGAGTTAGGGCTTGAACTGGTCGAACCTTTGCGAGACCAGCCTCGCAAATCCCGACGGCCTCCTATGGCGGCTGAGAAGAAAGACGAGGGGGCAAGAGATCCTGTCAAAATCTTACTCGAAGAAGCCCTCGAGTGACAACAGAACGCGATGATGGACAGTTTTTCCCAAATCCTTCAGCGGCTACCCAGAATCGATGCATCGGCTTCCAGAAGCTACTCTAAAAACGCCACACCCTTTAAGGTACAAGTTAATTTTGAATTCCCCATATTTGAGGGTCAGATAGATGCAGATGCCATAGATAAATCGTTAAATTTGCTGGAGGGTTATTTTTCTGTTCATGAATTTTCGAGTCAGGAAAACATTGTTTTCACTCTTCTCAAAGCACCCCCCCATGTCAAGGACTGGTGGGAAACCTACTGCGAACAGAAGGATGAAAATACCGGCTCACTATTTTCAGCCGCACCCACCTGGAATTCATTCCGGGATGCCAACAAGGAGCAGTACTACCCTATCGGAAGCTATGAGGATGAATACATAAAATGGACCACACTGCAGCAGGGAAGGGACCAAGACATGCCGGAGTTCACGAATCTTTTCCATACCCTTCGTACAAAGTTGGGTATCAAGGATACAGAGTAGCATTTGATACTCAAATACTGCGGCTGCCTGCACAAGTACATCCAGGAAGAAATGCAATTCCTAAACATCTCCTCGCTCAGCATAGCATACCGATATGCTATCAAGGTCGAGCAAAAGTTTAAACAAAAGAAGCGAGACTTTGGATCTACGAATTTGATGCAAGGGAAAGGTGCCCCTAAAACATAGAACAAAGGACAAAGCCAAGGCGGGGCAGCCCAAGACAACCCGCCAAAGCTGTAGGAAAAGAACAATACCGCGAAGATGAAAAAGGACACGGGAAAATGGTGTGAGTTCCATAAGAGCTCCACTCACAACACTAGTGAGTGTCGGGCCAAGCAGTCACTTCTTGCTGAGCTAAAGGTTCCAGAATCAGGTGCATGTTCCAACTCTGAGTCAGAACCCGACAAAGGGAATGACAAAGGGAAGCAGATCATTGACGCAGATCCCAACGCCACTGTTGCTACTGCCAAGATGCAGAAAAATGAACCTGAAGATCCACAGGAGGAGGAGCGTCTCTTCCACTCCCAGATGTGGGTAAAGGGCTCCCCGCTACAGTTCATTTTCGATAGTGGGAGCCAAAAGAACCTCATTTCGGCCGAGGTCGTGAAGCGGTTGGGCTTACCGACCATAGCATATCCACAACCATACACCATCGGGTGGCTTCACCAAGGATGGGATCTTCGCGTGAGCCAGCAGTGTCGCCTTCCGTACAACATCAAGCCCTTCACGGATGAGGTATCGTGTGACACTTATCCCCTTGAAGTTTGTGATGTAGTATTAGGACAACCATACTTGTGGAAGCGACATGATGTGTATGAATCAAGGCCCCGTGTTGTTATTATTACATTTGGGAATAAGTTGTATAGGATACCAGAGGTAGCATCGCCTACCACCATCTCTTTGATTACTGCAAAACAATGCAGTAAGCTCATTTCTAGGATTGGGAAATTTGTTTTCCTGATGATACACCCTCAAGGAAAGAAGGAGATGGTGGCCACGGCCTCTAGACAGGACCCCTCCGCACAACAAATACAGATGGATAAGGTCGTGAAGCAGTACGAGGACATCTTCACCTCCCCCGCAGGGGTTCCTATGTACTGTCAGGTCAAGCATTCCATCGATCTGACCCCAGGTGCGCTGCTACCCAATGGACCAATTTATCGGCGCTCCATTCTGGAGAATGATGAAATCAAGAGGCAGATTCAGGAGCTACTGCAAAAAGGTCACATTCGTCCGAGTTCATCGCCTTGTGGGAGCCCGATCATGTTGGTATAGAAGAAGGATGGGACTTGGAGACTTTTTATTGACTATTGGGTGTTGAACAAGATCACTGTCCATAAATAGGTACCCGATCCCGTGGATTGATGACCTCTTGGACCAACTAAAGGGGGGAAAATATTTCAGCAAGATCGATTTGAAGTCAGGATATCACCAAGTACCAATCGAACCCTCTGATGTGTGGAAGACTGCCTTCAAAGCTAAGGAGGGCCTCTTCGAATGGTTGGTTATGCCTTTTGGATTGGAAAATTCTCCTGCAACCTTCATGAGGCTAATGGATGACATCTTGCAGCCATTCACCAACTCATTTGTAGTGGTATACTTGGATGACATTCTGATCTTCAGCTAGAATTGGGAAGAGCACCTCCACCACATCCGACAGGTTCTTCAAACACTGCGGCAACACAAGCCATGTGCCAATTTGGAGAAATACACTTTTGGCATGACCCGGGTTCAGTATCTGGGATACATTATTGATGAACAGGGGGTGCATGTGGATCCGGCCAAGATCCAATTGATTTGAGATTGGCCATCTCCAACCACTCTAACAGAGCTCCACAGCTTCCTAGGTCTTGCCAACTTCTACCATAGGTTTGTGTTGGGGTTTTCTCATATAACTTGGCCCTTGAGTCAAGTCACCAAGGGAGCAGTGAAAGCGAAATTATTTTGGTCTGAATCTCAACAGAAGGCATTCATAGAGTTGAAAGATCACCTATCCATGGCACCAGTGCTCGCATTACCAGATTTACAACAACCATTTGAGGTTGAGACAGATGCCTCTAACTATGTTATTGGGACAGTCCTTACTCAACACGGGCATCCAGTGGCATATCATAGTGAAACACTTTCAGACACAGTCCGGAAGTGTCCCACTTATGATAAAGAGATGTATTCCATTGTGCAGGCTTGCTGACAATGGAAGCATTACATTTTGGGGAAGGAAATGGTCATCCACATAGACCACCGACCCCTATAGTTCATACAGAACCAAGGGAAATTGCAGAGTGATCACCATCAGAAGTGGTCTACATATCTGAAACAGTTCCATTTGAATATCAAGTATAAGAACGGCAGCTCCAATAATGTTGCAGATTGCGTCAGTCGACCACCGATCATGGCGTTAACCACCATGCTCAACTCTTGTGCGCACGAGACTTCTGATTGGCCACTTATCTACAAAAGAAACCCATAATTTGGCTACACATACAAGACACTCTTGGGGGGTCGGCATGTTCCGGATTTTCACCTCCAGGATGCCCTGTTATGCCACCTGGGTCACCTTTGTGTTCCTTCAAGCGAGCGTGCCAACATGATTTGGAAAGCACACTACAGTCGGGCTGCTGGGCATTTCGGGGTCGAGAAAATGGTGGCAGTACTGCAAAAGTATTTCTATTGGCCAAATCTTCGACATGATGTCGGGAAGTACATCAGATCATGTACTGTCTGTGCCATTGCCAAACCAACCATCAAGAAGCAAGGCCTCCATACCCTGCTGCCTACCCCTAGTCGACCTTGGCAATCTATCTCCATGGATTACATGTCAGGCCTTCCTTCCACTAAGCGTGGAAATGATTGTGTTTTTGTGGTCATCGACAGGTTCTCGAAGATGGCCATTATGGCATCCTGCAAGAAGAATATCACAACAGAAGCCACTGCTAAACTCTTCTTTGAACGAGTGTGGGTGCACTTTGGGATCCCACAGTCTATCATCTCAGATCGGGATAGTCGGTTCCTCAGTACATTTTGGTCCAGTCTCTGGTCAATGCTAGAAACCAAACTCACTAAGTCCACTGCCTTCCATCCTCATACTGATGGCCAGACAGAGGTTGTCAATCAGATGATTGTACACATTCTGCGCATGTACAACTCAAAGCGTCCATGCAAATGGGACGAGAGCCTCCCCTATGTTTAGCACAGCTACAACTGAGCTCTTCATAGCTCGACTGGCCAACACCCTTTTTAGGTGGGCTTGGGATTCCAGCCACTATGCCCGATTGATGTGTCCATGCCACTTGCAGCTACTCACACAGATTCGAATCATGTCCAGTCCGAAATAGATAAGGCAACCAGCTTCGTTGAGCACATCCAACATATTCGCCAGCAGGTCCATGACATTCTGCAGAAATCAAATGCCAAGTACAAGCAATGACATGATCAACATCGAGTGCCACACAAGTTTCAGGTGGGCGACAAAGTCTAGTTGCCTTTGCAAAAGGAATGCCTTACTAGAGCCTATCGGAAACTGAGACCACTCTGATATGGTCCTTAAACCATTACTAAGGCTGTGGGAGACAATGCATTTTAGCTCAACATTCCCTCATTCCTTGGCCTACACCCAGTGTTCAATGTGGACCGCCTTCGGCCATACTTTCCACCATTGCTAGACACATCCGACATTACAGAACAACTCACACCCACAGAATTAAATCTAGATTGCATGGAATAAGCTGCAACTGATCGGATCATGGACACATAGATAAAGAAAATTCGCCAACAAAATATCCAACTGTATCGAGTTGTCAAAGCAAGCCAACTCCTTCACCAGGGCAAGTGGCTCACCAGGGACCAAGTTCAGCAAAAGTTTCCTCACCTCATGGAGGACCTCAACGCAATGGGGACCATTGCTTCCTAAGGGGGGAGGAATGATCTAGGTGGATCTTGGTGGCCACCTGCCAAGTCCACCTGGACCCCCACCATTGTTTCTCTCAGCATTTTCAGTTTCCTTAATTGTAGCACAACTTACTATTTTAGCAGTTTTTCAGGTCCTGAACTTCCGGAGCTGTTTTGAGGCCCTAAACGATGTTTTTTGGGAAATCTGGGGCAACATGGGTTCACGTTGCCTCCCAAAGTGGTAGTGCTGGGATAGATCTTTCTAACGAGCTATTGTACGCGTCAAACGGAGATCGTATGCAAAATTTACGACACCGGGAAGTTGATGTACTAATTTACCCAAACGGGGCCCACAGTTTGGTGTTTCATCTTCTAGGGTTAGGTTTTGGAATGTTAAGGGTTTTCCATTGTTTCTCAACAATAAATAGGCCTTCGAGCCTCATTGTAAGACAGTTCAGAGGCACGTAGCCACCACATCTCTTCTCAGAGATAAGCTACCATCGCTCTAGCTGGTTTATTTCCATTATTGTTTGTAAGCATATACCAGGCAGTACAGGAATAGCTGGAAAAGAGCCAAGCTAAATATAAGGCAAGGCATGACAAGCATCGGATGGAGCATAGTTTCCAAGTTGGTGACCAAGTCTGGCTGTACATCAGCAAGGACAGGATGCAAGGTGAAGGTAAAAATCTAAAGCCTATCAGGTATGGACTTTTCAAGATACTTGAGAAGATTGGTGAGAATGATTTTCGCCTTGATCTACCAGCTTACATGCACATCTACTCAGTCATAAATCTAGATTGCTTGAGATTGTTTGAACCTTCACTAATTGAGGATCCCAAAGGGTAGAGTCAATTGCCTTGTATTGATGACTTTCTACCTGAATATCTTAATGAATTGCAGGAAGACATTGTTCTAGATAGGAAGGTGAGGACGACATGCAGAGGAGATCTTGAGTACCCCAAAATTGGGCTCAAGGGTTCAAATATAAGCAGTGCAAAGTGGATAGAGATTGGACAAGTGAGACAATTGTACCCTCACTTAGTCAATGCTTGAAAACCAACTTTTGGTGGTCCAAAATCTTTTTTAGTGGGAAGGTCGTGATCCGAATTAGATCCATGAAGATTATCAAGGTGCCATGACTGTATCCAAATAGGATAGACTTTGAATTTATGGATAAAGAGCGATCAGGAAAACCTTTGGATAGTGGCAGTTTGCAGCTAGCGAGGAATGACGAGGACCTCGGCCAAAACGTGCTGACCGAGGCCCATGGAGACAATGCAGGAGGCGAAACTGGCAACTGGGAAGCCCAAATCGAGAAACGGAGGCCATTTCCGATGCGCGATTAGCGTGCATCACTGGGAAAAACCCCTCAGGAAGGAAAAGCCCTGAAGCGCTCAGTCACATAGGAAGTCGGGAAACTATGGGGAAAGCGCTAAGGCGAAAGGCAAGTCCCGCGTTGCAAAACCAGTGGTATATTGGGGAAATCCTTGGGAGGTAAGAGGATTTGGCTGAATGTAAGCAATTCCATTGAATGCACGACGCGTGTCTGGTGGATGAGAGAGAAAACTACCTCTCATCGCATGCTAACGGTCGAGTAAGTCAACCACACGAAATGAGCGAATGTGATAGGATCTAGGGGCTCCAGATCTGACGGCGAAGATTGTGCTCGATGGAGGAACCAGATTTGATAGGGAATTAAGCTACGTCGTAGAGAAGTTTGAAGTCTGATTTGACTACTAAGTTGGCGGATGAGTCATTCCACAGTGTAACTGAACTATCGAACCGTCGAGGAAGAGTTGGCGCAGTTCGTGAGAGGACAAGTGGCCACTCCCTATGAGACGTTGGCGATGACACAGAGGTAGGGAACTCCAAATGAACAGTGGCAGGTGATCTAAATGGGTGGAAGAGGAAGCGAACAGTCAAAGATAGACTGGCTTTAAGCCATGAACAGACAAAGAACAGAAAAAAAGAAGAAGAAGAGAAGAGAATGAAGACAGAAAGGGGAGAGCGAAGAAAAGACAATAAAGCAAGAAGAAGAAACAGAGAGCCGAGCTGACCTAAGGTAGCATCGAGCAGATATAAAGCTTGAGAGCTTCAAGCAATCCTTGAGAGGATCTGTCAGGAATTGAGCACCACATTGGGCTCCTCCCATTAAAGACCGGAGAGGTCAAGATCTGGTAAGGAAAAGAGTCTGTGCACTCTAGTGGCCTGGGGGATCCAAGAACCACCCTACCAAACATTACCTATTTCAGGAGACTGAAAGTGAGCTCCTCCTTGTAAATCTCTGCTTTAAAGACACAATAAAAGAAGGCCACCAGTGAAAGCTGGACTGGAGATGTAGCCCTAGAGAATAGGGTGAACTCGTTATTAATTGTTGTGTTCTTGCATTTGCTTACTGTGTTTTCCGTACTGTTTTCTATTTTCCAGTGTCTACGTATTTTTCAATATGATCGATATGTTGCCTAAAATAACATATACACACACTAGCACTTAAGTCTGTAATACCTTCATTCATTAATTATTTAACTGAGGTCACTCACGAGTGATTTTTAGATCAGTTTTTCATTTGAATCATCCAAAAATTATTCATTTGTGTAATGTATAGGAGGTTTCCCCCTTGAAGAGGCTTATTTTGAAGTTGTTGATCTATCCCTTTTCTATTTTGTGATATGGTTGCAAAACATTTGGTATACGAGCTTTCGATTATAGGGTTTCGCTACTTCAAACAGGTTATCATGGAATTTTCACTATAACTTTGTTTCTATGAAGTTTTAGAAGCTAAAACTTAAAACCCATTTGAGAAGAAGTATTGATTAATCTTGTGTATGCCTTGTCACACTATATTTTCGGAGATGTGAGCCACGAAAGTTAGGGTTTTTTCAAGTTCCTAAATTCCATCTCAAATAGGCGACCTTGGGAAAAGCGTCATCACTTTCTCTCTGAGCATCAGATTCAAATTTTGTAAAAAGTGAGAGAAATAATATGGAAATCAGTTTTTTGGGTATTGTTTTCAAAGCCGAAGGTCAAAACAATGACACGTGGAATGCCATACACGTTTTCTCAACTCAGCCAATATACAATCAGGTCATCTTGGAAAATTGGACATAACCCTTTCTTGGAGAATCCAATCTTGATCAGACTTGTGGTGTCGGAAAGCAAACTCAGAGAGCCAGAGGACGCAATTTCATACCTTGGAAATCCAAAGTCTTAGAGATACATCAGATTCGATATCAAGCTCCTACAAAGCAAGAAAAGGTGTGTAGTCTTTTTAAAAAAATTCATAAGTTTTGTTTGAAAAAATGTTTTGAAGTGATTCAAAATGAATAGTGAAGCATAATTATTGTTAATTGATTCCCTGAAGAAAGAAAAATGAAACCCCTAGTAAGCAACCAAAAAGCTCTACTATGACTCATGAAGAAGAGGAAGAAATGCAACATGATATATCAAAATTGCAAGACCAAGTGCAACAAATTTCACTCTAAAAAAAGTAACATAAGCTAAGATGGATGGTTTGAATAATGTCATGGAAGCTAAGAAGGATAATAAATTATCACCAAAGTATTATGATCATTACAAGGTGTTGCAAAAGATTGGTACTAGGGCATACAAATTGGAGCTTACTACATATTCCTGAGAGCACCTACTTTTCCATGTTTCATGCTTAAAAAAGGTTATAGGTGACAAGCTCTCAGTTCAAAAAATATTGCTAGAAGTTGACAAGGAATGAAAATTAGATTGGAACTTGAAGCAGTCATGGAAAAAAGAACTTGATAGCTATGAAATCGATCAATTTCACAGTATCTCATTAAGTGGAAGAACTTACCTACAGAAGATTCCACATGGGAGGATGATAATTTTATACAGAAGCATCCATAACTACTCAAACATTGAGGAAAACACTTTTTTGAAGGAGAGAGGAATGTTAGGTACCTATAACACTAGTGTATTCCCTCATTGTTATTATTGGATCCCCCTTATTTTTGATTTTGTTCCCATGTAGTCCCCATATTGTTATTGTTGTGCCTTATATTATTATTGTTATGTTAGCTCTGATTATATTTTGACCCCTTAGACTCCTATATATAGAAAGGAGGTTTTCTCATTTGAATCATCCAATAATTATTCATTTATATAATGTAACGGAGGTTACCTCCTCGAAGAGGATTATGTTGAAGTCGTTGATCCATATCTTTTATTTTGTGAGCTAGTTTCATAACATCGAGGGTACGTGGAAGTGCCTTCTGTGTGCGGCTTTGTCTAATGCACTACTATTTTAAGGGGTATCCACAGGGGTTTGAAGGGAGTCCAACAAGTGTGACCATCTCATGAACACCTCCCCAAATCCGTAGGCTTACGTGATTAATGATATATCCCTTGGTTTAAACATGCCAGAACATGTTTCTAGCATTAAAAAAATTTGCGACAATTGGAGGTACAACTAGCCCTGAAAAGTGCTCTCATACCACTTATTATGCTTATGACCTTTGAGAAATCCATTATACTAGAAATACGAAAATATATAGCCCAGAATAGATAATTATCACATGAAATGAGAAAAATGGCAAAGAATTTTATTATTCAGAAAGAGATTCAATGTTCAATTGCCTCTTCGAGGGGGAAATCTCTAACAGAGCAGAGCTTGATTACAATAGGAATCGATGATATTTCATGTACTAACTATGACTATTTATAGCTAAATGACATCCAAAACCCTAACTACTAGTTCTCCCTTGCATAACACATGTTAACTACTTTATTTATTAACTATAGCGTGTTTACAGCTAACCGTGGTCCCTTTTCTCTAACGTAGGTGAACCACTTACAATTATTAATTTGGGCTTTATTGACTCTCTAACTAACTATGAATCAAACTCAACCCATTGGGATTATTACATAAATAAAGGGGTTAGGGTTGAAACCTAACACTCATAGAGAAGCAACATTTGCAACATCCAAGAAGATAGGGAAAAGAAAGAAATAACCTAAGCCAATCCCTAGTTGCGGCAATAGTGAACTGTCAGATGAAGAAATTTCAAATTTTGTGAGAGTTAAAGAAAATTTGAAAGAGTTAAAGAGAGTAACTGACAAGTATAAAGGTAAGCTTCCTTTGAAGTGTTTCAATTGTGATGAAGTTGGTCATGTAACTTCAAAGTGTCCTTATGCAAAGAATTTTGATAATGATGATGAAGAAGAAGCTCTTAGGATAGTGAAAAAGAATCAAAGTATATACAAGAAGCAAGGTAAAAATAAAATATTCAAGAAAAAAAATTATTCAAAAGAAGGCTTATTCTCATCCGATGATGAAAGCAACAAGGATAATGAAAATGACATAGGAAGAGTGTTATTTGCATAAAAACATAATCAAAAGGAATCTATTGAAGAGGATGAAGAAGAAGGTGAGGTAGATCTTGAAAGAGAACTTGTTAGTGCTCTTAAAGATCTAAAAACCATGCGATGATAAATCTCGACTAGGTTACAAATCTTCTCATGTTAGGAAAAGCTCAAGCTCCATGATAGTAGGAAAAGAATCCAAGTAGAAAAGTTGTAGAAGTGTCATTAAGGATTCCATTGAAAGGAAAGGCCGCACACCCTCAAAAGAGAATCAGAAAAATCAAAATCAATAACTTGCAGTAGAAATGAATCAAGATAAATCTTACAAAAGAGTTGCACATCGAGAAGATCTTGTCCATCCACGCACTCTAGCATATTCGTCAGTTATTTCTATTCATGTACTTACTTTGGGCACATGATTAAGGATTGCAGAGCTTATAACATGAATGAATATCAAAGGCACTACCAAAGCCATAGAAGAAAGTTTTCAAGAACACAAGGCAGGTACCTAGTTGCACCGTCATTTAGTTATCATGTAGAATGATTCAAATCTCCCAACTATGGTCGTATGGAGTCATGAATTTAGAAGCATGATGGATACTTATATGAGAGAAAACACCAAGTTTAGGGAAAATAATATTTGGAGAAGGAAACAAGAACAAGAAGAATAGATAAATGAAAAAACCTCAAAGGCCATGCTTTTAGGAATTTAAAAGAAATAAGGCAATGTTGAATCTACAGGTGGAGATGAAATTAAGATTCACGAAGATGATCCTGAAGCAATACACGTTCATGTATCATTCTAAATCACTGATCTTGATGACTCCCTATCATGTGAATTTTGAAGAGGGGGAGTCTATGGAGAAATAGGTGCACATTTCAAGATTCATCCTTTGACAAGTTGCTAGATGGAAAAATTCATCAAAGAAACATTCAACATTAGGGGAAGTTTTAGTGGAGTAGAAGTTTTGGAACGAAAATTCATGGGCATAATTGAAAAAGGATTCACTGTTATTGATGCATAAAAACCCATGAGAATCATCACATGTTAGAGGAAGATATTTTGTTAGGGGGAGTGACCAGTTTCCATTAATGTCAAAGGGGGAGAAAAAACAAGTTAGGATGATGAGAGGAATTCAGTCAGGAGGGTAATCATCATAGGGGGAGTATGTGTGTTTCCATCAACGAAAAAGGGGGATATTGTGGAGTTATGTTGTCAACGATGCCAACATCAATCCTTGAACTCTCTTAATATTTGTTTGGATTGCATTGATTGACGATCAAATGGTTAAGAAGCTCTGGGAAACCCTTGATGCCCTATAATTGATCAGGAATTTAGGTAAGAAGATCAATTTGTTTAGGCGCAATTGCATCATCATGTTGATCCCAATGATATATGGCTCATCATGAGAATCCTCACAATTTTAGAGATATGTGAAATAAAAGTTTGTGTCTTGTTCTTATGGTCAAAATCACCAAAGGGAGATGATGTGGCATCTTATGATTGACCAGAGAATTTTCTTAAAATCATGAATTCAAGAGGGAATTTCATTGAATAATTATATTAATATTTTTATGGAAAAAGTTACCTTGAGGAGGGGATCAAAATTTAAATTCAAATCTAAGTGCAAGTCAACCTAAATATAAATTATTTGAAATTGGGGAGGGTGACCCCGAATTGAATGAGTGTCGTTGATTTGAGCTTGTAAAACCACATTCTGGGATCACATTTTTTGTCAAGTATCAACAACCTCATGTTGTTGATCACCATTGGATCTATCATGAGCCACTCTATATCGTTCATTGCTCGAGACTACCTCGTCCATTTAAAGAGTGACAAGTTATGTCTTGGTGCTTGTCGTTGGATTTGCTAGTGCAGATCCAAACCATTGATTTGGTTCGACATTTACGTGCACATGGAACAATTTCGCTTGTCTAAATTTTGGTAAGAAATGTGAACTCAAGCACCATCATATGCATCATGAGTTTCTGTGGCCATTGATCTTGGCCATTGTTGTTGTCTATCAAACTTTGTGGTTGATCATCTCTGTAACTTACCTCCTGAGCCTACCATGGAAATTTGATAATACGCTCCCATTCAGTTGAAATTTTTCGTTATTTATCGTTAAGATTGAACCCTGGTAAAGGGTATCTTTAGCCCACCAGTATATCCTTATTAACATTTATATAATAGACTCCATAGTCATTATCAATTTTGACCACAGAGTGGGAGGATGTGGACTTTTAAGTTTATCTATAAAGCTTATATGTCAAATCAATATTAAGCATGATCTATTAGATGTAGGAAAGGACTAACCACAACATGCAGCCCATAATAATTTACTTGATTAATCCATTTAAAATTTATGTTCCTTAATTGAACTCTACCATCATGGTCCTACATCATGATTATATCCTTCTTTCATCATGCATAACTAACTAGTTTTTCATAACTAGATGCAAGTCTTAGAACATGCATGGTTCAAATAAATTGGTTCTCGAACCATATACTTACCATTACTAAAATTATTATGCAAGCATAAATGTTTACCGAGTTATGACACAACACTAGAGATATCATATCATTATAGGCATACTAGTTACCTTAGTCAACCTGGTGATATTCAAGTTAAATTCACTGGATATCTATATTCCAGTTAGATTCATTGGATATCTTAGAGACCCATATATGCATAATTAAAATGATATACCATTAATTCCTTATACTGCATGCATGAACATCTTCAAAACACTAAGGCATGCTATCATTTCTTATCAATGTAAAGATAATCTTAATAACTTTGATATGCATATGAGATCACAGGAAATTCATGTGCATTATTTAATTCATCATTACCATAAGAGAGGTAATTAAGCAATCCATATAACTAAATTATATAATTTAACATCCAAATAAGTAAGGATTAACATGAAACACATACCATGCAAGTGAATCTCATCAAAATAGATGGAAACACAATTAAATCAATTAATATACAAGCACATGTAATTCATTCAAACATTCTCATCATGATGAACTAAGAAATATTCTCATAAGCACATTGGAACAATAACAGAGAGAGAGAGAGAGTAAGAATCAACATATAAAATATTCCACGCATATGACACCAACTAAAACCTCACTTGGAGAGAAGAGCACCACCACCCAACCATGAATCACTTCTGATTCCCCCGAGCTGAGGTTCTTGCCAAGGATCAACTAACCTCAATTGATCAATGCACTAGGTATGTAATACCCTCTTTCATGATTTTGTTTCCATTAGAAGTGCCACACTTTTATGTATTTTTCCATTTGCCTAGGTCTTTTTCAGAAAAGCTCATCTTTATCACCCATGAGGCTTTTCCTCATAAAAGCTTGCCTTTATCTCCCGCAAATCTTTTATGTCCCATGGATCTTTATCTCCCATCCATCTGATGGATCTCCAATCCATCCAAGCTTATCTAGAATCACATCTAGAACCTTTATCATGGAAGATTCATCTCTATCCCATTCCTCGATGGGATTTGGAGAAAATCTCCTCTCTCTTGGTGCTCCACCCTCCAAGTGATCTATTTTATTAATTTATTTAATACCACATTTTCTTTTCATATTACATATCACCTAGCTTTCCTCAACTTAGGTTCAGAATAGTTTAACCCACAAAGGAGGGTATCACACCTATAAACCTAGCTTTCCGCAGCTTACGTTTATAATCATTTCACACACAAGGGAGGATATCACACCTAGCTTTAACTCAGCTTAGGTTTACAATTATTTAGCACACAAGGGAGGGGTGTTACATACTCCCCCCCTTAAATTTTACACCGTCCTCCATATATCTGATTCTTGAATCAACAGCTCTCATGGCTCTACCATCTGATGCTATTTTTTTCCAATGTATAGCGATCACAAGGAGTGCTCCCAGCACATCTCCTTCCATATCTACATCAGTCTCAAGGAGTATTCTTCTTCATAGCTACCTGTAACATTGTTTTCAAACCATTTGTGAGAATTTATAGATGAAAAATTTTAACCCAAGCCTAGGCAACTAAGTTTATTCACAACACGTATTATCGTCACACATAGCAGTCAAAGGGCCCGAACATTTCCATGCTCATTGGATATTCTTCCAACTCTTTCATGACTTACAAAATTCAAATCAAAATAATAAGACAAAAATATTTGCAAAATCATTCTGAATTCTTGCTAGAAGCATAAATAAGATACAATGAACACTTTCTGAAAATGGTATTTACATGATTAAAAGTTCTCTGTATAGTAATTGAAAATTCACGATCATGTATTTGCAATATCTCAATTCTGAGACTTTAGTCCAGACTCAAATTGAATATCCATAGACAACATTTTGCAAGGATGTCTACTCAATTCTCTCATCCACAAAGCGCCATGTTATAAATGCTATTTTTATATTCTATGAAGTCTTAAGAGAACAAGCTAACAACGGTGTGCATAAAATTCTAACTTGGGATTATAAAGTTACTTATATCTCTCAAATGCGGGTGCACACATATGCACAAAGTCACATGACATGAGGACACAAGATATGTAAATGTGTGTTCGTTTACAAATTACAAATACAGAAATAAAATGTAGACATAGGGATCCAATTCTTTTTTGGAAATAGAACGTTTACAAAACAATTGGAAACCCTTCAAAATCATTCTCATCATAAATCATACCTCTGTAATTTGTAACATCGAAATACCAAAATTCGTGTGTTTCTGGTCGAAAGTGCTCTCTTTGCTCTAGATATTGTCCTGCTACAATAGATGCAATGTCTAATATTACAAGGCTTGATATCTGTTTGACTATCAAATCAACAATATTGTTTGGTAAATTTTTCTATTTATTAAAAGATAAATCAAGCTCCTCTAGTACGTGAGTGAACCAATCTCGGGTGGTAGAAATGATATCGAGAAGTGACAAACTGAGATATGCGTGAGGGATCTCCAGCTCAAAATCTCGCTGGAAATATTAAAGACAAAAGGGGTGCGGTGGTATTTTACAGAGCTTCAACACCTTGAGAGCCATGAAATTTTGTAGAGGCGACAAGGCCCCTAGTTCAGAATCTATTTCATACTCCGATCAATTCTTTCCACGAAAACCTTATTTTGTATGCATGAACTCTAGAGACTTGCAGAATTAGGGAGAGCAGCACTAGCGTGACTCTTTTGTTGTATGCATACAGATAATAATACACACAACATGACTTACCGTGGAAAGAAACAATTGTTAAAATTTTAGAAACAGCCAAACAACCACCTCCTGCTTTCCCCGATACAGTGATGCTTGTAATACCAAGAGCTTCGAGCTTTTAAATGTAATTTTAGTAACAATGCTGCTTTAACCTTTTTATCATGGTGTTTATCGGATGGCTTTATCTGTCTATGAGGGAGGACGCTTCTGAGGATAATCATTATCCACACCTTGCATTGGTGGCTAACTTGATCCGTAGTAAAAAACAACTCGAAAGGAAAGAAACAAAGATCACCAACATGATTTTCTCCACTTCCTAATCTTTGTAAGGTGTTGTTGCTTTTAACCATTGTATTAGTGAATCACATCCATATATCCTTAACCCATAAAATCAGCCTTTGGAATCAAACGTCTCTGGATTCATTTGGTAAGGCCGAGCTCTCCTAGATGTTTCCCAAATTGTGGATATGGTTGAACCTATCTCAATTCGATCTGGTATTGTAGATAACCATTATTTATGGATAGCCTTCACCTAACAATTAGGTAGAAATCTTACGGTGGTTTGTTATTTCTGCATTTTATAGTGAATCGTTAATTCTCCCTTGACTGGCCTACTCCTGAGGTAATGCATTTTTATAGCTTATTTTTTTTTTTCTAACCAAATATCACTCATCATTCTCACCCACAACTGCCTTCAGTTTGACAATCAACATGATCAGAGAGTGTGATATTGAAAGGGAAATTTACGAAATTTTGTTGCTTTTAGGGGTGTTGTTGCATGGATTTACTTATCCGCATGCTTTTTAAGAATCCCTTACTCATCAACAGTTTGTCAAGATTTTGATATGATTTCTAAAAAAAAATTGTTCGGAAATCCAATCGCCATTGTTATGAATCACGCCTAAGCTTGAGAATTCCTCAACTTCCCAGCTCAACAAGACATCAACACCAGAAAACTTGCAGTCGTATGATCGCTCTAATTTGGAATAAATCCATCGCTATCTATTTCTCATGGATATACCATGTTTAATTTGACCACCCAATTTCACAATTCCCACTGAATGCAACATCAGCTTGAAATTGCATTATCTATGTGTTACATCCTAACGCAACATTGGTTCAATGTCTTTGTTGATTCTCCAATATGGAAAACATCGTCTCTTCTGATTTGCTCGATGATTTCAGCATTATGGATTGAGTGAATTTATGCCCATTTAAATTAAGATACATATGTGTTTCTCTTTTGGATGGTGTTCGACAGTGGCTGCGTGAATAGATCCTCATATATACATTCCACATTTATCCTTTATATGATACCAAAGAGTTTATGGAATGCCGAATTTTAGGCTCCATATAACCCCCTACTTTTTTGTTTATTATTAGTTTCGTATAGGGAGAAATTTAAGTAGCTTTATGTGTCATTTTGTTTTATATGAAATGGATACGAAAGCCAATGCTTCCTCATTTCGCAACATGCATAATTTATTATGCACAATTATGCTACAATTTAAAATTTTATTTGATAAGGCCATAACATTATAAAGTGAGAATTTGATCCCTCAAAAACCATGTTAGTACTGGGATTCATTCTCATGAAATCCTAATTCTCTTTAACACTAAGTAACTTATCTTGAGTTTAACTTCACCTTTATGTATTATACAATTTTTATAATTTCACACTCGTCAATAAAAACGCTATGGAGGTGGGTTGGTCCATAGGTCTTGTTAAAATTGGAAACTAGGGCAAAAATTCATGTGGGTCATTTTCTTCATGGCTAATAATATTTTTATTAGATTCCTCTCATCGAGAGGTGTAGGATTGATATAAAGATCATCCGATTCCGATAACTATTCATGGAGATATGAAATTTTTTTTATTATGGAATTATTATCAAGCCGACCTACAACTCATGTAGGCTCAGAAGCCCAACAGTTGCATCTACTCAAGCACCAATGTTTTGTATAAATACAGGAGCAATTTTCCTCATTTGTACTCACTCACCTCATCACATCTCTCTCTCTACTATGTAGAAAAGAATCTCTTCTATACTGTGCAGAAAAGGGTCTCTCCCTCACACATGTGAAGTTGAAAGCTGTTGAAGCTGAAGCTGCAACTACAGAAGTAAAGATTGAGCTGTGTGGACTAAAAGATATCCTCATCTAAACTTCACCATAGGTTCATCTGAACCTCCTCTTAAAGCCACAAATTTTGGTGGTGGAATCAAGTCAATCCAACGGACGGTTTTCAAGATATTGAGTGCCCTAGTTTGAAGGAAGCTGCTGAAACTGAAGTTGCAACTGTAGAAGTAAAGATTGACATGCATGGAATAGAATATATCCTCATCTAAATTGTGATATAGGTTGATTTGAACCTCCTCTGAAAGTTGCAACTTTTGGTGGTGGAATCAAGTCAATCTGACGGACGGTTTGCAAGATATCGACTGCCCTAGTTTGAAGGAAGCTGCTGAAACTGAAGTTGCAACTGCAGAATTAAAGATTGACCTATGTGGACTAGAAGATCTCCTCATTTGAACCGCATTGTAGGTTCTTCTAAACCTCCTCTGGAAGCTGCAACTTTTGGTGGTGGAATCAAGCCGATCCGACGGTCGGTTTGTGAGATATCGTATACCCTAGTCTGATGATAAAGGTGCTAATGTTGATATTGCTGATCTAGGGTTTTCTACTGTTGATATGAATCAGATTTATTGTAATATTTCTCTCTGTTGAATTATTGAAGATAAAAGAAGATTTGATCAAAGGGTTTTCCCACACATTGTGGGGTTTGTCCCTGGCTAGCCGCCACATCTTGTGTCTCTTGTCATGGCTTGTTTTCAGTCAATCGTTTAATGTTCTATCTCCACTTTACTTTATGTCCATGTGATTGCTAATCTGTGGAATATAATAAGGAAAAAAAGTAAACTGTTATAAGCATAGAACATACCATAACTTAACATGGAATCAGAGCCGAGGTCAAGACAAAACCCGAGCAAGAGCAAGAGTAATCATCGAAGAGAATATTGGCAAGGCTATCCTGAAAGAACTATGGGGTCCTCAACACTCTTTCCTACCAAAGACAAGCTCCATGAGAAAGCTGACTATCACAGATGGAAGATTTCTATCGATCTAACCCTAGAAGATCAAGGAGTGTTGGACCATGTAAGAGGCAATATTGTTGAGCCTCCATGAAATGCATCCGCTGCTACCTGGAACAAATGGAAAAATGGAGAAGTCAAAACAAAGAAGATCATCTGGGACTCTATCGATAAGCGCTTGGTGGCCTACATCTCTGAACTAGAAACCTCCAAGGAAATCTATGATAGACTGGTGAGTTTATTTAAAGTTAATGATGCAAATCAAGTTTTGTTTCTTAGAAATAAGCTAAAGGAAATTCATAAGGGTAAAGATGAGAGTATGCAAGAATAATTCTTAAGAATCACCGAGATCAAGAACGATCTCCTATCTACTGGGGAGACTATTACTAACAGAGAGCACTCACGACTCTTGGAGGATTACCATCTGAATGGTACGTGTTTAGGACTACTCTTCTAAACAATAATGTAATTCCTAGTTTCAAGGAATTAAGGGCTAGATGCATTCAAGAAGAAACAACGGTAGAAGAGAAAGAAATGCCCATGCCTAAAGGTCCTCCTACTGCATTTTCTTCTCATGCTAAGAAAAGAAATAATTCCGGAACTAAATTAAAAGGAAAGGCTGGAAGACAAGGATGAGGTTACATTTGCAATAAAGCAGGTCACTGTGCAAGGGAGTGCCCTGATAGAAAGGACTCACACTGGGATGATAATCAAAATCCCTCTAATGGCAATCAAAGGAATGACAAATTCATAGCAAAGGTAAGAGGAGAGATGGGAATTAAGGAAGAGGACAACCATTCAAGAAGGCTAGAAATTCTAGGATGTATTAAATGCACCTTACCTTAAAAAGAACTTGGTGTCCATCTTGGCGATAGAAGACAAAGGCTACAAGGTAACCTTCAACAATGGAAAGGTACGTATATGGAAAAATAATGTTGAAGATGCGTTTACTCTTGGGTTTCGTGTTGGTTCATTATATCAGGTCGATGGAGGTCCGCTAGGTGTCATGTCTTATGACACATCTCTTCAGTCCGAACTTTGGCATCGAAGGTTTTCCCCCTTATATTATAAAAGTCTACTCGGTGTAAGACAAATGGTGACAGAGATTCCCGAATTTAGAGTACAGAAAGAAGGTGTATGTCGAGGATATGCTGAAGGAAAGCTCAAAAGGGAGCCATTCCCCTCAAGCCTAAGCAAGACCTTTGATATATTACAGTTGGTTCACTTAGGCATACTTGAGGTTGGCATTAAAAGGGAGACTACTACACCACATACTCCACAGTAGAATGGTGTGGAACTGTACGATTATGTAAGCTATCTCTATGGGTAGATGATGTAACAATTCCTGATGTGGAAGAACCCATGGATCCTATTTATCTACCTGAGCCTTCCTCTTCTAGGAAGAGGCCTTCATGGCATAGGGGGATACTTGATGATGCTGAAGGACATGCTGCACCCCAAGGAACCTTTTGTAAAAGTAAGAAACATAATAGGTATCAAGGATGGCTGACCATCTTGAGCACGATCATACAAAATAAGCCTTCATCATTCTCAGATGCCATCAAGCATCAAGTATGGAAGGATGCTATGACCGAAGAATATGAGTCTATCAAGAAGAATGATGTCTGGGAAGTAGTTCGCAGACCCCAGGACAAGATGGTTGTTACTTCTGTTAGCTACCTATACCAATAGGTTTCATATTTCATGATTGGCAAATAAAAGTTCCAAATATGCTCTGCTTTGGTGATTCAAAGATCCCATATTTTCATGAGAAGACAAGGTGTGTATATAGCTTAATGTTGTCTCAATTTTGATGGATGGTCCAACAGCCTAATCTGGATCATGCCATGTTTCAATTTTCTGTTGTAGAATAGAAAAAGAAGTCTGTCCAAACTGTTTAATCTTGGCAGACCAGTAGCTAGGTAGAGAAAGTAAGGTTCCCAACTGCTTAATCTGGGACCTTGGAAGCAATAAGGGTAGCCTGAGATAGAGAATCAAAAGAAAAGGCCAAAAGAAAAGAAAAGGCACATAAGGGTCTGCAAGTCTAAGTGCACCCTACATGAAGAAACAAAAAAATGCTAGGCAGGTAGATGGGCAGGTAGATGGGGTTGCAGAAATGTAATTCATTTCAACTGAATCTTGCTGGTCTAGCATAAAGGAAACATCAGTGGATAGAGAAGCTCCTCTTCTCCATCATGTTGCAGCAAAGCAAAGGAGCATGACTAACTCCCTTTTCTCCCCTTTCACATTCATTACTAACATCCCTTCATCAGTTGTGTTCATGAAAGAATTTAAGGTTTTATGATGGTTCTTATTCCTCTAAAAGCCACATTTCTTGTGTAAAATTCTTTTCATTTTGATCTACTCCCTAAGCTAAGTTCTTTTCATATAAACTTAGTGATATCAATACTCATTCACCTCTACCATTCATATTAACCCCTAACTTCTTATTATCTAAATCCCCTATGTTACCATTTCCCTATTACTATAAACACTATGGTGTATAAACCCCAAGCATTCTATAAATATCCCTTCCCCCTGGCATTATAGCCATATGTTCACAGTCAGGGATTAAATTGACATCCGGTCAGTTTAAGAACCCAAACCCTACCCCTCTTCCCCCTTCAGAAGTTATCTAAACCATTAACCCCTTCATTTGCTAAAGAACCTTGTAAATAAATCCCATTTTCACCCATAACCCGCTTTATTTGCGAAAACACATGAAAAACCCACTTTTTCATTTTACCCAAAGTTTGGGCGCTATGCGCGTTTTTTATAAAAATACATTGAAAACCATATAAGTTTGCCAAACTCCAAAGGTTCCCGCCGGGCGCTTCTTCCAAAAAATATATTATTTTAAACCCCACGCACAGCCGTATCGTCCTGGCATCTCAACAATCCGTCAACCGTCGTATCTATCCTTTTTCATCCGACGGTCCACATGCATATCGGAGCGGCTCCGACGTCCGAAGGATAGCTTCCGAAATTTGTCAGAGGGTGACGTCAGGCCTCTGCCACACGTCACCCCCAAATCGTATCGGAGCACCCTCTGACAATCCCGCTTCCATATATAAGGCGGTGCGATATCAAACCGCTTACTGTTTCCGGTTTCCGTTAACCCGCTACGCCAACGTCATTACCACGTCATTGCTGCTTTACCGCCACCTCAACGCCCCCGTCCGCCACTGCTCTGACCTGCCTGACACTTCACCATCCCCGTGGACCACTCTTAAGCCGCCACGTCACTCGATGACGTCATGCTGACGTCATCCGACCCTGACCCCACCTGATGATGTCATGCTGACGTTATCCAAAAAAGGCGCCAAATAACCCAAAAGTCTATATTTTGGCCAAAATTCATGTTTTTCATTACTTTTGCAAAAAAGACTGTTACTCCCCCTGCATGCATTTTACGTCTGATTCCATCGTCGACCAGCTGAAATCAACCAGGAGACCGTCGGCGCTTCCATCCCACCTGCATTTGCAAACTTTGCCAAGCAATTCACCAGGTATTTATCAAATTTACCTCCCCTGCGCTCGGTTGTGTCCATAATTGTCGGAAACAATGTTAAAAGAGTGGGCAAGCTTATAATTTACCGGCAAATCCCCTGTGGGTAGCCTCCATTTTCAATTATAAAATCAAAATTCCTCGGCAGAGCCTTGTTTACCCAAGTTTTCACAAATCATACCGTTGGTTCGCGCATTCGTGAACTAAGAACCCAAGCTGCACCAATTCACCCTGAAGAGAGTTTTTCAAAGGCCGAACATTTGCTCTAGTAGTCCTCGGTGTAGTATTTCAATTGCTGCTATTACAATTTACCCTCTCTTCCTTGCAATTCACATCTATATTGCAAAAATAGTCCTCTGTGTTGCTCTGTTGATTAACACCAGTTCACATACAAACAGAGCTCTAAAGTAACCATGGATGCACCAGTAGCTCCTGTAGCCTTGAATATTGCTCCATTAAATGCCCCTCAGAGACAATTGGAATGGCAACCATTAGCAGACCTGGATTACCAAATATCAGAAGAAATGCTAATGCACAGCAAGTACCACATCCACCTGTTAAACGAATTGAAGATTAAACATGAGGCTGGGACAGATGTATTGGGCATTTGGGATTCTTTCCTGCCTCTCTTCAAGCTCCCTCAGGTCAAGCAGTTTCCTGACCTAATCCACCTATGTGCTGAATGCTACGACGCCACTCAAAGGGCTGTGATTGACCCTTCAGGCTCAGTTGTTTTCTATGTCACCCCTGAAGCCATCAGAGAGATGCTGCACTTCAAAACTGAGAAGAAATTAGTCCCTTTATCACTGGTTGATCTGATAAAGCAAGAAGCTAAATTGACAGATGCTCAGGTCACCAGACTAAATCAATTATACATTGGCTCTGACACTGTGAAATACCCTCCCATCTCTCATGTTTACCTCAACCAATTGGGCAGGGACCTTGTAGATATGATCAGTCCCATTCAGGGCTATAATTCAATTGAGTTTGTTGATGAAACTGTGCTGGTGATGATGCTCATGTTTTCCCCTGGCAAGTCTCCAATCTACTATGACTATGCCACCTACATATCTGACAAAATACATGAGCAATTAATGAACTTGGCAAGAGAAAGGGTGTTCCGATACACCTCTTACATCTACCACTTAATTTTGTATTATCAACATGAGATGTTTCACTTTGCTATGAAGAGAGTGGATGCACAAGGAAATCCAAGGTCAGTGGTTTATTGGTCCTCTGCCTTTCACTGCAGATCTTGTTCTCCATATACTTATTGTGAGTTTATAGACCTCTTCATCCACCCAGCCATGTCTCTGCTTATGAGCTCACCTCCTCCTAGACTAACTGATGAGATGCAGAGGATTCTTCAGCTGTCCAAGGTATACAGCATTGGGGATTGGTACTATTACCAACATGACACAGTCATCAGAATATATGGGTGTGAGTTGCCCCCATACAGATTGCCCAGATATGTGCCCATGAGATTGTTTGCCCTTGAATACTTCAGGCAATTTGGGAATGCTGATGTGCTACATTTTTCAGGCAAAGGCAAGAAAGCACAGCTCAAAGTAAGAAACCAATTAGGCCACTTCATTTACAACAAAAGGGAGGAAGGTTGGCAAGAAGCAGACAGAATGCTAGAATCGCTTGGCCTACAGACCAGTTTCCTTTGGAAACCTTATGACCCCAATCACTTCATAACTTTAAGAAGGGTCAAGTATAGGGTGACCGGTTATGACCACGTAAGGTTGGCTCACATAGAAAAATATACAAATCAAACAAAATGGAGGAGAGGCACCTTAGAGGAAGCTGTCACACAAGAAGAATTAAATCAAAGAGCAGTTAAAAATCTCCAAAAGATGGCTGACTTAGAGCTTTGTGCACAGGTATTTGCTCTTCCAGGCACTCAAGTGGGAGCAGCTGCCTCATCCTCCACAGCACATCAGCAAGCAGCTAAAGCTACTGAGCAAACCTCTGGCAAAGGCAAAGAGAAAGAGATGGAGCCAGAGCAGCCACCTCATGAACAGGTACAGCAGTAGGAAGTGCAGCAACAGCAACAGGTACAACAGCAACAAGGGGGGCAGCAAGAGAAAGAACAACCAGTGCAACAAGAGCAAACATCACAGGCCCCAGAATCCACCGGGCAGCAAGCTCAGGACACTTTGCCTCCTAGGCAGGAGACAACAGTGGAGGACTCAGTCCTCCAAACCCCACAAAAAGAAGACATAAGCAGAAAGAGGGACAGAGAGACTCCCCTCACAACATCAACAACTCATGGGGAGAAAAGACACAGAATGAATCCCCTTTCTGAGGAAGAAATGCCAATAGGGCAATCTTTGGACATGGGCCCACCTAGCATGGAGGCATCTGCAAGTTCCTTTCAGTAGGAACAAGAGAGGACAGTGGGAGGAGAAGTCAGCTCCTCAAGCCAGCAAAAAGGAGCTGAGGTGGGCATCAAGCAGCAGTTCATTGATATAAAGAAGAGGAATGAGCCCATAAGAGTACAACTATATAATCATCTGTTGAAAATGGCTCCCACTAACCAGCAAAGACTAATGTCTGCATATGATTTCTAGGAGGGCAAGATGATCATGAGCCACTTTATGCCGACAGTGTTGCAGCCACAGTCAGGTGCAGATTACATAAGGACCAACCTTGAGGTCCTTGCCAAGGACATCCACCCAATGGATAAAATCGAATTACATAAGCAAACGGGTGAGATGGTGTATGCCTCCTTGGCAGATAAGACATTGGAGAACTACAGGCTAGAAAATAGCCTAAATAATACAGCTGCCCAACTGGAGTTGGAGAGATCATCCTCTCAAGCAAAGGACAACAGAATCAAAGCATTGGAGGAGATAATTATAGAACTTGGGCATGATCCCAAGGACATCAAGGCTGTACAAGCATTATTGAAATTAAGAGATGCAGATATGGCAGCACTGAGAAAAATGGTAAAAGTCCCAGCAACCATTCACCCACAAACTGGAGAAGTTGCCCAGCTGAGACATGACCAAGATGCATCAGCTATGCTAGTGTCCCTATACAAACAGCTGATCCAAACGCAAGAGAAATTGGGAGAATCAGAGGCTGCACAGGCTGCACTGCAGGCAGCATTACAACAAAAAGAAGGAGGACAAACATCTCAGCCTCCTCCAGAAATAATTAACCTGGAGGAACCTCCTCAGACTGCTGCTCCTCCTACTGAACAGACAGCGCCTTCCACATCAGCAACTGCACCAACAACAGAGCAGGCTCCAAGCCTGGATATGCAGAAGCTCAAGAATGAAATCCAAGCCCTGGAAGCCCAAATGGCAGAATTAAATGAGGCCAGGGAGAGTCTAGCCAAGTTGAATGAAAAATATGATAAATCCAAGCAGACTGTAGCAGAAAAAGGAAGGGAAATAAAGGCCCTTAAGGATAAGATAAAGGAGCTAGAGAAGGAGCTCACACTTGACAAAGTGATAGCTGAGCTTAGGACAGTTTTATGGGCCAACATTGGCCAATCCATAACTGATCAATGGCAATACATTGAGACCATTCATGAGCAGATAGAGCTCATAGGGAAAGCACATAGAGAAATCCAAAGAGCAAGGGCATCTCTAGGCAATATGCCTGAGGTTGCCAACAGAATGATTAATGTGCTTAATAACAGAACTAGTGCTCAGCTGGCAGCAATGGGAATCTCCAGTAGAACTGAAACCATCCAGCTGATAAAGAGGGTCCTCACACTAAGAAACCTGGTACAAACACTGGAAAGAAGAAGCCAGGATATGCAGACAGAGGTTAATAAGTTCACAGACAAATTTGTGGCATTGCAAAACAGAGGTCTTCCTAGCTTACTGAACAGCGCAGGAAGACTACTTTCCCATGAACATTATGCCAAAAGGGTCAACACTTTTGCTACAAATCAGATCACAGAAAGGCCCAGTACTTCAGAAGAATCAGGGCCAGCATCAGGGCAGAGTCTCTACAACAGGGTTGAGAACCTATTTTTCATCATGAATGAAATCCAACATTTGTTTGAAGTGCCTCCAAATTTCTACAAATACACAGAGGCAGATGAGACTCTAGAGGCAATCCTGAGACATCAATTGCCCACACAGGAATTCTGGACCAAAATGATACAGACAATACTGTAAACCAGTGCCTGTATTCAAGTTTTTTCATTTTTAAATATATAAGTTATCATGCACAGGAAAATTTTGACAAAATCAGCATGTATGGAAAAGAATGGGCTGAGCCAACTCAGCAAAACTATTCGGCCACTAAAGTAGCACTGACAGTCACAGGTGACAGGGCCGAAAAGATACAGGAGAACAGAGCCACAAAGACACATCATCCAGCATTTATAACAGAACATTCAACCGACTCAGTGGCCTCCAAAGGTCAAAAAAGTCTTCTGACAGAATTGAAGAGCATTTATGTTGAATTCAAAGCTGTAATAACTTCTTATCTGTTATTCTGTACAAGTTGGTGAACATATTTATTTCTCAGATGACTCAACGCTTCAGATAGTTTGTATCACCGTTTGTATATATTCCCCCCTCGCATAAGTTTGCAGGTGGCTGTTGATTTCTCTTCTAGAGTCCCTTATGCTGTAAATTTCCAGAGTATTAATACAAAAGTGATGGAATTTCCAAAGCTCTGTGTTATCTGAGGCATTTTGGTGTTTTGCTGAAAGTTACAGGATTCCTGCGTATTTCATGGCACAATAAGTCTTCCTTAAAACTCTTTGTTATGTGTTTTGTTGTCTTTCCATAACTCATTCATGTTTCTGTGTTTCATAGTTAATGGGAAAGAAAAATAATAGTTCCAGGATTTATTCACAGAATACCCTGAACTCAATCTATGCTGTTATAAATGTTTTTCTTCAGTTATAGTCATAAGGTGTAATTCTTAACTGCTGCACCTCCAAACTATATCTTTCACAGTGATTGTTGTTTCAGGAATTCAAGTATGCTCCTGTGCAACATATCTCTTTCCTACACCCTCACCTTAGTGGAAAATTCTTAATTGCTTTTCACTGGTTAATCACATCTCATAATCACAATTTAAATTTTGTTTCATGATGTATTTGAATGGCCCTGCAGTTTCAGCAACTCAACTTAATATCTCAGACAACCTGTAGCCACAGACTCCATTGCCCAATGGACTAGAACTATCTGAAGATTTCCACCTTAGCTACAGAAGACATCCCTCAACCAAAACATAAAACCAAACCCTGAATTCATAACTAGCCTAAAATCTTCACAAAACAGAGACAAACCTTAAAGAGAGAGCCCTCTCTGATTACAGTTTGGCTAGAAGCTGTAATCCAAAGATTGGTTAGTGGTTACCCCGGCCGTATTCCCTTGGGAGTCAAAGGGAACAACCTGGGTGTTAACATAATTGGCGACTCCACTGGGGAGTTCCTCAGGATTTTCTAATTTCTGTATATTTCTTAAAGCTGCTTCAAGTCAATTTTCATGCTAGCGTTAAGATATACACAGTCACTCCAAAATCTTGTCTGGCCCTTGTAGGCACAGAAATATTCCAAAAAACATACTCAAAAACAAGTTTAGAAGCTGGCTCCCAAGAAGAATCCGCGATATACAAGGTCAAATCCTGACCCCAATCCCCCTACTGTTTTTGAAAATCCTAATACAATCCCTAAAAACATTAGGAAGCAGCAAGGACAGGAAACTCTTGCTAGTTTAAGTCCAGAGACAGCTCTTCCAAACCCTGTTCCAACTCCAATCAAGGTTCTATTTAGGTCTACCCTTGATTCCCCCAGTTCCCCATCCACATCTCAAAGCTCTCCTTTCACACCTCCATCCACTGCACATATTCCCTTGACCAACACTCTAGCTTCTACCGTTACAACTACCCCTGTTATCCCAGTTTTCCCTGTCAACCCTATAAATCCTGCAAATATGGCTAATAGATATGCACCCCTGCAGTTGCCTGCTAATGCTACAGCTCTACCTCAGGACTACCAATCCAAGATCTCATATTTTGACTCCAGTGGCCCTTTCACAGCAATTCAGCATGCCAGAAGGATGCATGACCATTTTGAGAACTATGAAATAGATGATGACAGTGTGAGAATGAGAATCTTTGTTCAGAGCCTGACAGGCGATGTAAGAACTTGGTTTAGATCACTGGCCGTAAATACCATCACAACTCCTGATGAGCTTTATCAAGCCTTTACTAACAGATGGGAGAAAAAGAAAGATCCCCTGCACATACTTGGTGAATATGATACAATCAAACGAGGTCCTCAAGAGACCGTTTTGGAATATTGTGCAAGATTCAACAATGTATATAACGCAATACCACAGAATTTAAGACCCCCTCCTGATTTAGCCTTGTACAAATTTCTTGATGGTTTTGACCCTGATATGGCATATCAGTTGAAGGAAAGAGCCCCTGAAACCCTTGAAGATGCCCAAAAGGTTGCTGTCACAGTTGAGGCTAACCTGATTGCCAAAAGAAACAGGGCAAGATTGGAAAAGAGAACCATCTTCAAAGAAGAACCTTCAGCCTTTAATCAAAAACTGGATGCAATACTCACTGGTATGAAGAGATTGGATGATAGGGTAGAATCAGTTGAGAGAAAGTCATCATGGGAAGCACCACAAAATAACCCTATCAGGAATCCCAATTTTAGGAGAAATCAAAACCCAAACGCTGGCAAGGCCGGTTCTGATCCAGACATAAGACCTCCTTTCCAGGAAAACTATACTGAGGCATCCACTCCGAATGAGGAAACAGATGACACCCACATCAACCTGATGGGCCTGAATGATGAGCAGCAAGTTTTTCTGAGTCAAGAAGATCATAAGGAAGATGACATTCAGCAATTCCAAACCAGGTCAGGTGAATCATTTGACTTTAAACAAGGATATGGCACAACTGTTTATGAAGTTCATAAGCAATACAAGCTAAGAAGCAGAACTATAAATGTGACACAACCTGACAAGACAAAGGACACCCCACAGCCTAAGAAAGCTATTGTCACAGAACCAAGTGACAAAACTGGTCCAATTACAGATGAGGTAACAGTTGAGGAAATAACTCAAACACCCCCCTCAAAACAGCAACCAGTAGATACAACACCCTTCCAGCATAACCCAAGCAACATTCCTCAAGAGATGAGTAAGAAGGACAAGCCTCAAGGTCAAGAAAAGAATCAAGAAGAAGACTTAGTGAACAAGGAAAAGGCTGTCACCCACAACACCAAGATCCCATCTGAAAGACCCTTTGACTTAGAAGCTGAAATTGGCAAATTGAAGGTAGCTATTCCTCTTTCAGAACTAGCCAAGCATGACATTTATAGACAACAAATCAAGAAGTCCCTTCAACTTACTAGTAATAAAGATAATGTCAATGTGTTGGATGACACCCCAGAATTGCTTTTCGGTCCAGAGGTTGATGGAAAGACAGCAGTTACAAGGATCTTACCATTCTATTCAGCCTGCATGTTCATGATAAGATACTACACAATGCAATGTTTGACTCAGGTGCCTCTCACAACTTGATGCCTAAATCAGTCATGGAAATATTGAATCTAGATATTAGAAGACCATATAAGGACCTATTCTCATTTGACTCCAGCCAAGTTAAGTGTTTAGGTCTGATAAAAGATCTTTGTGTGTCACTTGTCCAATACCCAAATAAAACAATTCTAATGGACGTTGTAGTTGCTGATATCCCACCCAAATATGGGATGCTATTATCAAGATCATGGGGGGCTAAACTCCAAGGTTCCCTACAATTAGACATGTCGTATGCAACCATCTCAGTCTTTGGTCAACCCAAGAGGTTATATAGAGAGTCACTTATGAAATACATGGTCAGCAGTGAAGAAAAACCTCAAAACTTTCCCATATATGCTGTCCATTCTGATATAGATTCATATATTCTCTTCAATGATAATTCAGGTCTTACAAATGATGATGAAACCAAGACACTCAAACAAGATCAGGACATTAATGAACAAGCTGCTGCTCTAGAAATAAAGCTGATCCAATCAAGTGATGAGACTGTCCTAAAAGACAAACTAAATGAAAAACCAGAACTTCAACTCACAATCCCAGATCACAAAGAAGTTATTAAGTCTCCCCTAGAACAAGAGATCCTATGGTTCCTTGAATTTGATGGGTCAGTCAACAAATTAGGGGCAGGAGCTGGAGTTTGGATACATAATAAACAAAACAGTCATGCAGAAGGCCGAGCCTATAGGTTAAACTTCAGGTGCACCAACAATATGGCAGAATACGAAGCTCTCTTACTAGGCCTCAGACTAGTAAAATCCTTACAAGCCATAAAGGTTTCAATACTAGGAGATTCAGACCTAGTTGTCCAACAAGTAAAGGGTAATTTTGTCACCAATGATAAAAGACTGAGATCTTATAGATCTGCTGCTGCTGAAATACTAAACTCCTTCACTGAATTTCAAATCACCAAAATTGCTAGGACCCATAACCTGCATGCCCATAGTCTGGCCACATTTGCAAGCACCTGTAAACTACCCTTTGAACCTAGCCATTGCTTTACAGCTGAGGTAAAACACAGACCTTATGTCCCAAACAATGTTAAAGATTGGCAAGTATTTGAAGATGATACACAAATAAATAATTTCTTGACCTTGCAAGAAGAATTTGCAGGATTAAACATTGACACTGAGGGAGAAAGTCAATCACAAATACAGAGTGAACAGAATAACAAGCCAATATCACCCAAGACAGCTCACTAAATCTTACATCCAACAATTTTTAACAAAAACAACATACAAGAAATTCAACAAACCAATTATGAAGAAATAGTTGCTACAGAGGCTGAGATCATAGAGCTGAAAGACAATTTTCTTCCAACAGGCCTAACTCCATTAGAGGACATCTTTGACTCAAATGATATCCCTAGAAAACCAAAAATGCAGCCCCTTAATGCTGGTATTGAGGAATGCAACATTGGAACTATTGAGAAGCCCAAAATAATAAAATTGTCTGCATCCTTACCTCCTGATCAAAAACCTAAATACATTGACCTCTTCAAAGAGTTTCAAGATGTCTTTGCATGGGGTTATGAGAATTTAAAATCCTATGACACCTCTATTATCCAGCATACTATCCCTCTCAAGCCTAATCAAAAGCCATTCAAGCAGAAATTGAGAAGGATCAATCCCATGCTTCTCCCTTCAATCGAAAAAGAACTGCAAAAAATGTTTAAAGCCGGCATCATAGCACCCATCAGGTTTTCTGATTGGATTTCTAATTTGGTACCTACAAGAAAGAAAACTGGTGAGATAAGACTTTGTGTTGATCTTAGAAATCTAAACCAAGTGTCCCTCAAAGACAACTATCCCTTACCTAAGATGGATCACATTCTCCAAAGAGTGGTAGGAGCCTCAAGGATCTCATTACTTGATGGATTCTCAGGCTTTAATCAAATCCTAGTGCACCCTGATGATCAGGACAAAACTGCATTCACAACCCCATGGGGAACTTTCAAATATGTAAAAATGCCTTTTGGATTGAAAAATGCAGGGGCAACATTTCAAAGAGCAATGGATATTGCTTTTGCCAAAGAGATTCATGACTTTCTTGTCATTTATTTGGATGACCTCACACCTTTCTCAAAATCTGACCAAGAACACTTAAAGCATTTAAGGCAGATCTTCTTAACATGTAGGAAATATGGAATTTCCTTGAATCCCAAGAAGTCTCTATTTGGTTTGGAAGAAGGTAAGCTGTTAGGGCATATCATTTCAAAGGATGGCATAAGAATTGACCCAGACAGGATACAAGCTATCTTACAAATGCCCCACCCAAGAAACATCAAAGAATTGCAAGCTTTCCTAGGGAAGATCAATTTCTTAAGAAGGTTTATCCCAAACTTAGCAGAACTGATCAGATTATTGAACAACATGCTAAAGAAGGATTCAAAAGTGAAATGGATAGTAGAAGCAAATCAAGCCTTTGAAGGTATAAAATTGGCCCTTACCCAAACCCCAGTCCTAACAAATCCTCAATTTGATAGAGAATTTATCATTTTCTCTTTTGCCTCTCAGCATACTATTGCTGCTGTTTTATTACAGAAAGATGACCAAGGAAATGAGAAACCCATTGCTTTCTTTAGTAGAGCTCTTAGAGATGCACCTCTGAAATATCAGATCATGGAAAAACAAGCTTATGCTTTGGTCAAGGCCATTAAAGATTTCAGGATTTACATCCTTTATTCCCATGTTATAGCTTATGTGCCAAATCCCATTGTGAAAGACATACTCACTCAAGAAAACTTAGAGGGCAGAAGAGGAAAATGGATTGCAAACATTTTGGAATTTGATATTGAAATAAAACCTACAAAACTAATAAAAGGGCAAGGTTTGGCCAAACTAATGACAGAAGCAAACTTCCAAGCCTTAGACATAAACCAGCTGGACAATGAACCGGAGCTGGCGACTCCAAAGATCAATGTAGCCTTTGAACAATCCCCTTGGTATTCTGATATCTGTTATGTGTTACAAAACCTGTGTGCTCCCCCAGGATTGTCCAGAACTAAATGTAGGTTCCTAAAAATGAAAGCTTCAAGATTTTGTGTCATGGATGGCAATTTGCTTTGGAAAAACCATGAGGGTATATTGTTAAACTGCCTGATTGAGAATGAGACTAACAATGTCACCAAAGAATTTCATGCAGGTGACTGTGGTGGACACCTGTATTGGAAGTCCACTGTGGATAAGATACTGAGGGCTGGTTACTATTGGCCCACTGTTTTCTCTGATGTCAAGAAATTTACCACCTCATGTCATAAATGTCAAGTGTTTGAGGGAAAGAGAAAGTTGCTGCCACTTCCTTTGAGGCCTATTGCAATAGAGAGACCTTTTCAACAATGGGGCTTGGATTTCATTGGGGAAATTCATCCCTCATCTTCAGGCCAACATAGATGGATTCTAACAGCTACAGACTACTTTACTAAATGGATTGAAGTTGTTCCATGCAGACAAGCAAATGATTCCACTATCATTCAGTTCCTTGAGACCAATATTCTTTCTAGATTTGGTTGTCCTGATAAGATAATAATAGACAATGCTGGTGCCTTCAGATCTAAGGAGATGGTGAATTTCTGCCACAAATTTCACATTACCCTGGGCCATTCTACTACATATTATCCCCAAGGAAATGGCCTAGCAGAATCATAAAATAAAAGCCTTGTAAACATCATAAAGAAGGTGTTGGAAGAAAATAAGAAGAATTGGCATAAGAAGCTTGTCAATGCCCTATGGGCAGATAGACTAACAACCAAGAGATCAATTGGGGTCAGCCCTTATGAAATAGTATATGGATTAGGAGCCAAATTTCCTTCATCACTAGGGATCCTTGTCATGAAACTTCTTCAAGAAAGCCAGGCAGAACCAAATGATGTGCAAAGAAGGGTAAATAAAATTATATGTTTGCAGCAAACTAGAGACCAAGTCTATCACAGAGTTCAAGTTTTACAAGAAAAGTTAAAGAAAGCCTTTTACAGAAGGACTAAGGCAGAAGATTTCAACATTGGTGACAAAGTCCTCAAGTGGGATTCAAGAAGGGAAGATAAAGGAAAACATGGAAAATTTGATTCCCTTTGGAGAGGACCATTTGTTGTTCAAGCAGTGCAAGGAAATAATACTTACTTCCTTAGGAATCTTGATGAAACTGATTTGGATGAAGGTCCTGTGAATGGCAGGATGTTGAAGCACTATTTTGACTACTATCCATAAGTGTAGCCTAAGTTTCCCTTTTACATATTCAGGTGTATATATTACTTTCTGTTAAACATATAAAAATGCAGTTTCTTAAGTTTTATGAGTTATCAGCAAAAGGCAAATAAGTTCAGAGATTAACCAAGATGGGAAGAGCACAATTTTGGGATTTCAAAGAGGAATACTCCAAGTTTTGATACAAGAAGTCAAGGGCCAAGGCATTCTGACCTGCTGTTCTTGGTCTTTCAAATGAAAAACCATCCCCATGTGGAGCCACTGTTAGCTACCTATACCAATAGGTTTCATATTTCATGATTGGCAAATAAAAGTTCCAAATATGCTCTGCTTTGGTGATTCAAATATCCCATATTTTCATGAGAAGACAAGGTGTGTATATAGCTTAATGTTGTCTCAATTTTGATGGATGGTCCAACAGCCTAATCTGGATCATGCCATGTTTCAATTTTCTGTTGTAGAATAGAGAAACAAGTCTGTCCAAACTATTTAATATTGGCAGACCAGTAGCTAGGTAGAGAAAGTAAGGTTCCCAACTGCTTAATCTGGGACCTTGGAAGAAATAAGGGTAGCCTGAGATAGAGAATCAAAAGAAAAGGCCAAAAGAAAAGAAAAGGCACATAAGGGTCTACAAGTCTAAGTGCACCCTCCATGAAGAAATAAAAAAATGCTAGGCAGGTAGATGGGCAGGTAGATGGGGTTGCAGAAATGTCATTCATTTCAACTGAATCTTGCTGGTCTAACATAAAGGAAACATCAGTGGATAGAGAAGCTCCTCTTCTCCATCATGTTGCAGCAAAGCAAAGGAGCATGACTAACTCCCTTTTCTCCCCTTTCACATTCATTACTAACATCCCTTCATCAGTTGTGTTCATGAAAGAATTTAAGGTTTTATGATGGTTCTTATTCCTCTAAAAGCCACATTTCTTGTGTAAAATTCTTTTCATTTTGATCTACTCCCTAAGCTAAGTTCTTTTCATATAAACTTAGTGATATCAATCCTCATTCACCTCTACCATTCATATTAACCCCTAACTTCTTATTATCTAAATCCCCTATGTTACCCTTTCCCTATTACTATAAACACTATGGTGTATAAACCCCAAGCATTCTATAAATATCCCTTCCCCCTGGCATTATAGCCATATGTTCACAGTCAGGGATTAAATTGACATCTGGTCAGTTTAAGAACCCAAACCCTACCCCTCTTCCCCCTTCAGAAGTTATCTAAACCATTAACCCCTTCATTTGCTAAAGAACCTTGTAAATAAATCCCATTTTCACCCATAACCCACTTTATTTGCGAAAACACATGAAAAACCCACTTTTTCATTTTACCCAAATTTTGGGCGCTATGCACGTTTTTTATAAAAATACATTGAAAACGATATAAGTTTGCCAAAATCCAAAGGTTCCCGTCGGGCGCTTCTTCCAAAAAATATATTATTTTAAACCCCGCCCACAGTCGTATCGTCCTGGCATCTCAACAATCCGTCAACCGTCGGATATGGCCTTTTTCATCCGACGGCCCACATGCATATCGGAGCGGCTCCGACGTCCGAAGGATAGCTTCCGAAATTTGTCAGAGGGTGACGTCAGGCCTCTACCACGCGTCACCCCCAAATCGTATCGGAGCACCCTCTGACAATCTCGCTTCTGTATATAAGGCGGTGCGATATCAAACCACTTACTGTTTCCGGTTTCCGTTAACCCGCTATGCCAACGTCATTACCACGTCATTGCTACTTTACCGCCGCCTCAACGCCCCCGTCCGCCACTGCTCTGACCTGCCTGCCACTTCACCATCCCCGTGGACCACTCTTAAGCTGCCACGTCACTCGATGACGTCATGCTAACGTCATCCGACCCTGACCCCACCTGATGATGTCATGCTGACGTTATCCAAAAAAGGCGCCAAATAACCCAAAAGTCTATATTTTGGCCAAAATTCATGTTTTTCGTTACTTTTGCAAAAAAGACTGTTACTCCCCCTGCATGCATTTTACATCCAATTCCATCGCCGACCAGCTGAAATCAACCAGGAGACCGTCGGCGCTTCCATCCCACCTGCATTTGCAAACTTTGCCAAGCAATTCACCAGGTATTTATCAAATTTACCTCCCCTGCGCTCGGTTGTGTCCATAATTGTCGGAAACAAAGTTAAAAGAGTGGGCAAGCTTATAATTTACCGGCAAATCCCCTGTGGCTAGCCTCCATTTTCAATTGTAAAATCAAAATTCCCCGGCAGAGCCTTGTTTACCCAAGTTTTCACAAATCATACCGTTGGTTCGCGCATTCGTGAACTAAGAACCCAAGCTGCACCAATTCACCCTGAAGAGAGTTTTTCAAAGGCCGAGCATTTGCTCTAGTAGTCCTCGGTGCAGTATTTCAATTGCTGCTATTACAATTTACCCTCTCTTCCTTGCAATTCACATCTATATTGCAAAAATACTCCTCTGTGTTGCTCTGTTCATTAACACCAGTTCACATACAAACAGAGCTCTAAAGTAACCATGGATGCACCAGTAGCTCCTGTAGCCTTGAATATTGCTCCATTAAATGCCCCTCAGAGACAATTGGAATGGCAACCATTAGCAGACCTGGATTATCAAATATCAGAAGAAATGCTAATGCACAGCAAGTACCACATCCACCTGTTAAACGAATTGAAGATTAAACATGAGGCTGGGACAGATGTATTGGGCATTTGGGATTCTTTCCTCCCTCTCTTCAAGCTCCCTCAGGTCAACCAGTTTCCTGACCTAATCCACCTATGTGCTGAATGCTACGACGCCACTCAAAGGGCTGTGATTGACCATTCAGGCTCAGTTGTTTTCTATGTCACCCCTGAAGCCATCAGAGAGATGCTGCACTTCAAAACTGAGAAGAAATTAGTCCCTTTATCACTGGTTGATCTGATAAAGCAAGGAGCTAAATTGGCAGATGCTCAGGTCACCAAACTAAATCAATTATACATTGGCTCTGACACTGTGAAATACCCTCCCATCTCTCATGTTTACCTCAACCAATTGGGTAGGGACCTTGTAGATATGATCAGTCCCATTCTGGGCTATAATTCAATTGAGTTTGTTGATGAAACTGTGCTGGTGATGATGCTCATGTTTTCCCTTGGAAAGTCTCCAATCTGCTATGACTATGCCACCTACATATCTGACAAAATACATGAGCAATTAATGAACTTGGCAAGAGAAAGGGTGTTCAGATACACCTCTTACATCTACCACTTAATTTTGTATTATCAACATGAGAAGTTTCACTTTTCTATGAAGAGAGTGGATGGACAAGGAAATCCAAGGTCAGTGGTTTATTGGTCCTCTGCCTTCCACTGCAGATCTTGTTCTCCATATACTTATTTTGAGTTTATAGACCTCTTCATCCACCCAGCCATGTCTCTGCTTATGAGCTCACCTCCTCCTAGACTAACTGATGAGATGCAGAGGATTCTTCAGCTGTCCAAGGTATACAACATTGGGGATTGGTACTATTACCAACACCACACAGTCATCAGAATATATGGGTGCGAGTTGCCCCCATACAGATTGCCCAGATATGTGCCCATGAGACTGTTTGCCCTTGAATACTTCAAGCAATTTGGGAATGCTGATGTGCTACATTTTTCAGGCAAAGGCAAGAAAGCACAGCTCAAAGTAAGAAACCAATTAGGCCACTTCATTTACAACAAAAGGGAGGAAGGTTGGCAAGAAGCAGACAGAATGCTAGAATCCCTTGGCCTACAGACCAGTTTCCTTTGGAAACCTTATGACCCCAATCACTTCATAACTTTAAGAAGGGTCAAGTATAGGCTGGCCGGTTATGACCACGTAAGGTTGCCTCACATAGAAAAATATGCAAATCAAACAAAATGGAGGAGAGGCACCTTAGAGGAAGCTGTCACACAAGAAGAATTAAATCAAAGAGCAGTTAAAAATCTCCAAAAGATGGTTGACTTAGAGCTTTGTGCACAGGTATTTGCTCTTCCAGGCACTCAAGTGGGAGCAGCTGCCTCATCCTCCACAACACATCAGCAAGCAGCCAAAGCTACTGAGCAAACCTCTGGCAAAGGCAAAGAGAAAGAGATGGAGCCAGAGCAGCCACCTCATGAACAGGTACAGCAGCAGGAAGTGCAGCGACAACAACAGGTACAACAGCAACAAGGGGGGCAGCAAGAGAAAGAACAGCCAGTGCAACAAGAGCAAACATCACAGGCCCCAGAATCCACCGGGCAGCAAGCTCAGGACACTCTGCCTCCTAGGTAGGAGACAACAGTGGAGGCCTCAGTCCTCCAAACCCCACAAAAATAAGACATAAGCAGAAAGAGGAACAGAGAGACTCCCCTCACAACATCAACAACTCATGGCGAGAAAAGACACAGAATGAATCCCCTTTCTGAGGAAGAAATGCCAATAGGGCAATCTTTGGGCATGGACCCACCTAGCATGGAGGCATCTGCAAGTTTCTTTCAGCAGGAACAAGAGAGGACAGTGGGAGGAGAAGTCAGCTCCTCAAGCCAGCAAGAAGGACCTGAGGTGGGCATCAAGCAGCAGTTCATTGATATAAAGAAGAGGAATGAGCCCATAAGAGTACAGCTATATAATCATCTGTTGAAAATGGCTCCCACTAACCAGCAAAGACTAATGTCTGCATATGATTTCCAGGAGGGAAAGATGATCATGAGCCACTTTATGCCAACAGTGTTGCAGCCGCAGTCAGCTGCAGATTACATAAGGACCAACCTTGAGGTCCTTGCCAAGGACATCCACCCAATGGATAAAATCGAATTACATAAGCAAACGGGTGAGATGGTGTATGCCTCCTTGGCAAATAAGACATTGGAGAACTACAGGCTAGAAAATAGCCTAAATAATACAGCTGCCCAACTAGAGTTGGAGAGATCATCCTCTCAAGCAAAGGACAACAGAATCAAAGCCTTAGAGGAGATAATTATAGAACTTGGGCATGATCCCAAGGACATCAAGGCTGTACAAGCATTATTGAAATTAAGAGATGCAGATATGGCAGCACTGAGAAAAATGGTAAAAGTCCCAGCAACCATTCACCCACAAACTGGAGAAGTTGCCCAGCTGAGACATGACCAAGATGCATCAGCTATGCTAGTGTCCCTATACAAACAGCTGATCCAAACGCAAGAGAAATTGGGAGAATCAGAGGCTGCACAGGTTGCACTGCAGGCAGCATTACAACAAAAAGAAGGAGGACAAACATCTCAGCCTCCTCCAGAAATAATTAACCTGGAGGAACCTCCTCAGACTACTGCTCCTCCTACTGAACAGACAGCGCCTTCCACATTAGCAACTTCACCAACAACAGAGCAGGCTCCAAGCCTGGATATGCAGAAACTCAAGAATGAAATCCAAGCCCTGGAAGCCCAAATGGCAGAATTAAATGAGGGTAGGGAGAGTCTAGCCAAGTTGAATGAAAAATATGATAAATCCAAGCAGTCTGTAGCAGAAAAAGGAAGGGAAATAAAGGCCCTTAAGGATAAGATAAAGGAGCTAGAGAAGGAGCTCACACTTGACAAAGTGATAGCTGAGCTTAGGACAGTTTTATGGGCCAACATTGGCCAATCCATAACTGATCAATGGCAATACATTGAGACCATTCATGAGGAGATAGAGCTCATAGGGAAAGCACATAGAGAAATCCAAAGAGCAAGGGCATCTCTAGGCAATATGCCTGAGGTTGCCAACAGAATGATTAATGTGCTTAATAACAGAACTAGTGCTCAGCTGGCAGCAATGGGAATCTCTAGTAGAACTGAAACCATCCAGCTAATAAAGAGGGTCCTCACACTAAGAAACCTGGTACAAACACTGGAAAGAAGAAGCCAGGATATGCAGATAGAGGTTAATAAGTTCACAGACAAATTTGTGGCATTGCAAAACAGAGGTCTTCCTAGCTTACTGAACAGCGCAGGAAGACTACTTTCCCATGAACATTATGCCAAAAGGGTCAACACTTTTGCTACAAATTAGATCACAGAAAGGCCCAGTATTTCAGAAGAATCAGGGCCAACATCAGGGCAGAGTCTCTACAACAGGGTTGAGAACCTATTTTTCATCATGAATGAAATCCAACATTTGTTTGAAGTGCCTCCAAATTTCTACAAATACACAGAGGTAGATGAGACTCTAGAGGCAATCCTGAGACATCAATTGCCCACACAGGAATTCTGGACCAAAATGATACAGACAATACTGTAAACCAGTGCCTGTATTCAAGTTTTTTCATTTTTAAATATATAAGTTATCATGCACAGGAAAATTTTGACAAAATTAGCACGTATGGAAAACAATGGGCCGAGCCAACTCAGCAAAACTATTCGGCCACTAAAGCAACACTGACAGTCACAGGTGACAGGGCCGAAAAGATACAGGATAACAGAGCCACAAAGACACGTCATCCAGCATTTATAACAGAACATTCAACCGACTCAGTGGCCTCCAAAGGTCAAAAAAGTCTTCTGACAGAATTGAAGAGCATTTATGTTGAATTCAAAGCTGTAATAACTTCTTATCTGTTATTCTGTACAAGTTGGTGAACATATTTATTTCTCAGATGACTCAACGCTTCAGATATTTTGTATCACCGTTTGTATATATTCCCCCCTCTCATAAGTTTGTAGGTGGTTGTTGATTTCTCTTCTAGAGTTCCTTTTGCTGTAAATTTCCAGAGTATTAATACAAAAGTGATGGAATTTCCAAAGCTCTGTGTTATCTGAGGCATTTTGGTGTTTTGCTAAAAGTTACAGGATTCCTGTGTATTTCATGGCACAATAAGTCTTCCTTAAAACTCTTCGTTATGTGTTTTGTTATCTTTCCATAGCTCATTCATGTTTCTGTGTTTCATAGTTAATGGCAAAGAAAAAGAATAGTTCCAGGATTTATTCACAGAATACCCTGAACTCAATCTATGTTGTTATAAATGTTTTTCTTCAGTTATAGTCATAAGGTGTAATTCTTAACTGCTGCACCTCCAAACTATATCTTTCACAGTGATTGTTGTTTCAGGAATTCAAGTATGCTCCTGTGCAACATATCTCTTTCCTACACCCTCACCTTAGTGGAAAATTCTTAATTGCTTTTCACTGGTTAATCACATTTCATAATCACAATTTAAATTTTGTTTCGTGATGTATTTGAATGGCCCTGCAGTTTCAACAACTCAACTTGATATCTCAGACAACCTGTAGCCACAGACTCCATTGCCCAATGGACTAGAACTATCTGAAGATTTCCACCTTAGCTACAGAAGACATCCCTCAACCAAAACATAAAACCAAACCCTGAATTCATAACTAGCCTAAAATCTTCACAAAACAGAGACAAACCTTAAAGAGAGAGCCCTCTCTGATTACAGTTTGGCTAGAAGCTGTAATCCAAAGATTGGTTAGTGGTTACCCCGGCCGTATTCCCTTGGGAGTCAAAGGGAACAACCTGGGTGTTAACAACTTCCAAATGGCTTTGCAAGATAAAGCATACAACAGATGGAAGTATGGAAAAGTATAAGGCTCGTTTTGTTGCTCGTGGTTTCTCCCAGGAGGAAGGTATAGACTATGATGAGATATTTGCACCTGTTACCAGATATACGACCATCCGCTCGATCATAGCCGTTGCCGCTTCACAAGGATGGAACCTACATCAGATGGATGTCAAGAGCACGTTCTTGCATGGCTCGATCAAAGAAGAGGTCTACGTGGAGCAACCCGAAGGATTTGAGATTTATGATCGAAAATCTCATGTATGCAGGTTGAAGAAGGCTCTTTATGGGCTGAAGCAAGCACCCCGAGCATGGTATGAGAGGATCGACAGCTACTTGATGAAGCTGGGATTCACTAGGAGTGAAGCTGATCCTAACCTTTACTTTAAGGTTGAATATGACAAGCCTCTCATACTAGGTGTTGTATGTGTATGACCTCTTTCTAATAGGTGCATACCCTCTCATTCACAAATGTAAGAGGGAGTTGGATTCTGAATTTGAAATGAAGGACCTAGGACTGATGCACTATTTCCTAGGACTTGAAGTGTGGTAGAAGCCAAGGGAAATTTTCCTATCTCAAGGAAAATATGTGGTGAAGATTCTGAAAAGATTTTTTATGGTGGACTGCAAGCTAGTGACTATCTCAAGGATATTAACTTTCAGAAGTTATATGGTAGTGATGTCGGACTAGATTTGGGAAATGCCTCTGAGTTTCGAAAAGTCATTCGCGTTGATGTTCTTGGTGAAACTCCATCCGAACATATGTTTTGCAGTTAGCATTGTGAGCTCATATTTGGTTTAGCCTCACTAGATTGGTGCCAAGAATCTTCTAAGATGTCTTCAGGACACAATCTCTCATGGATTGAGATACACTGTCGGAAATATGAAACTGCATGATTACTGGAATGCTGATTAGGCAGTTGGAGCACTTTTTAGTGTTGTTTCTCTTTGGACATTGCTTCGATATAATGAATGAGCAGGAAGCAGAAGTCGGTTGCCATAAGCACCACCGAGACTGGATACATATCTACGAGTATGATCTCATATGAAGTTGCCTAGTTGGGGAAGCTCTTCACTGAGTTGTTTGAACACATACCACTGTGACTCTCGGTAACAACTAGAGGTGGGATTTGATTATTAAGGAATCCCGTATTCGTCGATTGCTCTAGTAGATAGACATCATCTGGGATATTCTAAGTTGATGAGAAAGGAGGCTCCTTTGCATTAAGATGATGTATAGGTCGATACACCTTGTCAAAGCCCCGAGGAAAGATCTAATATGTGATTTTCCCAAACAACTTTGAGTCATCAAGAAACCCTTGTACAAGGGTCCTGCATGTTGCATACATTAAGCTCTAGGAGCTCTGAGGGCTTGCAGCTCTTACTGGAGCAACATATGACCACAGGGTGACTCACCCTCCCCTAGTGCTGTGCACTAGAACAAGATGATTCGCTCTCTTGTGGGACAAGATGATTCGCTCTCCTGTGGAATAGGATGATTCACTCTCCTATGTAGCAGGATGATGTGTTCTCCTGTGAGGCCTAGATTGATGTGTTCTCCATGGCGATTGTAGCAGGATTGATGTGTTCTCCTGTGAGGCCTGGATTGATGTGTTCTCCATGGCGATTGTAGTAGGATTAATGTGTTCTCTTGTGAGAACGGGATTGATTAAGTTATCCTATCGAGGGATCCTACCCATGCAGTCTAGGACTCATGGGAACTACCTCTCATCTGATCAATGAGTAGGGAAATGAAGTTAGGGACCATAGTAGTACCGATGGATGCATCGATGTATCTACCGTACTCCCTACACTAGGATGACCTCCATTGATATGGGATCAATGATACTATTCTAGGACCAGTGGTAGGAGTTGTACCATACTATGACGTTGACTTCAGGTTGATTGAGACTGGTCTGGGACCAGTGGTACATACTCTGAGACTGACTTCGTGTCAGTGCAGTATTAGTCTGGGACCAGTGAGAATGGTACATACTATGACGCTAACTTCGGGTCGATTGAGACTGGTTTGGGACCAATGGTACACTCTTTGAGACTGCGATACTAGTTTGGGACCAGTGGTAGGAGTGGTACCTACTATGAAGCTGACTTTGGGTCGGTTGAGACTGGTCTGGGACCAGTGGTATGCACTCTGAGACTGACTTTGAGTCAGTGGAGGATGATACTAGTTTGGGACCAGTGGAGTTGTACTCACTATGACGCTGACTTTAGATTAGTTGAGACTGGTTTGGAACTAGTGGTACATACTCTGAGACTAACTTTGAGTCAGTATGATACATCCTCGATCATTTCTTCTTCTTCATAATTCAGACAAAAGCATAGCAAAACAAAAAAATGCAAGAGCAGAGAAGAATAGAGCAAAGCAACACAGATCAGTACAGGGAAGATCAAGACAAAGCAAAACATGCAGAATAGAGCAGAGTAGGACAAGGGTCAGGCTATGCAGGGCAATGCATTTGATGGATGAATAGTAACGACCGATAAATAGATTGTAGGTGAAGTTCTCCCTAGTTGAGAGGGAGTGTTAAAATTGGAAACTAGGGAAAAACTTCATGTGGGTCATCTTATTCATGGCTGATCATATTTTTATTAGATTCCTCTCGTCGAGAGGTGTAGGATTGATATAAATATCATCCGATTCCGATAAGTATTCATGGAGATATGAATTTATTTTGATTATGGAATTATTATCAAGTCGACCTACAACTCATGTAGGCTCAGAAGCCCAACAGTCGCATCTATTCAAGCACCAACATTGTGCATAAATTCAGGAGGACTTTTTCTCATTTGGACTCACTCATCTCGTCACATCTCTCTCTCTCTACTGTGCAGAAAAGGGTCTCTCCCTCACACATGTGAAGCCAGAAGCTACTGAAACTGAATCTGCAACTGCAAAAGTAAATATTGACATGTTTGGACTAGAAGATCTTCTCATATGAACTATGTTGTAGGTTTATCTAAACCTCCTATGAAAGCTGCAACTTTTGGTGGTGGAATCAAGTCAATCCGATAGACGGTTTGCAAGATATCAGCTACCCTAGTTTGAAGGAAGCTGTTGAAACTGAAGCTGCAACTGCAGAAGTAAACCTACATGGACTAGAAGATATCCTCATTTAGACTACACTATAGGTTCTTCTAAACCTCCTCTGAAAGCCACAACTTTTTTTGGTGGAATCAAGTTAATCTGACGGACGGTTTGTAAGATATCGACTACCCTAGTTTGAAGGAAGCTGCTGAAACTGAAGCTGCAACTACAAAAGTAAACATTGACCTGAGTGGACTAGAAGATCTCCTCATCTGAGCTACGCTATAGGTTCATCTGAACCTCCTCTAGAAGCTGAAATATTGGTGGTGGGATCAAGCTGATCCAACGGTCAGTTTGTGAGATATCGTCTGCCCTAGTTTGATGATAAAGCACTAATGTTGATTCTATTGATCTAGGGTTTGCTATTACTGATATGAATTAGATTTATTGTACTATTTATCTCTGTTGATTTATTAAAGATAAAAGAAGATTTAATCAAAGGGTTTCCCCACACATTGTGGGGTTTGTCCCTAGCTAGCCGCCACATCTTGTGTCTCTTGCCTTGGTTTGTTTTATGTCGATCATTTAATGGTCTATCCACACTTTACTTTATGTACATCTGATTGCTAGTCTATGGAATATAATAAGGAAAAGAAGTAAACTGTTATAAGCATATAACATACCATTACTTAACAGGTCTAAGTGTTTGAGCCTAACTCTAATACCATTTGTAACGTACCTCCTCAGCCTACCCTGGAAATTTGCTAATAGATTACCATTCAGGTGAAATTTTTCGCTATTTATGGTTAAGATTGAACCCTAGTCAAGGGTATCTTTATCCCACCAGTATATCCTTATTAAAATTTATATAATAGAATCCATAGTCATTATCGATGTGGACCACAGAGTGGGAGGATGTGGACTTTTAAGTTTGCCTATAGAGCTTATATGTCTAATAAATATTAAGCATGATCTATTAGATGTAGGAAAGGACTAACCACAACATGCAACCCATAATAATTTACTTGATTAATCCATTTAAAATTTATGGGCCTTAATTTAACTCTACTATCATGGTCCTACATCATGATTATATCCTTCTTTCATCATGCATAACTAACTAGTTTTGCATAACTAGATAGAAGTCTTAGAACATGCATGGTTCATATAGCTTGGTTCTGAGACCATATAACTACCATTATTACAATTATTCTGCAAGCATAAACGTTTACCGAGTTATGACACAACACTAGAGATATCATATCATTATAGGCATACTAGTTACCTTAGTCAACCTGGTGATATTCAAGTTAAATTCACTGGATATCTATATTCCAGTTAGATTCGTTGGATATATTGCAAACCCATATATGCATAATCAAAACGATATACCATTAATTCCTTATATTGCATGCATGAAAATATGAAAACGACTAAGGCATGCTATCCTTTCTTATCAATGTAAAGATAATCTTAATAACTTTGATATGCATATGAGATCACATGACAGTCACATGCATTATTTAATCCATCATTTCCATAAGAGAGGTAATTAAGCAATCCATATAACTGAATTGTATAATTTAACATCCTAATAAGTAAGGATTAACATGAAACACATACCATGGAAGTGAATGTCATTAGAATAGAGGGAAACACCATTAAATCTATTAATACACAAGCACATGTAATTCATTCAAACATTCTCATGGCGAAGAACTAAGAAATCTTCTCATAAGAAAATTGGAACAATAACAGAGAGAGAGTAAGAATCAACATACAAAACATTCCACGCATATGACACCAACTAAACGCTCACTTGGAGAGCAGAGCACCACCACTCAACCATGAATCACGTCTGATTCCTCCTGAGCCAAGGTTCTTGCTAAGGATCAAATGACCTCAATTGATAAATGCACTAGGTATTTAATACCTTGTTTCATGATTTAGTTTCGATTAGCGGTGCCCCGCTTTATGGGTTTTTCCATTTGCCTAGGTCTTTTTCGGAAGAGATCGTCTTTATCTCCCATGAGGCTTTTCCTCATAAAATCTTGCCTTTATCTCCCGCAAAGCTTTTATGTCCGATGGATCTTTATCTCCCATCTATCTGATGGATCTCCAATCCATCCAAGCTTATCTAAAATCACATCTAGAATCTTTATCATGAAATATTCATCTTTGTCCCATTCTTCAATGGGATTTGGGAAGAATCACCTCTCTATTGGTGCTCCACCCTCCAAGTGATTTATTTTATTAATTTAATTAATCACACATTTGTTTTTCATATTACATATCACCTAGCTTTCCTCAGCTTAGGTTTAGAATAGTTTAACCCACAAAGGAGGGTATCACACCTAGCTTTCTTCAACTTAGGCTTATAATCATTTCACACACAAGGGAGGATATCACACCTAGCTTTAACTCATCTTAGGTTTAAAATAATTTGACACACAAAAGAGGGGTATTACAATCTCTTTCCATACACAAAGAATTCCCATATATTGTATGAGCTCATATGGAAGCAGTTCCGACCTATCTACACATAAGGCTTCGGTCCTGTAAGGAATTTGAGGTTGTTAGCATCGAATGGTGATCCATATAATTGACCAGAGTTCCCGAAAATGGTATTAACCATTTCATAAACTTCTTGTTAATTTGGTAATTCGATTGTTAGAATTGTTTTAATATAACGTCTCCAAAAGAAATGATAAGAATCATTTTTCTTAATAAAGTGAGAGGGTGACTTACGAACGATATTTTCAAAAGTTTGTTTATGCTTTTTAATATAGTGCTTAGCACCTTCGTATCTGGAGTAATTTTACAAGCGGAAATTTTGTAAGGGGTATTTGTCGCTAGCGTAAAAGCTCTAGTGTAGTTCGACTTGGTACCAAAGTTGTTATTCCGGAGACCTTTCCACTTGTGGGTCTTATTGTGGCGTTTATTATTTTGATCCAGAATAATCAAAATATTGTTTGCATGTTGTTGTATTGGTTTAGAAGTTCGAACTGTGTCGACGATCGAGGTTGATCCAGTGAGGGATCACCCTTTTTATCGTGCATGGTCTGCATGTGTGTCAAACTGATGCTTGAAGCATAAGCATTGTTGTTTGTTTTACTAACGTTTAACCTAGAGACATCTTCTATGCGCATTTGCCTCTAGAGTGATCTTAACTAGGCGATTCTACCGTGTACAGGCCGTTTAACTGTGCATGAAAATTGAAATGTCAAAAGTGAATCATAATTTTAAACTATAAATTTAAAAATTGAAATTGACGATAAATTGTGAAATATAGAAAAGATTGGATTTTCTAGTTGAACATCATTAACATGCATTTTATAAACCATTTTTTGGTGCTGTAGAATTATAATACTTTACTATTGTGCACAACGTTATAGAACTAGAATACTTTGCTTTGGTAAGTATGGAATAAGATATAAAGCACAACGTTGTTCTTCTATATTCAAACTCACTTACTATCATCTCTGTGAACAAATGGTAAAATCCAATGGCAAGTGGACACATATGAGAGCACGTGCCTTGAAAATTTTCAATAAGGATGGATGGCGACTAGTTGGTACTTGTTCATTCACTTTGGTAGAAATGGCTTTTGGGAAGCCTGAATAAAATATAAAGCACAACAATATGGTTTTATAGTCAATCTCATTGTCCTCAGTCTGAACAAATGTCAAAATCCGAGAGAATGGAGTAATATCAGAGAATGCGCGTTGAAAAATGAGCAAATCCGATAGCAAATACAGTAATATGAGAGCATATGCCTTGAAAAATAAAGAAGAAACAATGATGGAAGGCATGATTTTCCTGGAAAAACGCACAATCGAATTATCGTACAGTATATATTTACTCAATTATACTATGATTTTTAAAATTAGATATTTTTAATAAATATGTAACTGTAATATTTTTATTTTTTCCTGATTTATTTTACATTATATTATTTATTTCGGGATTGATTTTACACTATATTAAATTTAATTATATAATAATAATAATAATATCTATTTTTAAGGTCAGAGTCGAGCAGGACACCAAATTGGTGTATGAGACCTCCTTGTTTGTGGGACAAGGACAAAGGAATACATACTCTACCCCCTCTAGTTTTGAACCTGTGACCTCTTAGGAGGAAACACATGCTCTTAACCATTAGGCCCACTCAAACTGTATACATGTATTTGGTTTTATTTAGAGAAATACTTTTAATGTTTATTTTTGAAGTGTCAATAATAGAATATTAATGTAAATTAATTTTAGTTTCAATTTTTTTTATGTGATTATCAATATTATTATTATTTTTTTAATGTAGATCTTTTTAGATTATAAAATTTCAGGAAAGCTTTAGATATTAATGATTGGCTAGGGATCATGATATATTTACAGTGAAGACGGATCTAGGTTAATTCCAAATGTATATTGTGAGAGATTGTGAGCATTTAATAATTAAGAATATGTGTTTGCTAGTAGAGTGCGTATATATCTCTAGACTTTAGTTCTTCAATTGTTGTCTTAGGTAGTTCCCTTGTCCCACAAACAAGGTGGTCTCATACACCAATTTAGTGTCTCCCTAATCTATGACCTCAAAATTATATTATTGGCATTATATGTTTTAGATGAATTGGATCCTTTCAGAATATGAGCATATACCTTTCAAATGTTGTAGATGCCATGAGTACAAGCCTCTGTTTCATGCGTGCCCTCTAAACCAGAGTGAGGCGCAAGAAGCATCAAATGCAAATGGAAAAACTAAAGCAAAGGAAGATGCAGAGGGCTTCGAGGAAGTCCAAAGAAGGAAAAGGAACCAGAGAAACCCTTCAAGCACAAGTCAAGAATAGAGCGGAAAAGGCCCTCGAAACCGCAACTACTACGAAGTCCTTTAGGAGGAAGAGGAGGGTATGGAAACTCCCAACACAAATACAGGTCTGGAAAATCACCTAATCCCTTAGAAGGGGGGGAACAATATTAAAAGAAAAGTGGAGGAGGAACCTCAGGAAAAAGAAGTCTCCATGCAAACGGTGGACCAAGCTAACATGGAGATCGATAGTCAGAAGGAGGATCTCAGTACAGAAGAACAAGTAATGAAAAGATTATTGAATGAATGGCGACATCTAGATGAGAGATTCATCCTAGAGGATCAAAAACAACTATACAAAGAAACTTTTCAACAATACAAAGCCAAGCAAGGAATGACAACCATGGACCAACCGAAGCATCTGGGCTCCCAAGTAATCTGCGTTCTGGAACAAGGAATTCAAGGGAAAGGAGGAAAGAAGCCGAGAAGGAAAAACTTGAGAAAATCCATCCATATGGTAAGAAAAATGTCGGTAAACTTTGGAAGGGTGGTATCGCTATCAGCGGTATTCCACCAACTCAATACACCCTTGAAATGATCGTTACATCCTGTAATGTATGAGGCCTCAACATCAGGGGAAAACAAAGGTATGTAAAGGATAGACTTAAAAGTGATACACCAAGTATCATGATAATACAAGAAACCAAGGTTCCTGAAGTAAAGATGAAGGAAATTCTCAAAAGCTACAAACCTTAGTACGAATTAATAGCTCATGATGTTATGGGTAGTGCTGGAGGCCTAGTTATCCTCTTAAATCTGGTGGAAATAATCCTTGAGGATTGGGTTAGCCTACCAAGGATACTCTCAGAAAACTTTCTCCACATTGGATCCAGAGATTGGTTCCTCTTGAAAGGGGTTTATGACCCTCACATTCCAAGAGAAAAGGGGGTTTTCCTCCAGAACCCAACAAATTTGAGGAAAAAATACCTTGAATATCCGTGGATAATAGGTGGAAATTTCAACATGATATCATCATTAGTAGAAAAGGAGGGACTCGTCGAACAAAGGAAAATATGGAATAATTTAGGGATCTTATAGCGGATTTTCACTTAGGGGACCTGCACACGAATAATGGAGTCTATACTTGGAACAACAGATACAGTGGAAGCCACTAAATCTGATCCAAAATGGATCTTGGATAAACCTCTAAGTCTAATAGACTTCATATAAGAGGTAAAAGGTGCTAAATGGCACAAATCCTTTTTAAATCCGAGTTGGATAAAGAAAAGGCTTTTTAAAGGGAAATCACATCAGAAGAGGTTAAAGGGAGACTTAAGTGGAGATGGAAGGACTCCCTGATTGTGACCTCCAATATGACGCATCAGAGGAAGGCCTTCATGCGATATCGGAACCCTGGGCAAGTGATTTGTGATTGCGATCAACGGATCGGTGATCGGCGCAATGAAAGGGAAGTTGTACAGGCCTCGAGCCATTGAACATAGTGATTGCAATATGCCAGTAAGGTGATAGCGATACTCCGATGCGATCGGCGATCGACGATCGATGATCGGATCACACAAATACAAAGGATCATCACATATGCGATAGAGCGACTTGCAATAGTCTCGATAAAGTGATTGTGATAAGCCGATAAAGCGATCGGCCATAGTTGATCGCATCGCAAAAAGACATGGGAGATGGACCATGACTCTTGGGCAGGGCGATATGCGATATGGGATAAAGAGCATGGACTCGAAAGGTTTTATGGACGAGATTGAATATAATTTGAAATCTGGATTTGCGGATTTTCTTTGTATTTCTGTATATTTGGGTTTCTTAGCTTTACGCCTCTGCGATTGTGATATTGTGACCAAAGGCGGACTCGATGGGATTATAAGCACGATTTCATATAATTTGAGATCCGACTTAAAGACTCATAATTTGTTTTCATGAGTTTTTCCTGTTTATTTTTGTTATATGCATAATTCAGGATTTCTGCACAAGAAGGCCAAATGACCGGGTTTCCTATGCCCACCAGTTCAGTCCAATTACAAACTGATTCATTTGTGAAATAGTCGGGTTTCCAGGCGTTAGAGGATGGTAACCAAATAGTTACAAATACACAGAGAACAATATTGACAGAGGATTCGCAAAGAGGCCGAGAGCACTACCATGAATACAAAGAGAGAGAAGGTTGAGGCAAAGTAGTGAGAAAAGGAAACTTTGAGAAGCCCAGAGCTATTTGAATGTTGAAGAATCCAAAGGGAAAGCTCAGTATATGCCAGGAGGGTAGTCTGCAGAGTGAGGAAGGCTCGCATAGAGAAAAATGCTTCAGTGAATGCATGAGCAGAGTAAGGAGGTTGGGGGATCCATTGGAAGGCTGAGTGAATGATTAGATGCCAGGGAAATCAGAGTGCTTAACAGAGCATAGCCACCAGAGGTTGGAAAGGAAGAGCAAGAGCGCTTAACAGAACTGAGAGCCAGAGCAAGAGCTAGAGCCGAGAGTTAGAGCCAGAGCCAAGAGCCGGAGCCAGAGCCAGAGCCAGAGCCAGAGCTAAGAGCTAGAGCTAGAGATAGAGCCAAGAGCTAGATCCAGAGCTAAGAGCCAAAGTGAGAGCAAGAGCCAAGAGCCAGATCCAGAGCCAGAGCCAGAGTCGAGAGCCAGAGCCAGAGCCAGAGCTAGAGCCAAGAGCTAGAGCTAGAGCTAGAGCCAGAGCCAGAGCCAAAGCTAGAGCCGAGAGTGAGAGGCAAGAGCCGAGAGCCAGAGAGCCAAATAGCTAGGGATAAAAATGGTATTCTAAGCCCAATGGTTTAGTCGTAACCCATTGGATTTGAGTGTGTAACTTGTAAAAGAATTCAGCCATAATCCCAAAGAGTCTAATCGAGTTGATTAGAGCTCAAGGAGACGTAGCCCAAGATGTTTGGATGAACTCCATATTTGTTTGTTGTCTCCTGTGGTTTGCTTATTTGTTGCTTTATTTACTGTTATATGCATTTCATATTAGTTTAAGCAAATGAACATAAGCACTTAACAATTAAAGGCAAACAAAAGCATACACCTATTTCAAGCCCTTTAATTCGGAAAATTATCAATCATAAGCATAGATCTTGGAAATATATAAGCTTTGGAGTGGGAGAGGTTCTTGTAAGCTGACAAGAAGCCTTTAGTGCCCCATTTCAGATCAGGTGGTATCAAAGCATCAGGTTGATTAACCCCACCTTCAACGAAGGAGATATCAGAACTGGTTATATAAGAGTAAGTTATACTAGAGCAGGTTGATTAATGATGCAAGTGGTATCAGATCAGAATGCTTGATTGACAAAGCAATTTATATGCTTGTTTGACTTGAAAGGTGTTCAAATAATCAAATTTTTCTATTTGATTGTTTGTAATCTGACTGTTGTTTGAGTTGCAAAGTTTCAGGGAAAGCCATTGATAAGCTAAGTCCAGGAGAGGACAAGAAGGAAGAAGGGCTGAAGACATTCTCCTTATCCCAAAGGACCTCAAAGAAATCCTTGAAGCACAAGAGGTTTGTTGCAAAAGGTTGCTTGAATAAGTTCTTTGTTAATCTTGTTAAAAGTTCTTTTGTTCATTCTGATAATGACAACTTCTACAAGTGAGTCCTCAAATTCTTCTTTCTTCATAAGAGTCTTTGATGAAGACAAGAAGCAATACTTGTTCACCATGATGGATATTGTGAGAGAAATGTATGAGGATGGAAGGAAGAGCATCATACTTTGAGAGCTGTTGAATTCCATGAAGGAAGAGAAGCAGTTGGTTTCTAACAAATTACAGGAAATGGAGAGACAACTTCATATTGAAAATATGAAACTGAAAAGGATGCATGAGTTGGAGACACAACTCCTTGTTGCCAAAGAAGCCTTGGTCAAGTATCAACTTGAAGAAGAGGTAAACAATTCTTGCTTGTCTTCAAATTCTTCTAAGAATGTTTATGTTGGTTCTTTTGAAAAACATACCAGAGGCATAGGGTCCAAGTTAATGTCCAAGATGGGCTATGAAGGGAAAGGCTTGGGCAAATAATCACAGGGTATTGTTGAGCCAATAATGGTTGAGGAAAGGCCTAAGTATTTGGGTCTTGGCTATGGAAAATCTTATGGAGAAAGTTCCAAAGCTGCCATGAAGACAATTGAAATAGTTTCAAGAAGGAGTTTCATTTCAAGTCTTCTACCTCAAGAGTGTAAACATTGTATTCATGGGGAATGCAATAGTTTGAAAAAACATTTTCAGGAAGAAGGCTTTCTTAAGCATACACTTGAATCAGAGAGTTGTGGAAACTCTGCAAGCCTTGAAGAGATTGATGGTGTTCCAAAGGGAGCCACTTCTTCATTTGATTCACCTCCTCATGAAGGTAATAAAGGTGAAAAAGAAAGGTATAAATCTAGTTCTAATCATATTCCTTTCGATTATGTTCAACATGGTAAATTTCCATATAAGCATTGGAAAAGAATTGCATGTTCCTTTTGTGGTTTGGTTAACCATAATGTTTCTAGATGTTGGAAGAGAATGGCCACATACAGGAAACTTTTGACCGAAAAGAAGCAAGAATCCAAAGGTCCATTGGACAAGGAAAATCATGATGTCAAGAGGATGCACATGTGTTGCACTTACTTCCATAAGCAAGGACATATTGCTGAAAGGTGTTGGACTTTGAATCCAACAATGCTTCCACGAAAGTTGAAGAAGGTGGAAAGAGAAAATGGCAGGAATGGGAAGAAAGGTTCCATGATTGATGTGTTTTAGGATGATTCACATCTGATGCTGATGTGTAGACAAAGGTAAGACCTTTGAAATGGATTGGTAGGAAATGGTTAGAGTTCTTATCCAATTAGGGTTGCATGTCTTTTGAAAATGCATCAAATCAATAGAATGCATTTCTTTGTTAATGGAATGCAAGTTGTAGGATTCCACCAAGAAGGTAAATGAAAAAGTTGAGTAGGAGACTCAATTTATTGTTGCAACGTTATATTCATTTCAGCTTCGAAAGTATAGTGTACTTAAGAGAAAGTTGAAGGATGAAATGGATGCATGAGCATGATATGTATGAACACAAGGATGTTGATGATTTCCCTGTATTTGAACATGTATGTGTGATTAACTTGAAAGTTTGATTATTTTGTTGTAAACATGCATGTAATGTAATATTGACTTCAGAGAAGTTGATTTGGTCTCCAAGATGGATATAATGATGAAGTGTTTCATATTTGAAAAGGGATCCTAAAGTTATTTTTCTACATGCTTGACTTGAAGGGTCAATTGCTTTAAAGGCATGCTTTGTTGGCTTGTTATCTAGTCAATCATTTGTATGCAAATGTAAAGACATGGAGGTGTTCACAAGATATGAAATCTGTTTCTTTTGTTGAAGCAGGAGTTTAGGCCATCCAGTTGTTGTTTGTAATCCTGTTGTTGTTAACAGTTGTTGTTGACAGTATGTCAAACAGGTACAATGATGGATCCCACTTGGGATTTGAAACGTTGGTATAAAGATGTTGAAACTGTGGATTCTCCGATCAATAAAAAAGGTACAATGAAAATTTTGTGAAGCAAATGTAACTTCACATTGGTTTGAGCCACCTTGGATGAATGATCAAGGCAGAGAAGTTCAAACTACCTTCTATGACCTTCTCAGCAGGAGTTCTACAGGAAGTCCAGGAGGAAGACCGTTCTTCCTAGGGGGACAAGCACATCTAGGAAGGGACGGTTCAAAGGCTTTGGTTGAGAGGCACTATGCAAGGCAAGTGTATGGAGGCTGAAAGAAGAGGGTGAGGTACTCTCATTTACTATTCAAATCAATATATCAATATTTTGGAGTCCAAAATATTTTTAGTGGGAAGGCATGATCCAAAATGGATCTTGGATAAACCTCTAAGTCTAAGAGACTTCATATAAGAGGTAAAAGGTGCTAAATGGCACATATCCTTTGTAAATCCAATTCGGATAAAGAAAAGGCTCTTTAAAGGGAAATCGCATCAGAAGAGGTTAAAGGGAGGACCTAAGCGGAGATGGAACGACTCCTCGATTGCGACCTGTGATATATCGCATCGAATGAAGGCCTTCATGCAATATCGGAACCCTGGGAAAGCGATTTGTGATTGCGATCGGCGGATCAGCGATCAGCAAAGTCAAAGGGAAGTTTTACAGGCCTCGGGCCATTGAACACAATGATTGTGATATGCCGATAAAGCGATAGCGATACGCCGATGCAATCAGCGATTGACGATCGGCAATCAGATTGCACAAATATGAAGGGTCATCACATATGCAATAGAGCGACTTGCGATAGCGCTGATAAAGCAATTGCAATATGCTGATAAAGCGATTGGCAATAATTGATCGCATCACAAAAAGGCATGGGAGATGGACCATGACTCTTGGGCAGCGTGATATGTAATATGCGATAAAGAGCACAGACCCGAAAGGTTTTATGGATGTGATTGAATATAATTTGAAATCTAGATTTATAGATTTTCTTTGTATTTCTGTATATTTGGGTTTCTTGGCCTTACGCCTGTGCGATTGCGATATTGTGACCAAAGGCAGACTCGACAGGATTATAAGCACGATTTCATATAATTTGAGATTCGGCTTAAAGACTCATGACATGTTTTCGTGAGTTTCGCCTGTGTATTTCCGTTATATGCCTAATTTGGGATATCTACATAGGAAGGCCAAACAACCGAGTTTCTTGTGCCAGTCGCTTCATTCCAGTTGCAACCTGATTATTTTGTGAAACAGTTGGGTTTCCAGGCATTAGAGGACGATAACCAAATGGTGACAAATACACAGAGAATAGAATTGGCAGAGGATTCGCACAGACGCCGAGAGCACTGCCATGAAGACACAGAGAGAGGAGGCTAATGAAGAGTAATGTCTAGAGGTAGCTTGGAGAAGCCCATAACTATTCGAACGCTGAGGAATTGAAAGGGAAAGCTCAATATATGCCAGGAGGGCAGTCTACGAAGTGATGAAGGCTCGCATAGAGAAAAATGCTTCAGTGAATGTGTGCGTAGAGTAACGAGGTTGGGGGATCCATTGGAAGGCCCAGTGAATTCTCAGATGGTGGAGAAAGCAGAGCGCTTAACAGAGCATAGCCACCAGAGGTTGGAAAGGTAGAGTGAGACATTTAACAAAGCCGAGAGCTAGAGTGAGAGCCAGGGCCAAGAGCCAGAGCTAGAGCAAGATCCAAGAGCAAGAGCCAGAGCCATAGCCAAAGTCGAGTGCCAGATCTAGATCTAGAGCCAAGAACCAGAGCCAAAGCCAGAGCCAGAGCCAGAGCCAAAACAAGAGCCAGAGCCAAGATCCAGAGCCAAAGCTGAGAGTCGGGTCCAAGAGCTGAGAGCCAGAGAGCCAAATGGCCAGGGATAAAAATGGTATTCTAAGCCTATTGGGTCAATCATAACCTATTGGAGTTGAGTGTGGAACCTATAAAAGAATTCAACCATAATCCCAAAGAGTCTAATCGAGTTGATTAGAGCTCAAGGAGACGTAGCCCAAGAGGTTTGGGTCAACTCCATACTATATTGTTGTCTCCTGTGGTTTGCTTATTTGCTGCTTTATTTACTGTTATAAGCATTTCATATCAATTTAAGAAAATGAATATAAGCAATTAACAGTTAAAGGAAAACAAAAGCATACACCTAGTTCAAGTGCTTTAATTCCAAAAATTGTCAATCATAAGCATATATCTTGGAAATATATAAGCTTTGGAGTGGGAGAGGTTCTTGTAGGCTAACAAGAAGCCTTTAGTGCCCCATTTCAGATCAAAATCGCTTGTCAGTTGGATAGGTATCTAATCTCTTAACAAATCATAAGTATAAACATCTTCTTTGAGACATCGATTGTTCCCTTTATATTATATGATCATTGGCCTATATGCCTGGAGATGGAATTAAAAATCAAACCCAAGAATCACCCATCTCGATTTGAGGCTGTTTGGTTAAGGAACCTTAACTTGATGAAAAAAATTGAAGAATGGTGGAGGAACAGTAAATAGAGAGGGAGAAACTGCATGCATACCTTCCAACCGAAATTGAAGGAGATCAAACAAAAGATATATAAATGTAATACGCAATATTTCGATCATATTATGAAAGATCAACATCATTTGAATAATAAAATCCAAGATGGAAAACAACATATGATTCAACAAGGAAGATTTGATAATCTGGTGAAAGTGGAAGGACAGTTAATTAATGAGATAGAGGGACAAAGAAAACATGAAGAGATATTATGGAAGAAGAAATCAAGGGTTAATTGGTTGCGATAAGGAGAATGGAATACTCATTTCTTCCACAAAGCTATGATTCAGCATAGGCAACACAATCGGATTTACTCTTTGAAATATGTAGATGGGAATCAAATGGTACAAGATGAGGATATGGAGGTGTTGGCATGAGGGGGCCTGACTCATGTTCAAATTGAATGAGCCAAACAAATCCCTACAATACTGGCCCTTTCGGCATCAACCCACGGTGCGTGCACTGACGTCTCACCTGAAGCAGTATGGGGGATGCTAGAACAAAGTTTCTGCATCTTGGAGATGTCTGAGGAGTCAATTTAGTCCAACTGTGAATACCTTCGTTCAGGTCATTTCATGCATTCTCCTAACCTGCGAGACCTTCGCGATCTATTGTAACAACCTTCACGCAACCCTAACTAGGGGCTGAGGTGCTTTCACGCTGCTAGGGCAGTGATCTGTGCTATTTCCTCAAGTTACACCATGGGTCTTACTTATCTTCTTATAATTGTTAGTTAGCTTCGTGAAATAGATACTTTATCTTTTATTCACTTAATCAACACAATCATATAAGTTCGCGCACCTGATAGACAGTGAAATTGCAATTCATACCCAATACATTCAATGCACAAAATAGGAAAAAGATACACATAAATTATATGAAACTTCTCTTTATTACTTCTCCAATGGTTACAGACTCGACTCACCCTGCCCACTCAGCTGCGGACTACTAGGCCTCTGTGCACTCAGCTATGGAGCCTTCTCCTACTCTACAACCCAAGAGTCAACTCTACATTTAGATAAGACTCAATTCTTCATCCTTCATTCATGAATTCCTTCTTTCCTATTAACAACTTAGAGCCTCACTCTATTTATACAATCCCATGGTCCGCGAACCATGGGTATATCTATAAAGCCGACATTACATTACAAAAATGAGGGTGGACAACCCTATGACTCATTTACAAGCTTGCGCTCTGTGCCCACAAACCGCAGAGTCTTTACATCATATCTAGTCAAAATTTGGGCTTTAAGCCACAAAACTTCCCTTGGGGGATCCTGCGCCCAACAGGCCCCCAACACAAACATCGTGACTCGCCCTCGACTCACTCTATCGGTGTAGAGATATTCACATGGAGACCTCCCAACTCTGCCCGGACCACTGCAAGGTCGGCAACGCACTGAGCGACTACCTGCTATACCTCTTAGACGCTCTATTCAAAGACCTCGTACCTGAACTGCTTCCCTGCATCTGCTCCTGCGTTCCTTGCATCTGCGCAAGCTTGGCTTCAATTGAGGCTATAATGATGAAGTCCTCATCAATCCATGGTTGGACACGCGCCTTCAAAACCAGTTCCTTCTGTTGCACCGCATCTACCTACTCCTTGAGCACTTTTTCTTATTGCATTCGAGCAAGCCTTTGTGTAAGAGTCGTCATCTACATGGTCCCTTTTATATCATCTTACTTTTGCTGCAGCTCACACGCCTATGTTTCTAGGCACTATATGTTCAGGTCCTCCTACAGAGTGGTGAGGACCTCGAACAACTCTTCAAATAATTTGGTGTAGTCCTTCACTACAGTGTTGATCTCCTCTATTCTGGTTCTAATGGCGGTGGTGCATTGTTCCCTCACCTCTAGTGGAGTTGAAGGTTGCGCCTTCAACTGCAGCTCATCTATTTGAAGGTTCATGTCCAGGTAAACCTTAGCCATCTCTTCCTTTGCCTTGTGCACCCCTACGGCTAGCCTTCAGATGCGTGCCTCTGCTGGTGCCTCTGTTGGGATGGCCAACTCAGGGACCATCTAGCAAGCTTCTTCAACCACCTGCATAATCTATCGGTTCTATGCCACTACCTCGTCGTGCTACAGGCTCAGTTGTTCCATGTTAATTCATTTTTCGCTCATTACCTCGACCGCGTGATTGTCCCTCGCCTGCAGCTTTGTAGTCACTCCATCCTGTAGAACATAGAGCGACTCCCATGGGAGTGCAACCATGTTTATCCCAACTCCCTTCATCGCACTAACCATAGGCCTGTCAGCCTCATTTTCTGTAACCAGTGGACCTTTAGACAGCACTATAGTGTTGGTTGTGTGGGTGCGCAACATTTCCTCAGCTGTGGCCGTGCCTACTGTGAGGTTGGTCGATAAAGTACCATCCTGAGGAGTGCATACCTGCAACTCCTATATCTATGCCCGGAGGGCCCCTAACACCATTTGATTTTCCTCCATGAACTGCTGGAGGGACTCCGCGGTAACTTCATGCATTGTCTCCCCTATATCAGGTAGATCCCCCTGAGTGAGGGTGATCGGGTTGAAACAAGTCTTAGAGGCTTTTGACTTTTTCTGCGGCTCCACCTGCTCTCTCGAGCACTATCGCTTCAGCTTTGTGGAAGTTGATTGTGGTTCTATGCAACATTCCTTTTTTTTGGGCTCTTGTTCAAGCGAGGGTGACTTCAGGTGCTCGTGCTCCTTTTCTATTGCCTTCTGTTCTTCTACTACTAGCTTCTCACCATCCTGTGCCTCATTGGCCTTGGCTCCTACTACTTTGTTCGTTCTATTCTCTGCCAACTACGCCATTCATAATATTGCCTCCTCCTTTATCCTCTGCGTAGTGGACTTCTCTGATTCCACCGCAGAGCTGGCTGGAGCGCGCCACTCTGATGGCCATGACTCAAGCACGGTGAATATGACATCGTTCATGGCTAGGTATGGGAGCTTGTTCCATTTCTTCACAGGATCCTTGCACGCTCGGATATATATGTGATGGAAGTCCACCTTGAACTCTGGGAAAATCTGCAAACTATTGGAGAGAGTGGGTGATAATCACGTCTTGCAGTTAATCTCCATTATGATATTCATCTCCATGAACAACAAGAATATTTTGTTTTCTCTGATCCTCTGTGCATCTTTAGTTGCCCACAGTGAAGTGTACCTTGTTGCCTCCGGAAGATCCTTCACAATCGTGGGGAACTGGCTATCCTCATGCAATTCCCAAGCCACCAGCACTATGGATAGCAGAATCCATGCATAGTGGAAAGTCTTCCTCTGTTCCTGTGCCTCGTGACAATTTTCTAGGAACTCCTTGCACAAGTACTCCAACCAGTTAAACTAGACCCCATCTGTGCACTGCGCAGAAAGTGCAACCACTGATGCGGGCACCTCATCCATGCGCCACTTCCGTATAACCTTGCTAGCCAGTATCTGGGTCCCAACTCTTACTGCATTATCGTTGATACGGGAGATTGCATACCCTCTCTTCTTCTTCTCCAGCTTGAATATTTTCTTCATGGCCTCTGTGATGGCCAAATTGTTTCTCTTACCCACTGAAATATCCTTTGGGTCCTCCCCCTTTTAAGGGAGTCAGGTAGTTCTATGAATTAGGTGGTCTATGATGGGGATGGGTTCTTCCAGCCAGAAGCACCCATCATGCACCAAGCAGAGCAGCTGCCTAATGACAAAAATAGTTAATGGGGTACGATGGTAATGCAGCACCCATAGTAGGTTTAACAACCCTGCTTTCTCTACTCCACACAGCCACTTGTGTGGCTCCAACTCTATGACTCCCACTGATGTGTTTTTCTTTGGCAACATTAGCTATGTAATTGCCAAGTGTGGGAATTTCTCGTGGTTTGCGGGATTCGAATATTCAAAATTTAGAACCGACACCCATCCTAAGTGCACTCCTTCAAAATGATATCATTGGGGAATAGTGGAGTCTGCAGAGAGATTTTTCTCTCATCTAGGTCCTTAGGCACCCTTGCTTTCCCTTTTCGTGGAGGAACATACATGGGCAACTTGGTCATAGGCTCCGCACCCTGGGTTTCTTCCTCCATTTCCTCATCCTCCTCCTCTTCGACTAGGATTTCCTCAAGGTCTTCCTCCTCCTCATCAGCTTCCAAATTAATCACCTTCCCCTTTTATTCCATGGTAAATTTAGTTCTTAGTAGGTTTCTAGGGGAAGCACACATCGGTACGATGGGCTGCTTGTCTTTCTTGGGCCTCGGTCTACATAATGATTTAGGGATTTCTGCAACTGTTCCAATGCTTTCTGAGGCGTCTCCTATCGTCATGGCCTGTGCGGCCTCTTCAACGGTCATCTCTCCGATATCCATGGCTTCCTCTGGCGTAGTCATATGGCTATTCCACAAATCTCTCAATGGTTCAGGTAGGTGCTTAATTAATGCCTTCGAGTTCAAAGAATCGAACAGATCATAGTTATTGAATCTCAGGATGTGCAATAGCTCAATTCTCAAATGGCCAAGTGTTGTTTGCTGGGCAGCCCTTTGTAATTTATAGTGGCTTTTGAATTTGAATTTGACCATTCCCCCAAAATCTGTTCCATTAATGCTCCCTTCGTGGCAGATTTTCCCAAATCTAGCCCATAAAGTTTGCCTTAAATGCCTGCTGCCCACTCCATTTGGTCTCAAGCCAAGCATCATGTCATGAATAGTGATGACAACAATCACTTTCCATCCAACCTGTGTGGCAGTGCAGCTACCCTTATGTAGTCGCGAACCCCGTGACACCTCACTACTCCGTGCAGACCTGACATCACGCAACTCTAGGGCATAGTAGTTTATAGTCCTGCACCTCCTTTCAACTACCTGGAGCGCTAGGACTATGCTTCCCACAGCTAGTCAGGTGGCCAATCCACTTTTATATAGCTTCAACCGACTACTATTTACTTTTCCTGGAAAGAGTTCACCATTTAACTTAACCAACTGCACCGCGCCACCATCTGTGACCTTAATAACATACGATCGCTAAGTTCGGAAGTAGTCCCTAAGTTCGTCAACATAACTGAGCTCCCCCTACTTTATCACCATGGTATTTTCATCAAGGAAGTCCTTCTATATTCCTTCCTCAAGCTTCTTCGCTTTTGCTTCCGCCCTGGTGATTTTCTCCCTCAACCGAACTCTTTCATTCATGAGTTCTTAGAGCCTAAGATCGTCCTGCTGGATCTCTTCATCGAGTCCCAACTGTTCTTCTTCGAGCTCTTCCAACTGTGCGAGCCTTTCTTCCAGGGAACCACGGTCCGTTACCCCTGCGTAAACCACTATGCGCGAACTAGAGATGATAAACTCCATAGGCATTACAACTTCTACTCTATTGACCAACCAAAAAGGCATTTGTTCGAGTATGCACTTGTCCCAACTAGTTTGTTGTGCATTGCATACCTTTTCAAATGCTTCCGCGTGGATAACCTTCTGTGGGATTGTTCTTCCTATATACTTTCTATCCAACCTTAAGAGCCAACTACACCTTTGGCCCCCTAACACATGTTTATTAACCATACCTCTTAGCACTGAGTTCATGCATATCCATGTAGGTTGTTTTCCATATGTCGGCATCCACCTAGCTATATGTGCGCGCAGATGATCCTTCCCATTGCATTTATCCGTCAATCACACTCTAGGCTTCCGAAACCATGTGTGAATCATCCTTCTACCTTCACGCCAATCCTCAAAGCTCCCTTTCTGCGTATCCCACCATCTCGCGGGCGTAGCATGCAATGCCCAATTCAAGGCCTAGAAACATTGCTTTTCTAGCACCTCTCTTTCAAAATAATCTAGGAAAGTATCTACCTCGCTTAACCCATCATAAGTAGGTAGTTCCCTCACCTCTGTTGATATGTAGCATAGCGATCTTGTCATCATATTACAGTTCAACGTGGTTACTTCGTGTAATTGGTTCTCCCATCGCTCTATCTCCTCATCAGAATTCGACGTACAGGAGCTTTTGCACTCCCATGAGATCTGTCCATCCATGGTGGGATTTACCCAATCTTGCTCTCGTGTGGTTATTTTATAGATGCAGTCCAAATCATTGTCACTTTCATAGTTGTGCACCGGCTCTGTATAGTGCGATCCTTCAGCAAGGTCCAAAGGTATAACTACACGCAGAGACTTCTTTTCAAAAATCATCTTGCGCTTCTTTAGATTAATCACCACGTTCATGTCAGTGGACCAATCAATTCCTAAGAGTGCAGGTTAGAGATTGTTGTCATCAACAATCTCTATTACTTCAAAGTCTGCTACTACGCTCACTCCCTCAATATCCACAATGATTCCTTGTAATCTCCCCAAGGTATTATCTTCTACTGCTTCGCCATTTGCAGCTGAATAAGAGACCATTGCAGCGTAGGCCTCCCCATGCGCTCCCATGTCTGCTTCGGCAGAACATTCATGTCTGATCCTAAATCCGGAATTACTTGGTCCATCTCATATTCTCCAATTTGCATGGTTAACCTCATTTCTCTCCATGTCATCGTCTTATGCTTTATAATCCTTCGGACTACGTGTGGTCTGAGTGCATCTGTTAATGAGTTCCTGCAATCCTTTTACAACATTATTGTCATGCGATAGCTTCATGCATGTATCCAAGAACGTCGTAAGCATAGATGGGTGCATTTTCAGCTCTGGTCTATCTTTTCTTCCTGAAGTGGAGGCATCAACGAAGCTCTTCTTAGCTTCCATGAAGGTTTCCTTAGCACGCTCCATATTAAAATATGCTTCTTTTGTTCGAGCTTTGCGAACCTAAGTACTATCTTTGGGCTGTTTTACTTTATCATCTCCCGCTCGATTCCATGTCAAAGCATAATGTTCACATTTGGATCTTCCTCACGCGGCTCATACCTCATCATCTAGAGGTTCTTAGTCAGGGGAGGTGGTAGCGCTCCCTTGTCATGTATCGTAGCTATCAATGTAGGATAATCTTCCATCTCATGATCAACCAAGGTACAGTACAGACATGATGGACGCGTTAGGTTCATACAATTGTGGGCATAATATCCTGGCCCTCCGTAATTGTAGCAATCAGTTGTCTGCGACTTCTTCCAAATCCTCCTCCACTTTGGCCTCGTCCACATCGCTGAAATCTTGTTTGCACCATCCTATATTCGGGTCTAGAGGCCACGATTCGGATTGAACTCTATAGGTGGGAGTTCTATCCATCATCAACTCATAAAGCCTACAAGTGAACTCATCATGTCCCACCAATCTACAAAAACTACAGAACAGTTGTTGCGAATTCTGCGTGTAGTTCTGTAACAAATGGTAGTTGTCTCTAGCATGCTTTCCATCAATTTGATAAATCACGAACCACAAAGCACGCGTCACACTGGGTCTTGCTTATGCTTCTGGCCTTAACGGCACCGGTCCTCCTCCTGCAATGTAATTCACGAACACTGGGTAGTCGTCCTTATCATGACCCTGATCCTTGCATTTTACGTACCACACCTCTTCACGCACTTTTGGTCGAGTTGTCCTGTCCTGTTTCAGACTCTGCATCTCGACGCATAAGATTTTCAACTGCGTGTGGATCTACTGAACTCCTAAGTTAGGATCCTACATTGCGGTCTCATGCAGCCTTATCGCAATCTCGAAGGCCTCTGCCTGAGTCATTAACTTTTTCTATGATAGCGCGCTCCTTAAATGTGGCGTTAACGATGCTACAAACCATTCACACTGTTTCCATCTGTGAGATTCCTATTAGCTTCGCGTACTGTGCACTTCAGCCTCTAATCCAGCTCCCAAGGAGTCTCGCCTGGTAGCATTGTAATATTTTTGAATCCAATGATCGACTACGCCTGTGACATCGGCCTGTTGAATTCTCTGTTTAGCACTACTTGGATATCCGCGATTCCTACATTTGGATTATCATTGGAGTGCTTAATATACCAGGTCAGTGTGCGGTCCTCAAGGGCGCTAATCAATGTCGCTTTCTTTATATTGTCATCTGTAACTCCCTGTGCTTCCTGTATGACTTGTATGACGAACCACAATTGCTCCAGATCCTCATTTCCCACTACCTTGAACACAAACAACTTTATCGTTCTTGCCATATTGATTTGCGGCAGTGGCGGAGGTGGTACGGGTGAAGATGGAGGTGAAGACGGTGAAGCTAATGGTAGTGTGGACGGGGGTGGTATTCGCAGAATCCTTTGGCTTATCAAATGGATCACACATCATGGTGAGACCTTCACGAGCTCTTCCTCACCCCCTCGCGGAGGTGAAATGAAAGGGCTATTCTTTGGTTCCTTAATTCCTTTGTTTCTGTAGGTTTTTCCTCTTTGCATAGCTCCGAATATCAAGGTAATTGCATAACCCTCTTTTCACACGTTAGTATTTTAATCCAAGTATTCAGAGACTTTATGTACGTACCTTGCAGTGCTTTGAGAAAGCATCACTCTGCCTCATTGTAACTGACTGAAGTATCTACCACCAACTTAGTAATGAATCCTCCTATAATCCGATCAAGCCCGTGGTCAACAACGTGCACAATCTTCTCCTCTGATGTTTCCAATCTACGCACCAACTCTAGGGTCCACACAATAGGACCGTCGAGCTTCCACTTTCCTTGGCTATCTACTAGCTTCACGATCCACTCGTACATCTTAGTAGGGAAAGATGTGAGAAAGATCTCATGGATTTCTCTATACAGGCGGCAATCTAACCAGTCTTCTTTTGTCAGTTATGGATTCCTATTCTCCTGCACCACGAACTTGTGAATTCTCTTGTCCAACCAACCTTCAATTTCCTTCGTAGTTGGATTCCAATGATACTACATTAGACATCTCTATGCAGATTTCGGTCCCGACAATGGAACAATTTGTTAGCTTGAGGGGGCTTGACCCATGTTCGGAGTTAATTAGTCAAACAAATCCCTACACTACTGGCCCTTTCGGCATCAACCCGTGGCGTGCGAACTGAAGTCTCACTCGAAGCAGTATGGGGGGATGCTGGAACAAAGTTTGTGCACCCTGGAGATGTCTGAGGTGTCGATTTAGTCTAATTGTGAATACCTTTGCGCATGTCACTTCACACACTGTCCTGACCTAGGAGAGCTTAGTGATCTATTATAACTGCCTTCACGTAGCCCTAACCAGGGGCTAAGATGCTTTCGTGCTGCTAGGGAAATGATCTGTGCTATTTCCCCTAGTTACACCACGGATCTTACTTATCTTCTTGTAACTGTCAGTTAACTTTGCTTAAATAGATACTTTATCTTATATTCACTTAATCGGCACAATCATATAAGTTCATGCACCAGATAGACTGTGAAAATTAAATTTATACCCAATACATTCAATGCACAAAATAGGAAAAAGATACACAGAAATGATATGAAACTTCTCTTTATTATTTTTCCAATGGTTACAGACTTGACTCACCCTGTGCACTCAGCTGCAGGGGTCCGCCCACTCAGCTATAGACTACTAGGCCTCTGTCCGCTCAGCTGCAGAGCCTTCTCCTACTCTATGACCCAAGAGTCAACTCTACACTTAGATAAGACTCAATTCTTCATCCTTCATTCATGACTTCCTTCTCTCCTATTTACAACTTAGAGCCTCATTCTATTTATACAATCCCATTGTCCACGGACACTGGGTAGATCTCTAAAGCGGACATTACATTACAAAAATGAGGGCAAACAACCCTATGACTCATTTACAATCTCTTGCTCCATGCCCACAAAACACAAAGTCTTTACATTGGATTTAGGCAAAATCTAGCCTTTAAGCCCCAAAACCTCCCTTGGGGGATCCCGCGCCCAACAAGAGTATCTGATGGTGGATTATTTTAAATCTATCCTAACAGAACCACCCCAAGACTACTCATAAGTTATATAAAGGATTACGACTGTAAGCATTCCTCAACTCATCTCGAGAGATCAGAACCTGACACTTATGAGAGCTATAACGTTGGAAGAAGTGGAGGAGATAGTTAGAGGAATGACAAAAAATAAGGCCCAAGGACCATATGGATTTACGAAATTTTTTCAGGGAGCATGGATTTTTATGGGGCACGATATACTGGAGGTGGTGAAAGAATTACGTTGCAACCAAAAGGTATGTCCTAGCCTAAATGCTACTTTCATAGGTTTTATTCCTAAATCTTCGAAATCTAAAGATCCCCAACGCTTTAGACCCATTGCTCTTTGCAATTTCATTTACATAATTACAGCCACATCATAGTCAAGTGCCTTAAACCCTATTTCCGCAATCTCATTTCGCCTAAACAGACCAACTTTGTGGAAGGGTGACAAATGCTGGATGATTTTATCACTTCTCAAGAAATTGTGCATTCCCTAAAGGACTGAAAACTCTGGGGTATGATGATAAAGTTGGATCTCTCCAAATCCTATGACCTTCTAAATTAGGATTACCTAAACAAGATGCTTAATTCTTTTGTGTGTGGTTAGAGATGGATTTCCTATATTTCCGCTATGGTCTCATCCCCAGTGTTTTTCATTCTGCTTAATAGCGCCCCGTCCCATACTTTGAACCCCTTCATGTGGCCTTCGCCAAGGTGACCCTATATTCCAATTCCTCTTTATCCTTGCAATGAAAGGCTTGGGTTAATACCTTATGAATGAAGCCATAAATGCTCAGCTTAAAGGCCTGAGGCTATGGGGCAATGACCTTGCCATCACCCATCAGCAATTTGTAGACAATATTATGCTCTTTTGCCACGTATCGCTAAGAGAACACCGTCGCATAAAAGATGTTCTTCACACCTTTACAGAGGCTTCTGGGAGAATGATAAACAATGAAAAATCATGTATTTTATTTTTCAACACCCCAGAGCCTATACATTCTTACCTAGCCTAGGTTCTGGGGTTTGGCATTGGCTCTCTTCCTTCCAAATATCCAGGAATTTCCCCGTTGGTGAACTCCCTAAAGACCTCATGTTGATATTCTCTACTCCAAAAAATAAGCGGCAAACTTAGCAGTTGGACCTTTAGATTTTTAAACTTGGCAGGATGGATAGTCCTCCTCAAAGCAGTACTTCAATCTATTACGATATATTAACTCTCAGGGATGGCAATGCAAGAAACCTCTTGTTCAAAAATGGTAGACACCTTCAAGAAGTTTTTACGTGGAGTAGCTCAGTAAGTAAGGAAATCGGCTTTGGTGTGAAGGCCTAATCTAACCAAAGATAAGATGGAAGGTGGGCTGGGTCTTCGAAATCCATATATCCTGAACCAAGTAATGGGCACTAAGCTATGGTGGCAATGGACAGGAGGAGGGCCTGACCTTTGGAAACAAATATGGACTCGAAAATATAGCATGATAGCTCGAACAAAAGGTATTCTAAGATATCAATATCCTCCCAAAGGATCGAATATTTGGAATATTACTACTCAAAACAGAGATGTTATACAATAACATGCCTTCTGGGAAATCTGAAATGGGAAAATGGCCTTGTTCTGGCAAGACTCCTGGCAACAACAGAATAAACTTCTTAGCAGATAGGACTTAAGCGACATCTTTCTGTACACTAATGGCAAGAATTTTCATACAGTTTACCAATTTTGGAAAGAAGAAGAGGCTAGAGAAGGATGGAGGAAATGGAAGGAGCATGCAGATTGGCGATACACACATGAGTTGAAACAATCGAATCAACTAGAAAAAGAAATAAGTTTGAGAGAGCTATCCACTCTAAATGGCCCAGATATCCTTCGATGGGTATACACCAAAAACGTAACCTTTACTATCAAGGAGGCTTACGATCTGAGGATAAGACATGATCCGAGCTGCTAGAACCTTATTTGGAAGAAAATTTGGAAAGAAGGTTGGTGGCCAATGGTACGTTGTGTAAACATCACAATGAATATCTAGAACACATGCTCAACTCTTGCTCGTTGGGTGATCAAAAGTGGCACTAGATGTAAGATCTATTTGGAAGAATGGATCGGGATAAGAAAAGCATAGAGAAAACATCCTCCTTTGGCGGACATGTATATTCCATGGGGGATTCACTTAATGAACCTATAACATATCACGTGTGTTCATGGGATAGTAAACAATACCCTTAATTTGACTACATATTGGAAAATACCTCTAGAAATCACTTTATTTAACCCCCTATCAATACAATCCCAATACACCTTCCCAATTTAAAAAACCCTAATTTCACTAGATGTTGTAAGTATCCATTTTTCATTAACATTTTTATACCCATGTATTTTTTTCTAGTAATTTTGAGCTTCATTTTTTATACAAAACATATAAAAACCATTTACCCTCTATTATATGCACAATATATTATGTCATTTTTCCTCAATATATATCCCCTAATATGAATGCACGTGGTATGGAATTTCTCCCCAGTGAAGTCCCCGTGGTATATTTTGTAGTCTTGTCCTTAATAGAGCCTTGGGCTAGCATTCGGTTTAACTTTGTGGGCCATTTGAAAAGAGTAAAATCACCGAATTTTTAAGAACCAACTTCTTCTTGAGGAGGTTGTGTGGGAATGAGATCATCCAGAACATTTGGGAAACAATCCTAGTAGAAAAATGGCATCAGGAAGATTATCAGGTACCCCCTTACGAAGCTCGAATAATGAAGAGGTTGAACCTATCATCAATGATGATTTCCCCGTCATCATGGAAGGTAAATTTGTTGGGCATAGACTCACTCAACTGTTCCACTGCCCTTATGGAGGCATCTATTGAGTTGAGTTTTGATGGAGCTTCGAAGGGAAATCCAATTGCAGTAGGCTTGGGAGGCCTCTTCTGGGATCCCAAAATCCAAACCAATATGATTTTTTCAGATCACTATGGGTATGCTTATAATAATGCAGTTGAGTTTGCGGCTATCAGACAAGGCCTCAAAATAGCCATTAAGATGGGATATAGAAATATTGTAGTGGAAGGGGATTCCACTCTAATTATTAATACGATGAAAAAAATGAACCTCAGAACCAAATGGGATAAGCCACAGGTGGACAACTAAAAGACTAATACAAGAAATAGGTGATTTGATCCATAGCTTTGACTATATAATGACTAGTCATGTCAGGAGGGAGGGTAATCGAGTGGTAGACTTCCTAGCCAATTGGGGATGTAGTCATCAAAATGAACCCCTTGAGAAAATATGGTCGATTCAACCCAGGGATGAGTGGCTACAACCCTTGGAAGAAATCCTGGAGCAGGATTGAAGACAAAGCTCCCATTGCAGACAAACATCAGGCCAAACCCCTAATCGAGATGCAAGTAGGAGGACGGCCCCATTAAGACAAAGTTAATGGTGAGTACGCCAAGGTGTAACACCACCTCCCCCTGGATGCTCAAGGTGATGGGTGCAGTGGACTTATGTGTGCATAAGATTACCACCACAGAAAAAGGTTGTAGAGTTACGAAGGGAAGGTTTTCAGGTAGTAGCACTTGCAGTGGGAAAGAGTTCAGTAGCTTCTATAACTGGGTGAGTGTTCTTCATTGTGTGAGCAAGGGGACTCTAGTATTGGGTCGCGTCTCCAAGAGCGACAAAGGTTCCATCAACTTCGAATGCAGGAAATTAGGTACATAAATTGTTTTCTCCACCCCTCCATCATGCTCCCTTGTCTCTGGCTTGGTTTGTGGGTTCTGCATGGGGGCACCTTCCTGGTGCGTGGGGGAAATTGGGGCTTGGGGAATGGTTTGGTGGTGGTAGTATGTAAGAAGAACTTGAATCCCAAAGGGAACCCCTCTAATATCAATCTACTACGAGATTTTTCTCTCTCATAGAGGGTTAATTTAGCTATAGGGCACGGGTGACAACCTTGGGGAATGGCACTACATTTGGTTCAGAGCCCAGAGATTTGGGTGTTGGGATAGTGTTGATATCTATCTTAATTTTGAAGCCTTCTGTCATATGTTTGCATGGGTTCTAGCTGGGGATATGCAAGGCTTTGGCCAAAAGGTCTATGGGACAATTGTTATGAAGAGGAATTATCAAGGGGTTGGGAATTGGCATAGAACTAGGGCTAGCTATGCGAAAATTGGAAGAACAAGGGAAGGTTGCTTGGTTAATGGGTATCTAGTGGGATGGCTCTCGGGGTTGGGAAACCACAACCTACGTCAGAATAGATGCAAGGTCATTATAGATGTGATGAGCCACCAGAGGGTCTGCAGGGGTGTCGAGAGGTTATTTCTTTACTTGGGATTAGAGAATGGTCCCAAAAGGACTAGAATTGGGTGCGAGAGGCTTGGAATTTGTGAGGTGGGTTGCCATGCTACATGGCTTGTGGCTGGATGGTTGTTGGGGTGCTACACCCATGTCCTAGGTTGCAGTATATAAAAAATAGCTATTATGTGTGTGCACATGTCGGGGCATATGAATTTTCACGCAGGTGTGGGAATGGGTCATACTGGGCTCGGGATTGTCTATATTGCTTATTATATAAGAGGTCAAGGGGGGCACGAGACTTCATTCACAAAGGGGATGGTGGAATTTGATGTGTGGCAGATCATGTGGGTAACGAAATGACACAATATAATTGATTGCCAAATTTGGTTTCTTAACACAATGAAAAGTATGGAGAGTGGTAAACCTCCTCTTAGGGTTACTAGGCCTGCCCCGTTGCTAGTTCAGGGATTGGCTAGCTCACATCAGATTATTAAGCATCAGGATAGTGTGGCTATGGCTTGTACTACAAAGACCGGGGGCCGAGGTAAGAGGCTGTGGGGGACTGAGTAGGGAAATGAGCCCAGCTCCTCGGGAGGAAAACACGATAGAAATCCTGTTGCAAACCTCATCAATGAAGCAATAACAACTTATTAGGAGGGGATTAGCAAGTAGATTTGGAGATTGATAGAGGAATGGGAGGCTGACGTAAACTACAAGGAAAGCGTGACTGAGATAGATATGGAAGATTGGAGCATCCTCATGCCAGACGATGGACATACCCGCAGGCAAATGACTCAGTTTAAGCAGACCCTTTATTTGTATTGGCTAATGAAAAGTCTTTTGGGTAACGCCATGGAGAATATTTCGGTAAGCATGGTGACAACAGGTCAGGATTTTCCAAACTACAAACATGATTTTCAGAAGTTGCAATTTCAAATGTAGAAATAAGAGGGATGCCATGGCTGCATTGAGAAACACCTTCCATGTTTGCTCTCACAGATAAATATGCCAAGCTCTAATGTCAAAGTTCCGTCTCTAATTGATTCTACCTTTGCTAAGCAGGAAGATTAAAATGTTGGTTTCCTATTAGTTTTGTCCTATACTTACAGATAGCTTTTAATTTTCAATATGCAGTTATATATGAATATAAAAACCTAGAGTATGAGTGTGGACATGAGAATCAAACCTATATAGCTTGAGTAGAAAGACTCAAATTTTTTTGCTACTTGATGAGTTATCATGCGGTTAGGTGGCCAAAAGACTTGGCTTCCCACTTGGCAAGTTGAGGCCACCTAACCTGTTTTATGTGGTATCAGTTTGCTTATTATTAATGAAAAAGAAGGATCTACCAAGCTTACAAAAAAAAATGAATTGGATTCTTTCAAATTTATGAAATGTCATCTACAATATAATATAAAATGTTAATTTTAATCATTTGAGATAAAGAACTAATTTTGAAGATCTTTGGAATCTCTAACTTCAAATTTATGCACTTAAATCAAAATCAATTCTTTCTTTTCTTACAATATTATTATTTTCCTTTTCTGATATCATATATATTAATAATTTTATTTACATTTCATTACTTAATTTTGATTTTCAATGTATTTTATATATCCTAACATTATAATTATTTTAATTAGCAAGTACTAAGAAATATTATAGCCAAGCAAATGAAGTTGAGAATTTAGAATTATACCTAAAGATTTCCTTAAAAACATTATAATAAGTATTTTGACACTCCTTGACACTATATTATTGTTAGTGTCATTTCACTTGATATTTTTTAGTATATGGTAATCTATATCAAAGTAGTGAATTAGTTTTCTTGCTACTATTTCTTCAATTAATAAGCTTAATGATTTTTCACTACATTCTCATTGAACTCATTGATTTTTTTTTCTTTTGTGTTATGTAATTACTTGAAAAATGATACATATACTTGATTGCTCTAAATTATTTTGAAATATATTACCACTTAAATCAATGCATTATATCATTTGGCAATATATGATTTCTATAACAAGTATAATACTTAAATGCTCTAAATCATTTTATTTTATTGTTATTCAAATAATACATATTATTATTTTGTGCTATATAATATTATTAAAATCAATGCAATTCCTTATTCTCTTTAATGGTTTTTCAATATACCCTAACTTAAATCAATATATATTATTGTTTAATATTGTTAAAATAAATTGAAATATTTAATTTCTAATTATTATAACTTTCTTAAAATTAATTTATTATATTATTTCATAATCAATATACTTTTAGTAACTAATTTACAAAATAATTATAAATATATAATATTTTCTAAATTAAAATATATTTAAATTTAAAGAATATATATATTATTTGGTTTTAGTTATATAAAACTATAATAATTATAACTATAAATTTTAATAAGTGGTTTAATTTTTATTATATAAAATTAATTTCATTATGATGCAAATATCTATATTGCTATTTCAATTTGACGTAAATATTTATACTAAGATTATTTTACAATAATCAGTTGTTATAGACAAATAAATTACATGTAATTATATCTTTTTTCAGAACTATTATGTTACGAAAATATGTTCATATAAATATTATTTAAAATATATTTATATAAATATTTTTTTATTCAAATTAAAAATTTTATATTATAATGTGAAATAATTAGTAGTGACGAATTTAGAAAATAATCATAAATATATAATATTTTCTAACTTAAAATATACTTATTTTTTTTAAATTATTATTTGATTTTCATTATATAAAATTATAATAATGATAAATTTTAGTAAGTCGTTTAATTTTTATTATATAAAATTAATTTGATTATGATGCAAATATCTATATTGCTATTTCGTTTTGATGTAAATACTTATACTAAGTTTATTTTACAATTCTCTGTAATATTAATTATCAGTAATTATAAACAAATAAATTACACGCTTTTATATGTAATTACATTTCTCTTCACAACTATTATCTTATGGAAATAGGTATATATAAATATTATTTTATTTAAGCTCACAACTATTATCTTATGAAAATATATTTATATAAGTATTATTTTATTCAAATTAAAATTGTTATATGATAATGTAAAATAATATATATATATATATATATAAATATATATAAGTAATGGATGTAAAATGGATTAGTTTACTGCTTAATAGATGAGGTCTATATCAAGAATTTTTATTTTCTTTTATAACGAAAACTCAAAGATGATGAGACAGCTGCAATATTCCTTTTGATAAAGAAATGAAACCCACCGAATCTAGTACCTCTAAGAATGAGCCTATTAGAGCCTATCTTTGTGCAAATGTGATATCATCCACAAAATTTTTTGATTCCCTGTCAAGTCAATATGCTTTTTCCATGGCGTACCTCATTCGCCCAGCTCATGTATTTAGTCTCAAACCATAGCTAAAATGGTGTTAGCTCACACTCATTTCGTAGGCTCAGCTAAATTTCCAAACCTCTAACAGTGCGAAGAATAACTTATTAAATCTTCCCTGTGGATTTTTATGCAGGGTGGCTATTATGCTCTGGTTTACTCAATAGAGTTGTTATTTATCTGGCCATTTTCAGATTTTTAAGTTTATTTTTTAAATTTTGATTTATAATGAATGTTTAAGAATGTATGGAATTTGTAAATTTAGATGGTACAATTAACTATAAATTTTGATTTGTATTTAATTTCTGCATAAATAATTTTAATGTTATATTAGATTTATTTATATTTAATATATATTTAAAAATATTTTTAAAATTATTTACTAGTTTTAGGTAAAAAGTGATTTGATACTTTGTTAAGATATTCTTTAGTATAAAGTCATTTGTTCAATTTTTGGCACTATCAAAATGATAGTGTAGACACGTGGAAAATGTAACACTGCTAGAGTCAAAAATAAATTAAAAAAACTTCTAAATTTAAAAATGTAACCTAGCTCTTAAAAAAAACAAAAAAAAAATTCACATAATTGAAAAAGAAAACATTTTCACTGATGTATGTGCAATGGTTTCATGGTAAACAACATTCAATTAAATTAAAATCCAACCATGCTGATAGGCTTTCTTTCTCGATTAAACATAAGTTTAATGTACACATTTTAATGGAACAATTGTTGATTAAAGGGAATGGGTCAATCCTCCTTTCCCTCTTCAAACCACTATTGGGGCTCTTTGTCTCCATAGTCTAGTAAGGAAGTATATATCCTCAAACTTTAGGTTGAATATTTTTTCTTAGACCATGAACCATTGGTTGAGAAAATCAGAACCCCAATAAATAATTGTAGTAAGGGAACTTTATACTTCATGTTTTTCATCTAGAAGAAGCTTAGGATCCCACAATATTGCAGTATATTTAGAGTAGGCCTATGACAAAGAGAAACCAAGTCACATTCCTCACCCTCCCATTTTTTCACTCAATCATGGTTGGAAATCCTATAATCACAAAGTACTAAACTATTTTAAATAGCCAAAATTTCAATTCACTACAAAAATTCATGTAGATCTCGGATTAGACTACATCATCACTCTACCCTAAAAGGGATAGAGTGATCACTTCTCTATCCACACAAGCTTAGAGTGATCATCCCATTAATCTTTCCTCTATATGGCTTACTTAAGAGTGATGAAGTTGTGCAATGCAATCAGGATATCCCCAATCCCAATATTAGATGTTAACAACAAAAAAGACAACTAGATTGAGGAAGAGTGCAAGAACTAAACCTAGAACTAGTATTGTCATGAATGATGCCCTAAATCTCCCTGGATCTAGACCAGAAGATTGGAAAAGTAGGGGATGTTCCTTTGAGTAGGTTAAATCTCCAAATTTCCAATGTGAAAATATTCCTTTTTCCCTCAAATAGATTATTTACCATGTGGAGTGAGTTAAAAAAATCCCTGTTCACATTAGAGTCATGTATTTTTACTTTTCCATTCATTTTTTCATGCTTTTCTCTTCTATTTTTATGAGATTTCATCGATGCTAATATGAAATTGTATACCTATATTAGCTATTTTACTAACATTATGGGAGTTTTTAGGTCTAAAATGTGCCTACTAAGGAAAATAATAAATAATAGTTATGAATTTTTAAAGGAAAATAAAGAAAAATACTTTTCTTAATTGTATTTTTTAATTAACTCCTTAAAAGTTTGCTCAAATTTCAAGTGAGGGAAATCATTGGATATAGAATTAGATTCTACATCAAGTGAATCCTCACTCTGCATGGATTTTAGTGTATCCACGTAGAGAAAGAATTAAAATACATGAAAAATATGTTTCATGAAAGAATAATGAATTTTCATGTATTTCCAAATTTTCTTACTATTGATCTACTGAAAAGTATGTAGAGTGGGTACTAGTTGGATGCAGAATCCAACTTTGCATCGAACAATTTCCCACACTTAAAATTTGAGTAAACATATAAGGATATAAGTTTTAAAGATAATTAAAAAAATAGTTTTCTTCTTTTCCCTCTAAAATATTTACCCTATGGGGTGGTATCATCATCTTGAATCCTATTGTTTCTTCTAAAGTTGATTTTCTTAGTACATTTTTCAGTTTTAGACCCATTTTTAACCTCAATAATCCCTTAATGGATACAACTTAGAAACAATGATTAGGTGCAACATCCATTGTTAATTATACACATTTTACTTAATACCGGAATGTAGGGGTAGTTTTATCTCCATCTATTCAATTATATTATTGACCATATATGTTAGCATGAATGTGCCTTAGGATCAACCCCGTTATGATATGTAATTACCCATTCTCATTTTTCATGTTGTAACTCGTATGGTAGCTATCTACTCTTCATGGAAATCCTATATTAGCACCCAATTTCCATTTTGGTGCCCATTCTTTGACATTTAGTTGTCTACGAACCCTCCAATAAACCTACCATGACATGTAGTTGAGCCTCATTATTATCACTTTATCTATATGATGTCCATATCCCAAGGAAGTTTCCAAAATTTCTACTTTGTCAAATGGTTGTATGTGTGTATCAATGCTAAATTTTAATTCCCTACCACTATGTTGGTATTTTCGTTTCTCTCACTAGACATTATTGTCGTACCACATGGCTTCTTGCAATTTAAATTAGTTTTTCCTCCATTTTTTGCCCTTACCCTTCCTAGAGAGACTATTGTAATTAGTGGTTTTACCTTGTAGCCTCTTTGCTTCACTTCACTTAGCCTAGTTCCATCAATATGGAACTAGATGCATATCAATTTACCACTCAATTGTCCATGAAAAACTTCCTTTTTTTCCTTCTTATGCTCATTAAAACATGAAAGGAAATCAACTCACTCTTCCACATTTCTTGTGCTAATAAAAAAATGAGAAGGATATTGAACATTGTTTTACCTCTTTTTCAAGAATTTTAAAACCTCACAAAAAAGACACCATTTGAAGAAAACTACTAACACTTCTTCTATCTCATTAGATGATGAAGAACACATCCCATTGAGGATGATTTTACCTCTTTCTCAAGCTCACTAAAAGTCAATAAAAATTACTCTATTGAGTTTACTTATTTCATACTTAATGCCCATTAATCAATGAAGGAGATACTAGAAAAAGACTTGCGAGATCATTGAAATCTATATCAGTAAGTGGAAAATGTTAGTCACATCATCTTGAACATCACACATATTTTCATTATCTTCCTAAAAACATGTTATAGCTTGGATTGGAGTCATGCCATACATATGGCTCATTTACACCTTCAATAAATTACTCTTTCAATCATTATAAAGCATGGTCCAATTCCTCCTGCATTTTTTCATTATATTACATGGTTATTATTCGTAAATATTTCCAATATATTCTTATGTCGTGCGTAATATCTTCAAGCGATATTTAAGGACGAGTGATTCATTTACAATTTTTTTGACATTCAATGTCAATCATCCCTGTATCAATTGTAATCAGTGGCTCTATGTCTTCACATCATCACTCACATTATGCTTTATTTTAATTGATGGGAGATACATGAAGGTCCTCATTTGAAAAATATCTTCGTATAGACATCAACTTATTATTTGGGAAGTGCATCTAGAAACTAACTAGTACATTCGAGATGGCAGTTGGTAGTGGTAGGTTTACTCATGATCAAAGATCAGTTTACCTCATAGACTCTATATAAATCAAGTCTACAAATTTTCAACATTAGATACTCTATTCACACTTTCTAGGTTGTGTTAGGTACGTTGGGCTTCATTTCATGATTGGTGGGTCCCCTCACATATGTTAATGGTATACCTTAATGAAATTGATAATCATATGATTTATACCTTGCTTAACACTATCTCATGTATTCACATGAAATAGAATGATACCATCAAGATTGGGACAAAGAATTTTGGCTTGGGGTCATCTCACTCATATATGCTACACCTCTCAAGATATGATGGAGTATTTCACTATAATATGCATTTTGAAGAGAACTTGGGGTATTATTATTCATTTCCAATGTTTTATTGATGTATACTATGACACATATCCATATTATATTTACTCCTATTTATGATCTCTTTCTTGAGGAAACGACCCACAATGCATTACTTCGTAGTCATGTATTTCCTTTTCATGGCATGGATCCACCATGTATTGTGTTGGAAGCCATGATTTCTTATCTCTTGTACCAAGCATAGGTATTCCCACATCAAGGATGATATATATGATTGGTTGAAACAATTACAATTCCTGGTTGGATTCTTGTTATTTAGATCATTCCTATAAATACTATAAAAATTACAATCTCATAATGTGTTTTTTCCATCGACTTATCTTCTAACGTCACATAATAGGGGGAGTCTATTACAACCTTATTTTTGACCTCATCAATTTTGTTAAAAATCCTTCCCCGTTACCTAGTTGGGACATTGGATTTCTACCCTACGAAAGCTCAATTTTTTTACTTCATTGCTCCCATTCCAACTAGCAAGAAGTCATGCATCACATCATTTTTATTTAAGATAAATTATTATATTTCCAATCCTTTAGACTTCCTAGTTTAGTAGGAGACCACTTCGAGAAGGTTTGAATTGCTTCATTTAATGCTAGGAGAATTTCTGTTGGACTCTAAATTCTTTAGACCGAATGAATCAAGGTTCATCCTGAGCTATTCTGGACAACATTATATAATGAGTCCATTACTAGGGACATAAAAAACATAGAGATATACAAGTAAATTCTATTAAAATTCTCATAGAGCCTTGTTTCCATCATCAGGTAGCCTTACTTCTAAACACTAACTAGGCAACGACCAGTGCTAAGGAGCCTTAAAGTGTTACCATCCACTCAACTTATGTTGCATTATCATTCTTCCATTTTAATGTAGATTCCATTTTTCCTCCCCAATATTTATTGTTCAAGGCACAATTGTAATGGGATCTATATTAATCTTGAGTGACCTGGTGTAGATCTAGTATATCTCTAACAAATTATTTCTAAGAAGGTAGATTTACGTTTCTCATTTTCTTATGTGTGTAGGATATGAGAATTTGGTGTGGGGACAAGATAGATAAGAGTTGGAGTATTGCTAGAAAGGTATATCTAGATTTCCCGTTGTCTTACATGTGTAGGATATAGGTATTTGTTGTGGAGACAAAATATTTAGGAGTTGGAGAAAGAGCTTCTACAACAAGGCTAGCTAAGATTACTTACAGAATTCGGTAAAAGGTACACCATTTATTCCTTCTTCTCCTTTATTGTATGTCAAAAAATTTTAGAGAATAGAGTGAGGAGAACTAGTGAATGGAATATCCTTGTTCTCAGATCATGGGTAAATATGTGGAGAAGTCCATGTATTTATGGGAGGAAGGATGTTTACTTTGGCAAAATCATAGGTAGATATTCTTGCAAATGTGGTGGAGAAAATATTCATTTTATGGATGCAATTGCAACTCGCTATACAACTCGTTATGCCTTAGGAGCAAGTCAAAGCACTAGCAGTGTAAGTGGCTAACAAGCGATAGTCTCTGACCACACTCAGTCTAGTAGCATGCAAAGATCTAATGATGGAAATTACATTATTGGTGCACAAACGCAAAAAATATAGAAACAAAAATTAGATTCTTTCTAAAGTAGACAGAACAACCCAAGATAAAGCATAGAAAAACTACCTAGAGACAGATAAATCCAAACTAGCACATCCTCGATAATCTAATCTAGAAATGAGCTTAATCCAAACATTGAAAATGCAACCAACAAGCTTATTAATTGTATCATTTAAGGTCTTAATATTGATGCCATTAGAAAAAGGATAGCAACAAGGTGGGATGGAGAGCTAATAGAGTGGTGGCCCAATGTTGAAAAGATGAATGGATAACAAAAATTCCACTAAAGATATTTCAACTTGTTAATCCAGCTAGGATTTTTTTGACTCGTCATGACCCTCCAATAATGCACCTCACCCCTTGTTAGTCTATGATTATGTCACTAGGCTAAGCACACATTATTTGAGGGAAATCTTCCACCACGTCGAGGAGGATTATGCAGGAACAACATATGATAATGGCTAAATCATGTCATAACATGAGAATGAAATGAAGGGTATGAGGAGCACCTAAATTGATGAGCATGGGAACCTACCACCTAGTTGAAACTTAAATTCTCCTTGAACATGACAATGGACATTAAGGGATTGTTTGGTAATTAATGCTAGTATTAATAATAAATTTATCCATTTTATCATGAGTTGATAAATTGGAATAGTGCTTTCCTTTTAGTGTTGAGGTTGTAGAATACATGATAGTATTTCACAATTGGCATGTATATTGGTACTAGGTGAACCACGTAGAATATAAAACTTAATTTGCAGCCTTTTTAAGCATTTTCAACCTAAAGATTCTTTCTAGTGTTCTTTTGTAGAAATTCCCACTGTAGATCAATAGATTATGAAATAGACTAAAGCAAAATACAAGATCTACTTCTACAACAAACTTTTTGGAAGCTTAATCGAATTGAGCAAGATCAATGAGAACACATATGACTGAGAATGAGAAATCAATCACACATAACACAAAAGAAATAACCCGGGGAAAGCCTCAGCCTAAAACCCCAATCTCTATATTATCACACAAGTGGAAATCTTTTTCAAGTTACAAAAAGAATCAGCTCTCAAGCTATCCATCTCTTTTTGCAATCAAAATAATGTAGCTCACAGACTTAATACACATTGTATATGTCCTCCTCAAGCCCTCCAAGCCTCCTATTTCCTTGTGCAGTTTTTCTTGGCGTCTAGTGATGCCACATGTGTGAATTGTCCTCATCACACTCACAAAACCTGAAGAAGTAACTGTGCAATCCTCAAGGAAATAATTCCTTCTGCATGCAAGAGATATTCACAATGGAATATTCTAGCAACTGATAGTACATTTCCCCTCCATCTGATCTCAACTGGGTCCTTGTCTGTATTGACATGCATGAGTTATTTATGAGATAATATTCAGTTATCTGAAGTGTAGCAGTTACATGCATGCATGCATTAACTAATTGAACTCAAAATTAATTCAACAAACTGTTTGAATTAATCTAACTGGACTTGACTCAGTTAATTGAGCCAACTAATTACAACTCAATATTAAAACTCATCCTTATCTCTTTAATTGATGGATAAGTTCCTCAATTAATGGAGAAACTGTCGCATGTCCCCACATAGACTTCATGTTTGATTTTATACAACTAATTAACTCATGATGAATTAATTAGTTATTTTACAAACAACTTCTAAGATCAAATTCGAATTTTTACTTCTCTATTTTAGTTTAGGGACTAACTAAAATAGGAAGGTATCCCCAAATGCTATTTATAACAGTACTAAATTTAGCATTTCTATATTTAGCATTTCTTGTTGTTATTTTCAACACTCCCTCTCAAAAATAAAGGGATTATCAGTAACCCCAATCCTGTCTTTGTGGAACTCAAACTTTCATTTTAACAATGCCTTAGTCAAAATATCTGCATCCTGTTTATAACAAGAACATGATCATCTTGACCACATAGTCTCGAAGATGGTGATACTGGATATCAATGTACTTGGACCTGTCATGAAAAACTGGATTATCAGAGAGTTCGATACAACTCTTGTTATCGTAGTAGATCACAGTTGGATCCATCCTCTGACCAAACAATCCCACTAGAATCTTCTGCATCCAAATGGCGTCACATGCAGCTTGACTAGCAGCCACGTGTTCAGCCTCTGCTGAGCTAAGTGCAACTAACCTTTGTTTCCTGTTGTACCAGTGTTTGAAATAATACTGAGAGGGGGGGTGAATCAGTATTATCATATCAATAATTTAGTTTCCAAAACTGATTTGTATACGCTACTTCAGCTTAGTGAACTAGTGTGTAGACGCAACTATACTTAATGCAAACAACGTATATGCAGAGATCTTTCGATTTACCCAATTATCATGCATTGAACCTTAACAAGTATATCAGGAACTCATTAGACAGTGTAGTAAAAGCATAATAAAGCATCACACATAAGAAACACACATGAACACCAAGATATAAGGTGGAAACCCAATGTGCGTGAAAACCACCTGCTGCTGTCATCTCTGTCTTCTTTTAATAATAAGAAAAATCAGTTTACAATTTTTGTACTGGTGCAGTCTTATACTAGTACGCAAGCTTCTACCTACATAAGGCTACAACCTTCTCTTTTCTTCCAGGGACCACGCTTCATAAATTTTCAGACTAGATCCATCAAAAACATCATTCGATCATCAAATATATCTACATCAACCAATCTCCTTTTGAACCAACCACAACTGAATCAATTAATCACTTTGAGAATCCATTAATATGATCTTTTAGAGTACTGTCACCAAAATACGGTAACCAGAACCCAAGCTAGAACCCAAAACACTGCAACGGCAAACAGAAGCAACTAAAACATATTTTATAAGGTATACGCTACTTCCATGTGTTGAACTTGTGTGCATACGTGCTTTCCTCAAAGCGAACCAGCGTACAGATCTGCAAATCAAATTTATGATGTATATGCTACTTTGATATGCAGAAGTAGAATGTATAAGTCCATTTTCTAAAGTGAACCTGCGTACAGATCTGTAAATGATAATTTAAACATTACAACTATTCAAGACTTTAGTCATACCCAGATCATCATATTTACAGACTACAATATACGCCAGTTATTTAGATACATGATCAAAACACATAAAGATATTTCACTTCAAGCCTTAAGATCTTGATACATCATTAGATCTTATCCTTCTAAGGTTCATCCTTGTTTCAGCTCAAGTACAGTACCATAAGCCAATAACCTGCATATTAGATCTCACACTTCATTAGATATTCGATACTTTCATCCTTGGCCTAATGATCTTCTCCTCCTTTTATAGTTCGTAGGCCTTTCTCAATACCATGGACCAAAATCACTTAGGACCACAACCTTGGACCAAATACCTAGGGTCAATACCTCAGACATGATACCTTCGACCAATACCATGGATCAAAATACTATGGACCAAATACTTCAAACCAAAAACTTTGTTTTCCAAGGTATATGCACTTTTCCTTTTCTGAAAGTGCGTGTGTATGTATACGCAACTTGTATACAATGAACACACATGTATACGCGACTTGGCCAATGGTGAACCTGCGTATACCTCTCTTTCTTCATTATGTGAAGTCTGATTTGTAACTCTATGCTGTTAACCTGCTGTACTGTGATCTGTCATCTGAGTGAGTTGCCATCAAGGAAAACACTTGTGTCATAATGCCAACAACCAGGAAACTGCAGATGAACCAAGGTTGAAGATTCCTCCAGAAGTTCTCTTCCAGTCTAATGTACTCCCTAGCCAATCCGCATCTGTGAAGCCCTGAAGCTTAACTCCCTTTGTCCATATATACCACAATCTGAATTGAGATGTGCCTCTGAGGTATCTCAACACACGCTTTGCTACCTTCCAAAACAGGTTGGTATGTTGAACAATAGCTTGACTCAGTTGGTTCACCGCAAAGCATAAGTCGGGTCGTGTGTTCACTAGATACATAAGTGAACCCACCAACTATCGATAAAAAGTAGCAGCTACTACCTCACCTGAAGTAGCATCCTCCTGTTACACTAAAAAATGTCACCATGACTACTTACAGTTAGTATGGCTCAAATCAACAGTCATGCTACCCTCTTAGGCAAGTCTTATGCCTTTGCTATCCATCTCAAACTCAAAGAAGAGAGAAAGTCTTGTAAAAAATGTGTTTATCTCTGGGGTCGCAGGTTCTCTCTAGCCTTACCTGCGGGGACGCTCACAATGTTCACAAAAGTTGCGTCCTTGGACGCTCTGTATGTTAAGGGACAGGTGCGTCCTTCTGTAAAAGGCAAAATGCGCGAGTTTCATCTTAAAAAAGTTACTTGTGGTTACTTCTAGAACTTTCTAGAGGTCGGTTTGATGAAATGGATGCGCCTCCAGTTGGTTCATGTATCCCTATTAAGGAGGAACTTATCCCATCAATAAGGGAGCTATCCCACCCAAAGAGGGGGATTATCCCATTGATGGTGGACCTGAATAACCTCTTTACAGCACTATAAATAAAGACATTGAGCCAGAGGGAGAGGAGGTTGGAGCTATACATTTTCTTTGGGTAAATGCTGCAGGAATTAGGACTCCCATTTAGAACCTTGTGAGGAGAGATTGTCTTTGCTTGATTCTACTTGGAAGTGGGTGAGCTTTGTCAAAGTAGAGGAAAACCCTTGATGGACCCTGGGAGGAACTTGCACAACACCAAGGCCAGGTTGTAAGAGTTTCTTTGTTTCGTTATTAATACAAACTGGTTTATTTTTCTCAATAGCTTGTGTTAATGAGTTATTTCATGTGTTCCTTGGTCTGCATGTTGAATATATGTTTTATCATATGAAATGCAAGTGCTTGGTAATTGTTTGATTGTTTGTAGTTACAGGAATTGATGTGAAGGAGGAGCTCATCCGGATCGGCAAGGACGGACTACAACAACAGCGTTTTGGAATAAGGTAAGCCTAAACACTTGTGGTTTTCATGTTTTAAAAGGTATATTTAGAGAAAGATCACTCCATTTTGTCTTGTTTGTCGCTAGAGAGTTTAGACTCCTAGGGAGGTCAGTTGTGTCCGCACAAACGACTTTTTCCGCCACGACAAATTGGCGACTCCACTGGGGAATCCATTAATGAGAAAGTCTTTTCCTTTGTGTGAACTTTGCTCTGAGAAAATCATTTTTATTTTCTGGTTTTTGACTGTGAGAATTAGTATTTGGGTGGCTTAGCTTTAGATTTAGTTAGATTTGGTTTTTCTTAACTTTTCCAGAAGGACGCACCCTCTGAGTACTGCACAGTGCGTCTTTGGACGCGCTGTTGTCGTTTGCACAGAGCGGGCCCGCACCTGTTATAACGGGTTGCCTGCGTCTTCCTGTAAAATTTAGGAAAATTCCATTTTTTGCTTTAATTGCTTTTAGATTTTGATTTTTCTTAGTGTTTTCTGCCCAGATCCTTTAGTATCCTGTCAAAAATTTTCACCTGAACTTGTTTTGTGAGCTTTGAGTGTTTTAGTGGATTTCAACGAAGTTTAGGCCTAGGGTTTGATTTTTGCATAGGTCCTGTAGTGACTTTGACGGTAGAAAGTTGTCCAGCCTTAGATCTCTCTGGTTTGTCAGCCTTCTTAGAAGTCGGGCCTGTCGTAAAGTCTCCTTGTGTGAGCAGCTTGCCATTTAAGTTGTTTTGGGTCAAATTTCGAATTACTTGTTTATAAAGTGTTGATTTCCATTTTACAAAAGAACAAAAAGATTAGAGTTTTGTTTTGACTAGTTTTTGGTTCTGCAATAAGCTAGTCCTTGATTTGATTGTGATCAAGTAAAACACCTTAGAATAATCATTGTTGGTTTTGGCCTCGTTAAGATTGCTTAGAGTAAATTTACCTTTTAGTTTGCTTATGAGTGAATTTTCGTAGATTTTAATAGTTGTTAAGATTGATTTTTGGTTATATTAGATTTATTTGCTTTATTAAAAGAAAAATACAAAAACATCTTCTTTAAAAGTCTTGTTTCAAGTAGCTTTTTGTTTTTGAAAGAGAAAAAGAGTTTTTTCGTGCATGTAAAGAGCGGTCATGTTTTTATGCTTGGAAAAGACAAACGAATTGTTTCTTTGATTGTCTTCAATTAAGAAGTTGCTTTTATAAAGATTGCATTCTCTCAACTTTTTAGTTAAGCAATTCATCGAAAAAGTAAAGTAGTGGGTAAATCATCCTAGGTGCATTTTGTAGTGGTTTCGAGTCGAGTCAACACACCACTGGTTTCACTTCCATCACCTTTTGACTTAAGAAACAACCTTAAAAGTAACGCTTAAATTAAAATCAATCTAGTAATTTTTATTTTTCTAGGGCTCTGAAACACCAACATAGCTTAGGCTAGGGTCTTGGAGTAGGTGAGTACTTAACTCTCCAAGACTACAAAACCAAACAGATAGTTTATCTTGAGTAGATTAAATCCAATTGTTTCAGTTGCATTCTGGGAAAGCTCCTCTTAAAGGAGAAGCACGAGCTCGTGTCCGAACCAGTGAGGGGATCATTCCCCCTCGTTGGGAACGACGCCAGACAGTACGTATTACAAACGGTAAACCTCGGATTAACCATTGTCGAGGAGCCAGGGGTCACTTATCGGTAAACCTTGGATTATTGTCAAGGAGCCGGTAAGGGGATTGAGCTTGTTACTCTGCCCTTGCGTGCTGTCGGAGTTTAGACTGTTCCCCCAGGTGTAATTGTTGTGATTGGTAACTTTAGTGACCATAATCTTTAGGGTTCTACCGAGGTGACGGTGGAGGGAAGGTCCCACTGTACCTGGAGCAGACGTCGGTTATACTCACTTGGATTTTCCGGGGGGTTCACTTCACTTCGAGACGGTTAAAGTGGAGGAACTTGTGCCGGTCTATTCATTAAGCAGGTTTCCGGGGTAACTGTTCCACCCGCCATTTCTGTACTGAATCCTGCGAGGTTGGGCCTAATCACCAACTAGCGCTTTTGGTCCGGAAGACTACTGTTTGTGTTTGGTTTGACGCTCTAGATTCTTTAGGCGTGTGCTTCAAATTTGTTTGCTTCTTTAGAAGACTTTAGGTGGTTTGATTTGAAATTTTTACTTTGTTTTCGTGTGTTGTAGTTAAAAATCTTTAATTGTGGCGGAATTACCGAGACAGTCCCGTCGACTTCGGGGCAAGTCTCCTGAGATTGTTACCGGAATAGATTTGTTAAGAAAACTCCGTAAATCGCGGGGTGAATCTCCTGAAGACATTCCGGGTCAGTACGAAGGGTTAAAGGTCCTTGTAACTCCTCCTAGTGACAGTAGAGTAGGTTCACCTGAAGAAGGAGAATCTTCCTTGGTAGTCCATCCAGATTACCAAAGTTTAGAAACAGGTTACAATCCCGAAACTGTTACAGTTTCCGAGCTTGCTGGTAGTTTTTCATCTGCCAGTGAAACAGGCGAAGAACCTGAAATTTCCGAACCTGTTACTCCAACTTCTAGTGTCCCTGATTCACCGAGAATAGAAAGAATTATCACCGAAAATCTACCTTCTGGTTTGATTGCTATAGAAGAACTTGCTCCAGAAGAAGATATAGGTGTCTCTCACCTTGAAGGTCAACTTACTATTGATCTAAGGGAGCGTGAATCCATCTTTTACAGTCCTCCTAGAAGTACTTCTTGGTACCTTGCGTTAACCAATTTTTTAGACAACTCAGTAGGTTTTTCTACACCTCGTACTCCTTTTCCACCTGGAGGTATTTATACTCCTGTAAATATGTCTGGTCAGTCGTCTGTGTTTACTCAAAGTCCTGAATCTTTTTTACACGGCGGTCCTTCTGTTCCCACTGGGTATCAGTCACTTTCTGGTACCTTTGCGGGGGCATCTCCTCAACCCGTTGATCATGGGTTATTTGCTGGAAACAGTGGTAATGTACCATTGGGTGTAGGAGACATTTACATGATGTCAGGTTCAGTTCCCGTTTCCCAACCTCAAGGTGGCCAATTACCGCCTGGGGGGCAACCGCAGTTAACGCCTGGGGGGCAACCTCAAGGTACACAAATCGTGTCTGGGGGGCAACCTCAAAGTCAGTATGTACCTATGGTGCAATACGTGCCTCAAGGTCAACCTCAGCCTCAATATGTACCCCAAGGTCAACCTCAGTATCAATATCAACCTCAAGGATGGCAACCCCAAGGATGGCAACCTCAAGGGTATCAACCCCAAGGTTATCAACCTCAAGGGTACCAACCTCAAGGTCAAGGTCAACCCCAGTATCAGTATTTACCTCAAGGTTATCAACCTCAAGGTCAATACTCAAGTCAAGGTTATCAACCGCCTCAAGGTCAGTCATATGTTCCAAGTATGGGAACTGCACCTTACAATTATCAATCCTACCCTCAATCTGGTTATGGATCTCAGTATCCTCAACCTGTTACGGGTCAGTACCCTGGAATGTTAGTGTGGGATCCATCACAGGGTCAACAGGTGTTGCAGCCAAGTGTACAGATGGTTCCTCAAGCTGGACAACCCGTAGTTTCTGGTCCAACCCAGCAACCGCAACCTGTCCAGCCAAATGTTCAAACTTCTGTAGCTTCGGTAGTTACTCAGCCGTCAATTGCACCTAGTACTCCATCTCAAACGGCTGCTGCAACTACCGCTACATCTACCATACTTACTTCTGGAGTATCGACGGCTCCAGTTTCTACTGTCCCTGTTACCACACCTCAGACATCTTTACCGTTGTCTGGATCTACGATTCAAACCACGGTCCAGATGCCTGTAGGTCAGCCTGGTATAAGTACGGTTGTCACTACTCAACCTCAATTTGTTCAACCTCCGTACCAGGGACAGTACCAACATGGGCAAGCTGTCCAACAACCGGTTTACCAGTATCAACCGTATCCTGGGTACACTTATCAACAACCTCAACAACCCCAGTACGGTCCGGTTAATCCTGGTTTTCCAGGAGGATATAATATCCCAAATGCGACTCCTGTTCCTAGTTATCCTGGATATCCTCCTCCTGGGGCTGGTATTGTGACCCAGAGTTTTAGAGATCCTAACCGGCAGTTACCGTTTATTGCAACTTTGGATTTACCCGACTTGACGCGCCTAACGAACGATCCAATTCAATATCTTCAGTTCTGGCCGCCAATGCCAAATAAGTTGCCCAGCGATATACCCAAGTTCGAAGGTAAGTCTGGAGAGGATCCGTCCAATCATGTGATGACTTACCACCTCTGGTGTGCTTCGAATTCTATCTCAGATGATTCTATCCGCTTACGTCTTTTCCAGCGTACACTCATTGGTCTCGCGGCCAAGTGGTACATTGAGTTACCACGGGCCTCTTTTTACAACTTTAGCCAGTTAGCTACCTCGTTCTTAACTCACTTTCAGTTGCCGGTCAGATACGATAACGGCACAGAGTTATTAACTTCACTAAAACAATCGACGTCCACGTATATTTCTGATCACATTCATGAGTGGAGACGTCGAAGGAGATTAGTGAAAGTTTTTATCCCGGACCAAATCTTAGCTGAATGGTTTGTCAAATCATTATTACCGAAGATTACTGAAGATGTAGCTAAGGCCGGAGTAGTTACTGAGGAGCAAGTCATTGCTCAGGCACAATACCTTGACTTAGTTTACACTCAGTCGGGTACGTTACACGAGAAGATTCCGGATCTTCCAAAGTCGAATCAAATCGCTGCTGCTCCTTCGGGATCTCATGCCGCTGATGGTATGATTGGTATCGTGACTACGAAGAGCAAGAAGAAGTCTTCCAAGGCTTCAACTACTCCAATTATCACTTTGCCTGATTCTCCGACAGGAGAGTCTTCTCCTGAACTCACCGCCGACATTCACGCTGTAGAGTCATCTACGGCCAAATAAAAAAACGGTGGAAAGAAGAAAGGAAAGAAGAAGGCTAAAGCAGACAAGGCTCCAAAGGAGAAAACTGAAAAGTCGGAAACCAATGACGAAAAACGCAAACCTCGATATCCTTGTCTTATTTGTGAAGAGGATCATTTTACGAGAGATTGCCCTCATCGGGCCGAGGTTGTGAAAATAGTCAAAGGTTCTCCCACTCCTGCTGTGTTAAAGAATCCATTTCCAGAGCAGGAGAATAAGATGATAGGTTCTTCTTCGAATGCCAGTGAAGAACCCATTTTGATGATGTCTCATGTGAGGATTGCGACTCGATCGCAAGATTATGGTAGTAAGGCTCCTGTTGATGGTAAGGAAGCAGAATCTTCTCACTCTAACCCATCAACCTCAGCTCCTGGTTCCGATCCACTACAGATCGAAAAACCTAACCCAGACTTAGTGATTAAGCCGCCCGCCAAGGGTGTACTTCGAAGGTCTGCTTTCAATCCACATGCGAGAGCAGCCCAGAATTACAACATTGTTGAGGACTTAGCTGTTTCACCTTCAGCAATGTCGGCACTCGAAGTGCTGCAATCATGCCCAGCACAACGGAAATTGCTTTTGTCGGCTATCGGAGCTGTCGATGTTCAGGACCCGAACCTAATGATCTTTGATCTAGAAAATAGTACACCACGTCTCCCCCATCAAATGGCTTTCCAAATTCCAGTGATAGTCAAAAACAGGCCTATTCATCGGACTGTGATTGATGAGGGAGCTTCTACGTGTATTATGTCGATTCAATGTTGGAGATCGCTTGGTTCTCCTTCGTTGAACCAATCCCCCACCATCCTTAAGGCCTTTGATGGCCGTGGGTTCCGTCCGTTTGGTATTCTACAAGAATTGCCTATAGGGGTTGAAGGTAAAACCGTTAGTCTGGATGTGGAAGTGGTTGATGCCCCTCTAGACTACAACCTTCTTTTGGGTCGAAGTTGGTCATATGCTATGACAGCGGTCGTTTCATCGGTCTTCAGAGTAATTAAGTTTCCACATAACGGTAAGATCGTGACTATTGATCAGCTGACATACTTTTCATCCGACCCAGCCTCTTCAGAGAGTATCCAGCATGTCGGTAAGACGACAATCCCTTATAGGGACATTGGTGTAGGTTTAGTTAAGGATTCCGGTTTACTGGGAACTTTTCCTCTCCCTCCACTCAGCGCAGATCCTTCGTTTGCAACAATTCATATGATTACATCAGAAAACATTATTTATGATGATCCTTGGTTCGTCCCATCTGACTCTGAGATAGACTCACTCGGTGATGCTATGCCTTTGAGTCCGTATGAAATTGCTTATGAAGCTCTCATGTCTTTTACCGACTTTCATTCAACCGAAGTCGACCAAATGAATGTGGTCAGTGAAGAGTCACTTTTCACCTCACCCTTAGAACGGATAACGTTTCCCGAAGTCGTGTCATCTGACGAACAACTTCGCGAAATCCTAAGTGTAGACGATCTACCATGGGAGGATCTCCATCACAGATCTTCGTTTTTACCTAAGGATGATGCATTTGAAAATGATTTTTCATCTATCTTTACCGCTGAATATGTCAAAGACGCTCAGGATCCAACGAAACATTCTGATTCAGAGTTGAATTTAGGGAATATTTCTCGTACTATTCCCATTGATATTTCAGTGAAGCCCGGAATCGAGGAAAACATTCATATAGGTGCCGCATGTACTGAAGAAGAAATCCAAACTTACAAGGCCCTATTCCAAGAATTCCGCGACGTGTTTGCCTGGTCTTACGAGGAAATGCCGGGAATTGATCCTGCCATTGTTGTTCATGAAATAAAGACCTACCCGGATGCTAAACCCGTCCGGCAACGGTTGCGTCAAATTCACCCTCGAAAAGCGGCTGCGATTAAAGCAGAAGTCGAAAAGCTGTTGAAAGCAGGTTTCATTTATCCGATCCCGTTAACGGATTGGGTATCGAATATTGTTCCGGTCAATAAGAAACAAGGAACAATAAGAATCTGTATCGACTATAGGGATATAAATCGAGCTTGTCCAAAAGACAACTATCCTACGCCTTATATCGATCAAATTATTGATGATTGTGCCGGAAGTGAAATGTTTTCCTTCATGGATGGTTTTTCGGGCTATAATCAAATCAATATTCTACCTGCCGACCAACCAAAAACGGCATTCATTTGTCCATGGGGGACATTTGCTTATTGCAAGTTACCTTTTGGGCTTAAGAATGCCGGGGCCACTTTTCAACGGGCGATGTCTTATGCATTTCATGACATCAAGCACATTGTGCAACCCTATCTCGATGATTTGCCTGCTCATTCTTTACATCGAGCTGATCACCTTGTCCACCTACGAGCAATCTTTATGAGGTGTAGGCATTATCGAATTCGGTTGAATCCCCACAAGTGTGTTTTCTGTATAGAAACAGGTCGATTGCTGGGATTTGTTGTTTCAAAAGCCGGCATTCGCGTCGATCCCTCGAAAGTCGAGGCTATCATCAAATTGCCTCCTCCTTCGAGTTTGCGCCAACTCCAAAGTTTGCAAGGGAAAGCGAACTTTTTACGCCGATTCATCCCAAACTACGCCGAGGTCACTAAAGGTTTTACACGGTTGTTGAAACAGAACGCACAATTCTTTTGGGACGAGATTGCCCAACAATCTTTTGATGCACTTAAACACGCGTTGACCCATGCACCGTTATTGCATCCTCCCAACTACAACCAGGACTACTTCTTATACCTCGCAGCTTCGCATTCCACCATTGGAATGGTGTTAGTTCAAGAAGATGAATTCGGAGCGGAGCATGTGATATATTATCTTAGTAGGACCTTGAATCCCACTGAGCTAAAATATTCGCATGTGGAGAAATTGGCCCTGGCAGCCGTTCAAGCTGTCCAGCGTTTTCGTCACTACATTCTTCTCCGCAAAACTACAGTTATTTCGGATTGCAACCCTATGATTTATATTTTGACAAAACAACTGCTAGGGGGCAAGTACTCTAAATGGATTGTCATCCTGCAAGAGTTCGACTTGGAGTTCGAGAAGTCCAAGTCTAAGAAATCCTTAGTTTTTGCGGAATTGATGTGTGATTTCCCGAGTGCTGACACAGAGACTGTGGCAGAGGAGTCCATTGCGGACGAATCTTTGTTTCTTATCAGTACGTTAGATCCGTGGTACGGGGATATAATCATCTATCTCCAAACCCAAACCTTTCGGCCTGAAGCTTCCAAAGCGGAACGTCGAAAAATTCGGTTTCAATCCCAGCCATACAAAATTATTGGAGATACACTTTATCGCCGGGGGGCAGACTTAGTTTTTCGACGTTGTTTAACTCACGAAGAGGCTGAGAGGGTTTTGAATGATTGTCACTCTGGAGCATGTGGCGGTCATATGTCTGGGTATGCCACAGCTCAGAAGGTGTTGCGCGCTGGCTATTTCTGGCCGTCTATGTTTAAGGATTGTATCATTGCAGTCAGGAAGTGCCACAACTGTCAAGTGTTTGATCGCAAGATGCGCGCTCCACCTGCTCCTCTCCACCCTATAATTGCCGTTGGTCCATTCGCCAAATGGGGTATCGACTTTATTACTTGTAACCCTCACTCGGCCGGGGGGCATGCGTATATCATCCTTGCGGTTGATTATTTTACTAAGTGGGCCGAGGCGATGCCTACATTCGACGCAAGCGGCAAAACAGCTGCAGTTTTCGTATTCAATCATATCATAACTAGGTTTGGTGTCCCACAAGCAATCATTACTGACCATGGGAGCCATTTTCGAAACGTCATGATGACTGAGCTTACAAGCCAGCTTGGTTTGCGCCACGATAGCTCTACTCCTTATTATCCGCAAGCCAACGGTTTGGTTGAGTCTATCAACAAAGTTCTAGTTATCATGATCCGACGAACCATTGGTGTTCATCGGTCGAATTGGCACAACATGTTATTTTCAGCGCTATGGGCATACCGAACCTCAGTGAAAAATTCAACAGGGTTCACTCCTTTCCAGCTAGTTTATGGCTTAGAAGCTGTGTTACCCATTGAATGCGAAATCCCATCACTTCAAATGGCTGTCGAATTACTTCCAGCTACTTCCGAAGAGGAGAAACGTTTATTGTACTTGGCTAAATTAGATGAGACTCGACGTGACGCTACATTGGCAATCGAGACTCACGCGAAACGAATGAAAGCTCAGTATGATAGAAATGTAACCCCTCGAAGTTTTTCGGAAGGAGACCTAGTACTATTATATGATCAAGCTAACGATAAGCTAGGTGCCGGAAAATTCGTTCCCATGTGGCATGGGCCCTACATTGTAAAGCGAAAGCTAGCAAAAGGGGCTTATGAGCTAGTTGACTTTGATGGGGACTCTTTGGGTAAACCCAGAAATGGACTTTACCTAAAGAGGTATTATGCTTAAATGATGGGTATGGAGAAATTTTTAGATAGGTTAGATTTTCTTTCTAGCTAGCAAGTGTGTTAGTTTAGTCAGTGTGCTTAGCTTAGAGAGTGTGGTTTTTCGTCGTTATTCTGGCTTATCTTGGTTTTACTCTTGATATTGCAGATGTCGACGCCTCTCCAAACATACATTGGATTTGCTGATGGTGCTTGTCGTAGTACACGGAACATCTCTTCCGCAGCTTGGGTTATCTATTCGCCCTCTGACGAGTTAGTTTCTATGCATGGGGTAAGCCTCGGTCAAACAACGAACAACATTGCAGAATACAGTGCAGTGATTGAATTATTATCCGAATCTATTTCATTTGGAATTCGACGTTTGATAGTGAGGTTAGATTCTGAACTTGTTGTATTACAGCTTAATAGAGTTTATGCCATTAGAAATCCTGTGTTATTAAGGTTGTTTTTGAGAGTGCGTCTCTTGGAACGTGAATTTGATTACATTGAATATCAACATATTCCAAGGTCTTTGAATACATTAGCAGATGCAATTGCTTCTCGAATGTTGGACAGACATTTACGATAATCATGCAAGTAAATTTAAAAAACATTTCATCACATATGTTAAACAAGATAAGCCGGTAATAGTGATATATATAGATAGAAGTGTGTCAAAAAATATATACATCGTCTTCGATCATAGGTTGAAAACACCTTATGATCGGCAAAATGATAGTACAAAAAGTCAAAATGTCACATGTGACTACAAAAGTGACTAGTCAATCACTGGTGGTGCTCTCTGTATGACACCACTGCGCGGGCTACCTTACGCAAAAATCTCCTAAACGGTCCAGGGACCGCGACTACGAAGCGCTGAAGCCTGGTAGGAATGTCGTCCATAGTAGTCTCAGGTATATCTGCCGTGAGACGCTCTAGATCATGCTCCAACTCAGCTAGTACTTCTGCAGCCGCGTCCTGTGGGGCCGGTACCGGTGCAGCTGGATGTAGTCTATCAAAAGGCCGGAGGTTGGCTGGACGCTGTGGACCAACATCTGCATTTTGAAAGTTTTACTGTCAGTTTTGAGACGATATATATGAAAAATAAAAAAAAAACATAATTAGAAAACTTGTGAAAATAAAAGTACCTCTGTCGTCCCATTGTTCTCCCGGTGGAAGAACCATGTCCGGATCACCTCTAAAATCCACTCCGGCATACGGAAAGTCCTGTATCGAAAAAACCTGGTCCTCTAACCAGTGAAAGTAACTATCTGAGAATCGAACCACTGTCGCACCCTCGTCAGGATGCCGGGCCATCACCGCAACCCATCGTATCAGCTTTGGCTCCCGAGGACCCAAGATATCAACAGTGAGTTGCTGAGGGATCAGCATTGGAACTCTCTCCAAGGCAAAGCTCACGACTAGAGGCCCATATCCAAAAGTCTTTAGTCGTCCGTTCTTTGCCTTGGTCAGTTGGCTCTTCATATGAGCCGACACAGCTTCACACCAGTTGAAAATGGTGCCTTGGTAACAGTCAATTGCCATCCGCATTTGGGATCCGGAAGCAATGTGTAAAGCGGCCGCGCCGCAAATTCTGGTAACCGTGAACGCTATGACTTTGAGTTCAGGCAGAGTGATGTGTTTTATCTCTATGCCTTTTGAATGGTGAGCCCCAGGTGTGCACCACTCGTCGCGGAGACTATCAAGGGATTGGCCACCCGGCCTAGTCCCCGCAAGACTGAGTTGCTCACCTCTGTTCGGCAAGCCAGTGAGAAAGTATACATCCGAGGGCTCTATCTCGAGCTGGTGCCCTCCTATGTAAAAGCATTGTTCTTGAACGTTCCATCGCTCAACCAGCCATTCCAAGAATCTTACCTGGCCCCTCATGCCCGGTATGGTCCAATATTTGTATAATCCGCATGCTCTTAGGGCATCCAGGGAACGTTGATGATTTATTGCAGCTTCATCATCCTCTACATGCTCTCTTTCTCTCCAATCTAACATGGTTAATGCCCTGCACATCCGAAATAGCAATTAGAAATTGATTTGGGAATTTTTGGTAGTTTTTTGAGGGAGTTGGGGTTTTGAAATGCGCACTTCTCGGAAGACGCACCCCGGCTTTGTAGCACAGGGCGCCCGGACGCGACTGGCCTGAAGGCGGGCCACGTCTTCCGACCATTTTCCCGTATGAGAAAAAGTCGTGGGACGCGGGTCACCCGAAGGGCACCTGCGTCCGCCGAGAGGCGCATTCCAAAACCAAAACCCCCCCAAAAAATGAAACTAAGACCTAAAAATTGATTCTAAACGGATAGAAATGTAGAGTAGGATGTGTAAGATACCTGGATAAGACGGCGTTCGATTCCGACGGTCAGATTTTCCGCAGCAACCACGGGAAGTTTCTTGTCAAAAGCTCCTTTTTCAACCTCAACAGTCAAACGGTAAAAATGACATGGTAAAAGGTCTTTTTATAGGTTTTTTGGATGAATTAGTTCATTTTTTACCATGAAAAGATGTTTTTCGATGTATTTTTGCCTATTTTAAACAGGTATGAGTAATGTGTTGCTTTTGTGCAGGACAAAGGGATTTCGAGGGAAATTGTAATTTTTCACAAACAAAAATATCAGAGTCATCTTTTAAGCCCTTTTCTGACTCCTAAAACATGAAAAGATCGCCGAGCATTTCTTTTACACTCGTTAAAACGGAATTAAAAGACGGTCCCCTTTTAGCTCTTTTCTGACCGCAAAATCAGGAAAAGATTGCCGGGTTTTTGTCGTTTCAAACTCGATAAGGAAATAAAACGACGTGTCCTTGATCGCTTTTTACTTTTCAGGTCAACGACACTATTATGAAAGTACTCCTTGGTCGCAAGATCAAGCGGTTCCCCCAGGTATTATTTTATACTTTTTCGGGCTTGAGGGACACAAATGTACGAAAAAGTTCAACGTGGAGTCTCCTTTAGTTTTTTCAGACTCTCTAAAATTGAAAAACGCCGAGTTTCTCCTATACTGGACTCGTTAAACTTTTACAGTAGAGGACCTGTTCAATTACAAACAGGAACGAACCACTCCTTCCTAGGGTTCGAATTTAAACTAGGTTGGACTCATCCGAAGGATGAGCTTATAATCAAGCATATGTTATCCTCCTCAAGCTTGTTAAAAATAAAGAGGTACTTGCCAGAAATGGTGGGGGAAAAGAGAGAAGAATGAACCTGTTTGTTACCTTTTGTCTCAAAAGAAACTTTATTACCACTCTTGAACACGACACTTTTTCATTCACCTGGGTTGGGAAATCTTTTACCTCACAGTTGATCAAACCACTTTGAAAGTCTTTAACCGGGTTCCGGGGATTAACTTTGAGTTATTTGTCACCAAGCCATCTGTCGTGTCGTTATGTGTTCAAGAGGTCTGCAAGCAAAACTTTCATCTGCAAAATACTTGTCATCCATTTGACCATCCCTGAGTCAGTCCTTACAGCAACATTTCTTCAACTTGAACAATGATTTCGTGTTGCAGGCTTGCCTGCAACGGGTCGCTTTCTATCGACATCGACACATTATCTAGAAAGATGACTTAGGAATCGACAGTACCTTGAAGTCTGCATGCATCAATGGCAGGTTTCTCGCCTTTGACGTCAGTTTACATCATTGACTTTCGATCAAAGGATTCCGTGAAGTGTTCGACATCAAAACATCTATTCACATTTCACGGGTTGTGCTTGGTACTTTGAGAACCATTGACATTACTGGTGGTCTCTCTCACGCTTGTTAACAGTTTACATCATCGACTGGTAATCAAGTGGTTTCTAACATGTTCGACATCAAATCATTTAATCACATGGCTAGAATCGTACCAATTCGGGAAGTAGAAGTGAAGACCCTGGATCTAGTTTCTACCATCCAGGCTGCAAGGAGTTTTGTATTCATTATCTATGTAGACTAATCATAAACAGATGGCTGCGTCCATACTGTGTCTACAAAAGTCTATAAAAAATGATGTACTGCAAGATCATTCCTGTATCAGAATAGTTAGTCCATTAGTTAAAGTTTTGAATCTGAGTATGGGAATGCCTACCTCAGTGATGATATAATCTTATACATGTATTTTGTGTTGAAAATTGCAGGTTCCAACCAGGTCATCCACAAGACAATCCTTGAAATGATAAAGCGCTTCACCCTTCCTAGAATTACAAAACCCTAATCTATTCCAGGCTTCGCACTTTAGGGGGCAATCTGTTACACTAAAAAATGTCACCATGACTACTTACAGTTAGTATGGCTCAAATCAACAGTCATGCTACCCTCTTAGGCAAGTCTTATGCCTCTGCTATCCATCTCAAACTCAAAGAAGAGAGAAAGTCTTGTAAAAAATGTGTTTATCTCTGGGGTCGCAGGTTCTCTCTAGCCTTACCTGCGGGGACGCTCACAATGTTCACAAAAGTTGCGTCCTTGGATGCTCTGTATGTTAAGGGACAGGTGCGTCCTTCTGTAAAAGGCAAAATGCGCGAGTTTCATCTTAAAAGAGTTACTTGTGGTTACTTCTAGAACTTTCTAGAGGTCGGTTTGATGAAATGGATGCGCCTCCAGTTGGTTCATGTATCCCTATTAAGGAGGAACTTATCCCATCAATAAGGGAGCTATCCCACCCAAAGAGGGGGATTATCCCATTGATGGTGGACCTGAATAACCTCTTTACAGCACTATAAATAAAGGCATTGAGCCAGAGGGAGAGGAGGTTGGAGCTATACATTTTCTTTGGGTAAATGCTGCAGGAATTAGGACTCCCATTTAGAACCTTGTGAGGAGAGATTGTCTTTGCTTGATTCTACTTGGAAGTGGGTGAGCTTTGTCAAAGTAGAGGAAAACCCTTGATGGACCCTGGGAGGAACTTGCACAACACCAAGGCCAGGTTGTAAGAGTTTCTTTGTTTCGTTATTAATACAAACTGGTTTATTTTTCTCAATAGCTTGTGTTAATGATTTATTTCATGTGTTCCTTGGTCTGCATGTTGAATATATGTTTTATCATATGAAATGCAAGTGCTTGGTAATTGTTTGATTGTTTGTAGTTACAGGAATTGATGTGAAGGAGGAGCTCATCCGGATCGGCAAGGACGGACTACAACAACAGCGTTTTGGAATAAGGTAAGCCTAAACACTTGTGGTTTTCATGTTTTAAAAGGTATATTTAGAGAAAGATCACTCCATTTTGTCTTGTTTGTCGCTAGAGAGTTTAGACTCCTAGGGAGGTCAGTTGTGTCCGCACAAACGACTCACTCCCTTTGTCCATATATACCACAATCTGAATTGAGATGTGCCTCTGAGGTATCTCAACACACGCTTTGCTGCCTTCTAAAACAGGTTGGTATGTTGAACAATAGCTTGACTCAGTTGGTTCACCGCAAAGCATAAGTCGGGTCATGTGTTCACTAGATACATAAGTGAACCCACCAACTATCGATAAAAAGTAGCAGCTACTTCCTCACCTGAAGTAGCATCCTCCTTCCTCCAGTTCCCAGCTAGAGGAGTCTGCAAGGGCTTGCACTTCTCCATGTGAAATCGCCCAAGTATCTCATTGGCATACTTGCCTTGAGACAAAAATACTTCACCATCTTTCTGCCACACCTCCATGCCTAGAAAGTAGTGCATAAGACCCATGTCTTTCATTTCGAACTCTCTTGCAAGGTCCTCCTTGCAAGACTATATCAGTTGATCATCACCTGTCAAAATAAGATCATCGACATAAAGAAAAATGATCAATGGTTTACCTTCTACCATGATGTGGTAAAGGTTCGCATCTGCTTAACTCTTGGTGAATCCCAACCTGATGAAATAGCTGTCGATCATGGTGTACCAAGCATGAGGTGCTTGCTTCAGCCGATATAAAGTCCTCTTGAGTCTGCATACATGTGACTCAGGATCGAAGGTCTCGAAACCTTCTCGCTGCTCAATGTACACCTCCTCATCAATCTTCCCATTGAGGAATGTTGTCTTCATGTCCATCTGGTGGATCTTCCACTCCATTTGAGCTGATAGTGCCAACATCGATCTAATCGATGAGTACCTTGATACAGGAGCAAGAGTCTCATCGTAGTCGATTCCCTCAACCTGTGAGAAACCACGGGTAATAAACCTTGCCTTATGTTTCTCAACACTGCCATCAGCTGCCTGCTTTACCTTGTAAATCCATCTGGAACTAACCATTGACTTGTCCTGAGGTCTTGGGACAACATCCCACACACTGTTCCGAATGATAGAGTCGTAGCCCTCTACCATTCCATCAACCTAGACTGGTTGCTGCACTGCCTCCTTGAATCAAGAAGGTTCAGTATATACACACTCCCCAGCCAGGGCCGTGTACCCAATGTACCGCTCGGGAGACTTCCTGCATCTGCACTGAGAAGATGGTTGTCCCATATTCTCCTACGCATTCAGCATCAACCTGTCATCTTCCCTTGAGCATTTCCGCCCATCTCTGGAAGTCTCATCATGAGTGGATGTATCCACTCCTGGATCCTCTACATGCGGCTGCTCTGCATCAATTTGAGGCTCCTCCTCTTTACGAACTGAAAGTTCCTCCTCTACATGCAACTTGACCTCCCTCTCAAGTGATACTTGCATGGCTTTCTGCTCATCGAAATTCAGATCCCTGCATACCACTGTCCTCTGATTGGTAGGTAGGTACACCCAATAGTTGTGGGGTGTATTCATGTACCCCACAAGTATTCCCAACACAGCTGTTGGGTCTAGCTTCTTCCTGGAATCTTTGGTCACATGACAGTAAACTAATGATCCAAAGATTCAGAAGTGACTTACATCAGGTTGCTTGCTGAAAAAGGCCTCCATAGGTATCTGCATTCCCAGTATATGGTGCAGGCTTCTGTTTTGTGAGCATACTACTGTATTGCACGCCTCAGCCCACAAATGCAGTGGTAGGCTTTGGTCATGGAACATCACTCGAGATGCTCCCATAATCGATATGTTATTCCTTTCAGCCACCCTATTCTGCTATGGGTTATGGGGTGCCATCAGTTCCCATTTAATTCCTTCTACAATGCAGAAGTCTTTAAACTGTTGGGAGACATACTCTCCACCATTATCACTATGCAAGGCTTTTATTTTCTTTACAGACTGTTTCTCTGCCAAGGTTTTAAACTCACAAAACCTCAAGAAGGTCTAATCCTTCTTTTGCATAAAGTAGATCCAACATCTACGAGAAAAATCATCAATAAAAATAAGATAGTACCTTTGTTTAGTGGTGGAGGCTGTAGAGAATGGTCCACAAACATCTTAGTGAACTCACTCCATGATTGCTCCAGCTCTACTGTCTCAATCCGAAAAGGAATATTTCGCATACTTACCCAAGGTACAACCTTTGCATGTATTTGTCTACTCAAGTTTTCCCTTGGGTAATCCAGTAGAAATCTGCTCCATGATCTTCAGAGCTCCATGGTGCAAGTGGCCTAGTCTTCTATGCCATAGCTCGCCAACATCTTGGCTCTACACCATCTAAGCTTTGGAACTCAATGCAGCAAAGTCTTCACCCAGATTCTTCATGCAATTAACAATCTCATCTATACGTAAGCAGTAACTAGCTATACTTTCATCATTGTGCATCTTGAGAGTTTCATATTGAATTCTGAGAGTTTGCAGTTTAGCACGTTTTACCTGAGAGTCTCCATCGTAGCTTAGAACGATTTTGTCCCATATTTCTTTGGTGGATCTGAGTTGTATAACTTTTAAAAACTCTGATTGTGACAGACTTTCCAATAATGTATTGATAGCCTTGGCATTGGTTTCATATTGCTTTTTACTTGCTGTATCTGTAGGAATTGTTGATAGAAATGTATATCCTCCTTCCACGATTTCCCAGATATCTGTTCCAAGTGATTGAAGATAGGTTGTGGTTCTTACCTTCCAATAAAAAAGTTTGCTCCCATCAAAGATTGGTGGTCTGATGGATCCCCCACTTTCTTGATTACTCATGATGATGGATCTTCCTTCAAGCAATCAATCTTCTTCTGAAGGACCTGCTCTGATACCAATTGTTGGAAATAATACTGAGAGGGGGGGTGGGTTAGTATTATCAAATCAATAATTTGATTTTCAAAATTGATTTGTATACACTATTTCAGCTTAGTGAACTAGAGTGTACATGTAACTATACTTAATGCAACCAGCGTATATGCAGAGATCTTTTGATTTACCCAATTATCATGCAATGAAATTTAACTAGTATATCAGGAATTCATTAGACAGTGCAGTAAAAGCAGAATAAAGCATCACACATAAGCAACACACATGAACACCAAGATATAAGGTGGAAACCCAATGTGGGTGAAAAAAACATGTTGTTGTCATCTCTGTCTTCTTTTAATAATAAGAAAAATCTGTTTGCAATTTTTGTACTGGTGCAGTCTTATACCAATACGCAGGCTTCTACTTGTAGAAGGCTACAACCTTCCATCGTTCTCCATCTTCCACTAGAAGGGAGCTGCAATCCCCTAGCTCTTGTACTAGCTGATATGTTTACTAGTATGTACATGCCAGCCTACAGAAGGCTACAACCTTCTCTTTTCTTCGAGGGACCATGTTTCATAAATTTTCAGACTGGATCCATCAACAACATTATTCAATCATCAAATATATTTGCATCAACCAATCTCCTTTTGAACCAACCACAACCGAATCAATCAATCACTTTGACAACCCATTAATTTGATCTCTTAGAGTACTATCACTAGAATACAATAACTAGAACCCAAGCCAGAACCCAGAACACTGCAACAGCAAACAAAAGCAACTAAAACATATTTATAAGGTATACGCTACTTCCATGTGTCGAACCTGCATGCATATACGCTTTCCTCAAAGCGAACTAGAGTACAGATATGCAAATCAAATTTATGATGTATACGCTGCTTTGATATACAGAACCAACATGTATACGCCCATTTTCTAAAGTGAACCTGCGTACAGATCTACAAATGATGATTTAATCATTACAACTATTCAAGACTTCAGTCATACCCAGATCATCATATTTACAAACTACAATATGCGCCAGTTATTCAGATACATGATCAAACCACATAAAGATAATTCACTTCAAGCCTTAAGATCCTGATACATCATTAGATCTTATCCTTCATCAAATGTTAAGGTTCATACTTGGTTTAGATCAAGTACAGCACCATAAGCCAATAACCTGCATATTAGAGCTCACACTTCATCAGATATTCGATACTTTCACACCTTGGCCTAATGATCTTCTCCTCCTTTTATAGTTTTGTAGGCCTTTCTCAATACCATGGACCAAAATCACTTAGGACCGATACCTTGGACCAAATACCTGGGGTCAATACCTCAAACCCGATACCTTGGACCAATACCATGGATCAAAATACAATGGACCGAGTACTTCGGACCAAAAACTTATTTTGCCGAGGTATACATGCTTTTCCTTTTGTGAAAGTGTGTGTGTATGTATACACGACTTGTATACAGTGAACCAACATGTATACATGGCTTGGCCAATGGTGAACCTTATATACCTCTCTTTCTTCTTTCTGTGAAGTCTGATCTGTAACTCTATCCTGTTAACCTGCTATACTGTGATCTGTCATCTGAGTGAGTTGGCATCAAGGAAAACACCTATTTCATAATGCCAACAAGCTCCCCCTTTGGACTTGATGGCAACACCAAGTCACTCCCCCCCTTTGTCATCAAGGGCAAAGGGTCATGCTCCCCTTGAGTACATGTTGAATTCTCTGATATGCTGAAGTGTGTTGATTGAGCTCCTATGATTGAGTCCATGCTCCCCCTGAGCACAAGCAAGGTCTGCAAAAAGATAACATGACTCTATACATACATCATCAATGACCTCCCTATCACCAAAGACTCATACATACATCCATCTCCCAATCAAATGGGGATATACAAAATTTGATTCATCCACCCAACCAAGTGGGGATATACCAATGGTTTGTTCAAGAAACATTACATCATCCATCCCATGCATAGTGGGGTAACATATTAGGTATTTTCATGACCTTTATATTAAATGATATACATGACATATATAATAGAGACCAAATATCTGAAACAAGACCATGATAGTCATCAGTAGCTATCATCAGCAGCATTTTTCAATCACCATCCAGACCAACAACCATGTTCTCCCCCTAAACCTATTCCAGATGTTCACTATCAAATCTGATCATTTTATAATCAGAAGTGTTATCAAGGCATCATCATCAATCAGATATAAATCAAGTTATCAACAACTTATGAGAGCCAACGTATTTCCACATGTCATCAACAAATTGTAACCATCATCAAGCAAAGAAAATAATTCATTGAACCATATAAAACCCCTTTCTCCCGAGTCTAGCCCACTGCTTCTCCTCAAACCAGCATATACGTGACTATACCCACAGAAACCAATGTATGTACATGACTACGCTTCATGAAACTCACGTATAACTAGCCTTCTCTGAAGAAGATAGGATTTAACAGTAGGATGATACAACAACTACTCCCATCTTTTTCTGAGATATTAAAATGCCTCTCTGGCCAGTGGTTTAGTGAATATATCAGCAACCTATTCTTTGGAGGGAACATATTGCAATTTGACCTTTCTTTCAAGCACTTGTTCACGTAGAAAATGCTATTTGATGGGTATGTGCTTGGTCTTGGAGTGCATGACTGGATTCTTTGAAATATTGATGGCATTTGTATTATCACATAGAATGGAAATGGGTGGGGTACATGTGATCTAAATGTCTTGCAAGGTTCGCATCATCTAAAGTAGTTGTGTTCAGCAAGATGCAGTAGCCACGTATTCTACTTCAGCTGGAGATAATGCAATTGAACTTTGTTTCCATGTTGAATCAAGACACTAACCTGGAACCCATATAAAATTCACCACCACTAGTGCTTTTTCTGTCATCAACACTTCCTACCCAATCTCCATCTGTATATGCATGAAGTGTAAGATCTGTATCTCTAGGATACCATAAACCAAAGTTCTGTGTTCCTTGAAGATATTTGAGAATCCTTTTGACTGCTTGAAGGTGTGATTCCTTTGCATTTTCTTGGAATCTTCCAACTATTCCTACTGCATGAATGATGTCCAGTCAGGTACCTATTAGATAAAGCGGACTGCCAATCATGGATCTGTAAGTTGGTTGATGTGCTGTTGTTGATTCATCATTTGAGCTGAAATTGCATCCTGTTACCATTGGGGTATATACTGGTTTAGAATCTTCCATACCGTACATTTTCAAGATCTGTTTGAGATATTTGGTTTGTGATAGAAAAATACCATCTTTATTTTCTTGAACTTGTAGACCAAGAAAATATATAAGCTCACCAAGTAGGGTCATTTCAAATTCTTGTTGCATTACTGAAGAAAAATTCCGACTCATGGATTCTTCATTGCTACCAAAAATGATATCATCAACATAAAAAACAATTATTAGCAATTTATTATTATCAATCTTTGTATATAGATTGCTATCAGTTGATCCCTTTGAAAAACCTTGTTGGTAGAGATATTTGTCAAGACGGTAATACCAGGCCCTTGGAGCTTGTTTTAGACAATAGAGAGCGTTTTTTAGTCTGCATATAATTTTTGCATCATTTCCAAGAATGAATCTATCTGGTTGCTCAATATAGACTTCTTCTTCTATGTATCCATTAAGAAAGGTAGATTTTACATCCATTTGGTATACTTTGTATTTCTAAAAACTAGAAAGAGCAAGAAACATTCTTATGGCTTCAAGTCTAGTAACAGATGCAAAATTTTCTTCAAAATCCATACCTTCTTGTTGAGCATATCCTTTATAAACAAGTTTGGCCTTGTTTCTAATAACCTCTCCATTTTCATTCAGTTTGTTTTTGAATATCCATTTAGTTCCTATGATATTCTTATCGTGAGGTCTAGGAACTAATTCCCAAGTATTATTCTTTTCAATTTTCTCAAAATATTCATTCATGGCGTTGAACCAACATTCATCTTTGCATGCTTCATTTACATTTTGAGCTTTGGTGGAAGATAGTAATGCTAGATAACTTGAAGCTTCTGTAAGAGTTCTTCTTGTCTGCACACATGCCTCTTTCTATCCTAAAATTTGAGTTTCTGGATGATTTTTCTGAACATACCTAAACGGAGTCTTTTCTTCTACTAGTATCTATTCTTTTGGTGCTTGATTGGTTTCTTCTTCAGAATTAGTGTGATTTGATGTGGGAAGATAATCCTCATCTTCTTCATAATCTTTGGTTTTTATCTATTTTGGATTTTTGCATGCTTCGTCAACCACAACATCAATACCTTCAATAATTTTCCCAACTCTTTTATTATATCATTTATATCCTTTACTTTGGGAAGAGTAACCAAGAAGAATACCTTCATTTTCTCTGGGTTCAAGCTTACCAAGATTTTCATCAGTCCTTTTGATGTAACATTTGCTTCCAAAAACTTTGAAGTATTTCACAGTAGGAGTCTTACCATACCAAAGTTCATGTGAAGTTTGAGTGTTGTTTACCTGAACATTTGCTTGGTTGAGAATAGTGTCAGCAGCGAATGAAACTTCACCCCAAAAGGTTACAGGAGTTCTAGATTCATCTAGCATAACTCAAGCCATTTGTTGAACAATTTTGTTCATTCTTTCTACCACTCCATTTTGCTAAGGATTCCTTGCGGTGGAGAACTACAATTTTATTCCATGTTGTTCACAAAAGTCAAAGAACTCATCCGAGGTAAACTCCCCTCCTTGATCAGATCTGAGGCATTGATTTTTCGATCTGATTCAGTTTCAACCAAGCTTTGAAGGCTTTGAATTTTTCAAATGGTTCATCTTTATTCTTTGGAAGACCTATCCAACGCATTCTAGAAAGATCATCAATTAATAATATAAAGTATTCCTCTCCAGAAGGTGACATTTTCCTTGATGGTCCACATAAATCAGTATGAACAAGTTCAAGAGGCTTACTAGCTGATCCTTCCTTTTCAGGGAAGTGTGATCTGGTTTTCTTACCAAATTGACATGATTTGCATATTGTATTTTCAGGAATGCTGATATCAGGAAGATCACGAACAACCTGGAATTTGCATGCTTTTCTTATTTGAGAAAAGCTTATATGCCCCAATCTTCTGTGTCATAGCCAGTGTTCATCATTTTTTCTTAGATAGCACTGTTGTTGTCCTCCCTTGAGTATGTATAAGTTGTTTTGATTTCTCGTACCTTTGATCACGGTTTCTCCTGAATGAAGCTCACGAACAAGACATCCATTTGATCGAAATACTACTTCATTTCCTTGATCACACATTTGACTGACACTCAACAGGTTATGCTTTAGACCATCAACATACATAAAATTCCCAACTTTAATCTTTTCTTTTAAGAAAACAGAGCCTTTACCTTTTATGACAGCAGGAGTGTCATTTCCAAATGAGACGTTATTTTCCTTTTCTAAGGCATTACATGAGTGAAGTTTTTCTTTATCACCTTTCATGTGTTTTGAGCATCCACTATCGATGTACCACTGATTTCTTGTGCTTCTACATACAAGGCTATGCCACATCTTTCTATTTGTGGTTCTTTCTTTCTCCATATTTTGGGTATTAATAGAGTTTTCTCCTTTTGAGATATTTGCCGAAATGTATTCCTACATTTAGATTCTTCATGACCTAAGTGGTTGCAGATAAAGCATATTATTTCCTTTTCAAGAAGAGAAAAGTTATTGTAGGACCTTTTCATGATCCTTGTCACATTCCTTTGATTTCGTGCCTCTCTAGTCATGATGGTCTTGTAAGAAACACATTGAGCAGCTTTGTGTCCAAAGTTATGACATGAAAAACATTGGCCATTAAATAAGTTCCTGTGATTATCGAATCTACTAACCTGGTGATTGTAGTTTCTATTGATATTCATCCTTGAAGCAGATTGAGTATGATTTACCTAAGGTTGGTTGTGGCTTATGTTCATCCTTGAAGCAGATTGAGTATGATTTACCTGAGGTTGGTTGTGGCTTCTGTTCATCCTTGAAGTAAATTGAGCCTGATTTACCTGGTGATCTGCTTTATGCCTTTGCTGATGATTGTCAAACTGTTCACTGTTCTTTGCTGCATCAAGATAGATTTTAGTGGAGGTTGATGGCTTCTATGCTTGAGATGCTTCTTCACTATACCCAAGACCTATCTTTATCAGAGGAGAACGTTGGACTTTGATAATTTCATTTAAGGTTTCTGATCCTTTAGCAAATCTAAGATTGAGAGCTTTTGTTTTCTCAAGATCCTTTCTTAGACCCACAATTTCACATTCTAGCTTTTCTTTGTGTTTTTCTCTTTCAGCAAGTTGGAATGTCAAGGTATCTATAATCATATTCTTTTCTTCTAAAGATATTTTGAGTTTATATATTTCTTCATAAAGGTCATCTTCATCTAAAGCTTCCAAAAAATCATCATCTTCATAAGCCATCAGAAGTCTATAATCATTACTATTTTCATCTTCATCACTAATTGATAAACCATCGCTATCTTTATGAGTATAGTATCTCATCTTACTTACACTTTGTTTTCTATTCCATTTTGCAGATTCCTTCACTTTATCATATTTATCTTTATGAGGACATTTGGTAGCATATTGACCAACTCTACCACAAGCAAAACATTTGAAAGGTAGTTTACCTCTAAATCTTCTGGAACCTCATTGATGTTTCTTGACAAAGTTTACTTCCTCTTCTTCTTCTGAAAGATGTGTTGATTCATTGAGTTCTTCTTTTCCTTTTGCTGAAGCTTTAAATGCGGCTTCTCTCATATTTGATGGACCTACTTTTCTCATCTCAAAAGTAGTTAAGATTTCGTGCAACTATTTCATAGTAATAGTTTGTAGATCCTGCTTTTCTTCTGTGGCAGATACTTTTTATTCAAACTTATCAGACAAGGATTTTAAAACTTTTTCAACTAAGGTAACCTCCTTTATCTCTTTACCCAGATTCTTCGTGCAATTAACAATCTCATATATATGTAAGAAGTAACTAGCTATACTTTCATCATTGTGCATCTTGAGAGTTTCATAGTGAATTATGAGAGTTTGCAATTTAGCACGGTTTACCTGAGAGTCTCTTTGGTAGCTTAGAACAATTTTGTCCCATATTTCTTTGGCCGATTTGAGTTGCATAACTTTGACAAACTCTGATTGTGACAGACTTCCTAGTAATGTATTGGCAGCCTTGGCATTGGTTTCATATTGCTTTTTACCTATTGTATCTGTAGGAATTGCTAATGGAAATGTATATCCTCCTTCCACGATTTCCTAGACATCTATCCCAAGTGATTGAAGATAGGCTGTGGTTCTTACCTTCCAACAAACAAAGTTTCTCCCATCAAATATTGGCGGTCTGATGGATTCCCCGCTTTCTTGATTACTCATGATGATGGATCTTCCTTCAAGCGGTCAAGCTTCTTCTGAAGGACCTGCTCTAATACCAATTGTTGGAAATAATACTGAGGGGCGGGGGTGAATCAGTATTATCAGATCAATAATTCAATTTTCAAAACTGATTTTTATATGCTACTTCATCTTAGTGAACTAGCGTGTAAAAGCAACTATACTTAATGCAACCAACGTATATACAGAGATCTTTTGATTTACCTGATTATCATGCATTGAAATTTAACCAGTATGTCAGGAATTCATTAGAAAATGCAATAAAAGCAGAATAAAGCATCACACATAAGCAACACACGTGAACACCAAGATATAAGGTGGAAACCCAATGTGGATGAAAACCACATACTGCTGTTGTCTTTGTCTTCTTTTAATAATAAGAAAATTATGTTTACAATTTTTGTACTGGCATAGTCTTATACCAGTACGTGGAAGGCTACAATCTTCTGCAGAAGGCTACAACCTTCTCTCATTCTCCAGCTTGTACTGGAAGGGAGCTACAACCCCCTAGCTCTTGTACTAGCTGATATGTTTACTAGTACGTAGGTACCGGCCTACAGAAGGCTACAACCTTCTCCTTTCTTCCAAGGACCACATTTCACAAATTTTCAGACACGATCCATCAATAACATCATTCAATCATCAAATATATCTACATCAACCAATCTCGTTTTGAACCAACCACAACTGAATTTATCAATCACTTTAACAACGCATTAATTTGATATTTCATAGTACTGTCACCAAAATACAGTAACCAGAACCCAAGCTAGAACCTAGAACATTCCAACAGCAAACAGTAGCAACTAAAACATATTTTATAAGGTATACGCTAGTTCCATGTGTCGAACCTGTGTGCATACGCGCTTTCCTCAAAGCGAACCAGTGTACAGGTTTGCAAATCAAATTTATGATGTAGACACTTCTTTGATATGCAGAACAAGCGTGTATACGCACGTTTTCTAAAGTGAACCTGTGTACATATTTGTAAATGATGATTTAAACATTACAACTCTAAGAGACTTCAGTCATATCCAGATCATCATATTTACATACTACAATATGCACTAGTTATTCAGATACATGATCAAACCACATAAAGATAATTCACTTCAAGCCTTAAGATCCTGATACATCATTAGATCTTATCCTTCATCAAACACTAAGGTTCATCCTTGGTTCAGATCAAGTACAACATGATAAGCCAATAACCTGCATATTAGATCTCACACTTCATCAGATATTCGATACTTTCACACCTTGGCCTAATGATCTTCTCCTCCTTTTATAGTTTCTAGGCCTTTCTCAATACCATGGACCAAAATCACTTAGGACCAATACCTTAGACCAAATACCTATGGTCAATACCTCGGACCTGATACCTTGGATCAATACCATGGATCAAAATACCATGGACCAAATACTTCAGACCAAAAACTTAGATTTCCAAGGTATACGCTATTTTCCTTTTGTGAAAGTGCGTTTGTATGTATATGCGACTTGTATACAGTGAACCTATGTGTATACATGGCTTGGCCATAGGTGAACCTGTGTATACCTCACTTTCTTCATTCTCTACTTTTTGATCTATAACTCTGTGTTGTTAACCTATTATACTGTGATCTGTCATCTGACTGAGTTGCCATCAAAGACAACGCTTGTGTCATAATGCTAACAACCAGGAAACTACAGCTGAACTAAGGTTGAATATTCCTCCAGAAGTGCTCTTCCGGTTTGATGGACTCCCTGCCCAATCCGCATCTGTGAAGCCCTAAACCTTCACTCCCTCTATCCGTCTTTACCACAATCTGAACTGAGATGTGCCTCTGAGGTATCTCAGCAAATGCTTTGCTGCCTTCCAAAACAACTTGGTAGGCTAAACCATAGCTTGACTCATCTGGTTCATCGCAAAGCATAAGTCGGGTCGTGTGTTCACCAGATACATAAGTGAAGCCACTAGCTATCAATAAATAGTAGCAGCTACTACCTCACGTGAAGTAGCATCCTCCTTCCTCCAGTTCCCAGCTAGAGGAATCTGCATGGGCTTGCACTTCTCCACGTGAAATCGCCTGAGTATCTCATTGGCATACTTGCCTTGAGACACAAATACATCACCATCTTTCTGCCACACCTCCATGCCTAGATAGTAGTGTATAAGACCCATGTCTTTCTTTTGTAATTCTCTTGCAAGGTCCTCCTTGCAAGACTGTATCAGCTGATCATCACCTGTCAAAATCAGATCATCGACATAAACAACAATGATCAATAGTTTACCTTCTACCATGATGTGGTAAAGGTTCACATCTGCTTCCCTCTTGGTGAAGCCCAACTCGGTGAAATAGTTGTCGATCTTGGTGTACCAAGCACGACGTGCTTGATTCAACCCATACAAATCCCTCTTGAGTCTGCACACATGTGACTCACGATCGAAGGTCTTGAAACCTTCTGGCTACTCAATGTACACCTCCTCCTCAATCTTCCCATTCAGGAATGTTGTCTTCATGCCCATCTGGTGGATCTTCCACCCCATCTGAGCTAATAGTGCCAACATCGATCTAATCGATGAGTACATTGCTACGGGAGCAAAAGTCTCATCGTAGTCAATCACCTCGACCTATGAGAAACCCCGAACAACAAACCTTGCCTTATGTTTCTCAACACTGCCATCAGCTGCCTGCTTTACCTTGTAAAGCCATCTGGAACTAACCACTGACTTGTCCTTAGGTCTTGGGACAACATGCCACACACTATTCTAAATGATAGAGTCGTACTCCTCTACTATTGCATCAACCCAGACTGGTTGTTGCACTGCCTCCTCGAATGAAGAAGGTTCAGTATCTACACACTCCCCAACCAAGGCCATGTACCCAGTGCACCAGTCGGGTGACATCCTTTGTCTACACTAAGAAGATGGTTGTCCCACATTCTCCCACGCATCCAACATCAACCTGTCAGCTTCCCTTGAGCGTTTCCACCCATATCTGGAAGTCTCAGCATGAGTGGATGTCTCCACTCCCGGATCCTCTCCATGCGGCTGCTCCAACTCAATGTGAGGCTCCTCCTCCTTAGGAACTGAATGTTCCTCCTCTGCGTGCAACTTGAGCTCCCTCTTAAGTGATACTCACATGGCTTTCTGCTCGTCGAACTTCAGATCCCTGTTTACCACTGTCCTTTAAGTGGTAGGTAGGTACACTCGATAGTTGTGGGGTGTGTCCGTGTACCCCACAAGTATTCCCAACTCAACTGTTGGGTCTAGCTTCTTCCTGGCATCTTTGGTCACATGATAGTAAACTGATGATACAAAGATTCGAAAGTGACTTACATCAGGTCGCTTCCCAGAAAAGGCCTCCATAGCTATCTTCATTCCCAGTATACGGTGTGGGCTTCTGTTTTGCAAGTATACCGCTGTATTGCATGCCTCATCCCACAAATGCAGTGCTAGGCTTTGTTCATGCAACATCGCTCGAGCTGCTCCCACAATCAATATGTTCTTCCTTTTGGCCACCCCATTCTGTTGTGGGTTATGGGGTGCCGTCAATTCCCGTTTAATTCCTTCTACAACGCAGAAGTCTTTAAACTGTTGGGAGACATACTCTCCACCATTGTCGCTATGCAAGGCTTTTATTTTCTTTCCATATTCTTTCTTTGCCAAGGATTTAAGCTCACAAAACCTCAAGAAGGTGTGATCCTTCTTTTGCATAAAGTAGATCCAGCATCTATGAGAAAAATCATCAATAAAAATAACATAGTACCTTTGTTTAGTGGTGGAGGCTGTAGAAATTGGTCCACAAACATCTGAGTGAACTCGCTCCATGATTGCTCCAGCTCTACTGTCTCGATCTGGAAAGGAATATTTCGCATACTTACCCAAGGTACAACCTTTGCATGTATTTGTCTACTCAACTTTTCCCTTGGGTAGTCCAGTAGAAATCTGTTGCATGATCTTCAGGGCTCCATGGTGCAAGTGGCCTAGTCTTCTATGCCATAGCTCACCAACATCTTGGCTCTGCACCATCTGAGCTTTGGAACTCAATGCAACACAGTCATCTACCTCTAGCTTGTAGATATTCTTAACTTGAATCCCTATTCTCTTTGTCTGTCCAGTAATGATGTGCCTCAGGAATACCTTTCCTTTACTAAATACTACATCATAGCCTTTATCTTCTAGCATAGCGACAAACACAAGATTCTTCTTCAAACCTGGTACATACTTTACATCAGTCAGGGTGAGGGGAGTTCCATGCTCCCTCTGAAACACAACCATACATTCCGGTTTGATGGACTCCCTGCCCAATCCGCATGTGTGAAGCCCTAAAGCTTAACTCCCTTTGTCCGTCTGTACCATAATCTGAACTGAGATACACCTCTGAGATATCTCATCACATGCTTTGCTGCCTTCCAAAATAGCTTGGTAGGCTAAACCATAGCTTGACTTAGTTGGTTCACTGCAAAGCATAAGTCGGGTCGTGTGTTCACTAGATACATAAGTGAACTCACCAGCTACCGATAAATAGTAGCAGCTACTACCAAACCTGAAGTAGCATCCTCCTTCCTCCAGTTCCTAGCTAGAGGAGTCTGCATGGGCTTGCACTTCTCCATGTGAAATCTCCTCAGTATCTCATTAGCATACTTGCCTTGAGACACAAATCCTTCACCATCTTTCTGCCACACCTTCATGTCTAGAAAGTAGTGCATAAGACCCATGTCTTTCATTTCTAACTCTCTTGTAAGGTCATCCTTGCAAGACTGTATCAGCTGATCATCACCTGTCAAAATCAGATCATTGACATAAAGAACAATGATCAATGATTTACCTTCTACCATGATGTGGTAAAGGTTCACATCTGCTTCACTCTTGGTGAAGCCTAACCCAGTGAAATAGTTGGCAATCCTAGTGTACCAAGCACGGGGTGCTTGCTTCAGCCCATACAAATCCCTCTCGAGTCTGCACACATGTGACTCAGGATCGAAGGTCTCGAAACCTTCTGGCTACTCAATGTACACCTCCTCCTCAATCTTCCCATTGAGGAATGTTGTCTTCAAACCCATCTGGTGGATCTTCCACCCCATCTGAGCTGATAGTGCCAACATTGATCTAATCAATGAGTATCTTGATACGGGAGAAAAATTCTCATCATAGTTGATCCCCTCAACCCATGAGAAACCCCCGGCAACAAACCTTGCCTTATGTTTCTCAACACTGCCATCAGCTGCTTGGTTTACCTTGTAAAGCAATCTAGAACTAACCACTGACTTGTCCTTAGGTCTTGGGACAACATCCCACACACTGTTCCGAATGATAGAGTCATACTCCTCTACCATTGCATTAGCCTATACTGGTTGCTACACTGCCTCCTCGAATGAAGAAGGTTCAGTATCTACACACTCCCCAACCAGGGCCATGTACCCAGTGCACCAGTCGGCTGACCTGCTCTATCTGCGCTGAGAAGATGGCTGTCCCACATTCTCCCACGCATCCAGCATCAACCTGTCAGCTTCCCTTGAGTGTTTCCGCCTATGTCTAGAAGTCTCAGCATGAGTGGATGCCTCCACTCCCGGATCCTCTACATGCGGCTGCTTTGCATCAATCTGAGGCTCCTCCTCCTTACGAACTAAAAGTTCCTCTTCTACATGAAACTTGAGCTCTCTCCCAAGTGATACTCGCATGGCTTTCTTCTTGTTGAGCTTCAGATCCCTGTGTACCACTATCCTCTAAGTGGTAGGTAGGTACATCAGATAGTTGTGGGGTGTATCTATGCACCCCACAAGTATTCCCAACTTAGCTATTGGGTCTATCTTCTTCTTGGCATCTTTGGTCACATGACAGTAAACTGATGATCCAAAGATTCGGAAGTGACTTACATCAGGCCGCTTCCCAGAAAAGGCCTCCATAGGTATCTTCATTCCTAGTATATGGTGTGGGCTTCTGTTTTGCAATTATACTGCTGTATTGCATGCCTCAGCCGACAAATGCAGTGGTAGGCTTTGGTCATGCAACATTGCTCGAGCTACTCCCACGATCGATCTATTCTTCCTTTCGGCCACCCCATTCTGTTTTGGGTTATGGGGTGCCATCAGTTTACGTTTAATTCCTTCTGCAATGCAGAAGTCTTTAAACTGTTGGGAGACATACTCTCCACCATTGTCGCTACGCAAGGCCTTTATTTTCTTTCTAGATTCTTTCTTTGCAAAGGCTTTAAACTCGAAAAACCTCAAGAAGGTCTGATCCTTCTTTTGCATAAAGTAGATCCAGCATCTATGAGAAAAATCATCAATAAAAATAACATAGTACCTTTGTTTGGCGGTGGAGGCTGTAGAGAATGGTCCACAAACATCTGAGTGAACTCGCTCCAGGATTACTCCAGCTGTACTGTCTCGATCTGGAAAGGAAGATTTCACATACTTACCCAAGGTACAACCTTTGCATGTATTTGTCTACTCAACTTTTCCCTTGGGTAATTCGGTAGAAATCTACTGCATGATCTTCAGGGCTCCATGGTGCAAGTGGCCCAGTATTCTATTCCATAGCTCGCCAACATCTTGGCTCTGCACCATCTGAGCTTTGGAACTCAATGTAGCACAATCATCTACCTCTAGCTTGTAGAGATTCTTAACTTGAATCCCTGTTCTCTTTGTCTCTCCAGTACCGATATGCCTCAGGAATACCTTTCCTTTACTAAAGACTGCATCATAGCCTTTATCTTCTAGCATAGCAATAGACACAAGATTCTTCTTCAGACCTGGTACATACTTTACATCAGTCAGGGTGAGTGGAGCTCCATGCTCCCTCTGAAACACAACTGTACCTTCACTTGAAACATAGTATTTTCCATCATCACCCATCTCGATACGCATTTGGAGATCCTTCTCCTCCAAGGAACTAAAGAGATTCTTGTCACCTGACATGTGGAATGAAGCTCCACCATCTAGGTACCACACACATCCCACCATGGATGAAACCATGCATGTGATAAGTGAGAAATCCAACTCAAACTATGAGGCCAGTGCCTCACCATCAAATCCCTTCGAGGAACCCTTCATGGATTTCTTCTGTGGACAATTTGTAACATAATGGCCCACTTCATGACAATGAAAGCATCACACTTTCGATTTTTCAATCTTCTTCCCACATGCGAATAACCAGATTTGGGATGGGACACCTTCCATTTCCCTTTCCTTGCCTTACCTGCTAAGGCTATATTTTGCTCATCATCTTGCTTCGATGAGGATCCATCTCTGGTGCTTCTTCTTATTTCCTGCTGCACCAGGTCCGACCAAAGTCGTTCCCAATATGGCAGTTTTTCTCTTCCATTAACCGAGCCTTGGTAGCTATGCCAGCTCTTAAGAAGACCAAGGAGTGCAAGACTCACCATGTCATCATGAGCGGTCGTGATCCCAACACTTCCAAGCTCATCCCTGCAGGTGGTGAGCTTGCTCAGATATATAGAGATCGTGTCACCCTTTTCACACTTGATCTTTCGAATCTTGTCTTTCAGCTCCAACTTCCTCTTATCACTGCTATTTTGATATAGATCTTCCAATGTTTTCCACATTGAAAATGGTGTCCCCTTCCCATGGAGGCTCGAGACAATGTGGTCTCAAACTCCCTCCAAGAGGATTCTCCTTGCTCTAGCCACATATTTCTTCCATTCTGCCAATTGAGTAGCATTAGTCGGCTTGGGGACTTCTTGATCAATGAAGTCATTTAGATAGTTATCTTCTAATACTGCTTCCATGCGATCCTTCCAGGATATATAATTCGAGCTGTCATTAAGGGCATACTCGAATCTTAAACCACTGAATGCCATTGGTGAAATTGAGATGTCATAGGAACTCGATTTCTATATTCAGGAACCACAAAATTCGAACTTCTCCCTTCTTGTATACTATTCTTCTCCCTTGATCACCTTTTCTATGATACCATGTAGAAATTACCACTCTAGATCAACAGATTATGCAATAGACTAAAGCAAAATACAAGATCTAATTCTACAACAAACTTTGTGGAAGCTTAATCGAATTGAGCAAGATCAATGAGAACACATATAACTAAGACTGAGAAATCAATCACACATAACACAAAAGAAATAACTCGGGGAAAGCCTCAGCCTAAAACCCCAATTTCTATATTATCATACAAGTGGAAATCTTGTTCAAGTAACAAAAAGAATCAGCTCTCAAGCTATCATGCTCTATCTGCAATCAAAACAATACAACTCACAGACTGAATAGACATTGTATATGTCCTCTTCAAGCCCTCCAAACGTCCTATTTCCTTGTGCAATTTTTCTTGGGGTCTAGTGATGCCACATGTATGAATTGGCCTCATCACACTCACAAAAACTGAAGAAGTAACTGTGCAATCCCCAAGGAAAGAATTCCTTCTTCATGCAAGAGATTTTCACAATGGAATATTCTAGAAATTGATAGTACACTGCCCCTCCATCTGATCTCAACTAGGTCTCTATCTGAACTGACATGCATGAATTATTTATGAGACAATATTAAGTTATCTGAAGTGCAGCAGTTACATGCATGCATGCATTAACTAACTGAACTCACAATTAATTCAACAAACTATTTGAATTAATCTAACTGGACTTGACTCAGTTAACTGAGCCAACTAATTACAACTCAATATTATAACTCATCCTTATCTCTTTAACGATGGATAAATTAATTAATGGAGAAATGTTGCATGTCCCCACATAGACTTCATGTTTTGATTTTCTACAACTAATTAACTCATGGTGAATTAATTAATTATTTTACAAACAGCTGCTAAGATCAAATTCGAATTTTTACTTCTCTATTTTAGTTCAGGGACTAACTAAAATAGGAAGGTGTCCCGAAATTCTATTTATAGTAGTACTAAATTTAGCACTTCTATATTTAGCATTTCTTGTTACTATTTTCAACATTTTTAAAGTCACGTAGAATAATTAGTTCTAGAGGGTCTAGAGAAGTGGTTAATTTTACTTGAAACAAAGGATATGCTTCTTCTTGGTTACTAGAGGCCAAGGTGAGAGTCCATGTGAAAGTAAATTCATTGAAACCTTCTTGCACCTACCTCCCTAGGTGATGATGACTATTATCACTATTCACTAATACAAACTTTAATTTATGACTAATAAAGAAACCATATTTTTATTATAAAAAAATAATTATATCTTTTAAAATATTCATCACAAGGATTTTCACATCTCTAGGATGTTAATTATTTGACAATATCTTTTCTCTATAGAGTTCATGAGTTAGAGGACTAGCTTGTGGTCTAATAAATTGTTACATGGGGCATCTAAACAATCAAAACCACTCAAGAATCACATTTCGTACATGCCACATCAATGTTTAACATGGACGTCTTCTAAATTATTGTGGAGTTTCAAACCTAGGTCAATGTGGAGGCCCTTCAAAGCCAATAACATCTTTTCCTAAATTTACTTTTAAATCAGGTGTTTCAACTTTTATTTTCTTTTAATTTATTAATATTATATTATTTTATGTACTCAATTATATAAGATTTTAAAATGCATTTAAAAATTATCTCCTTAATAAAAATCATAATTAATGTGATTGTATGTTTTCTCACTTATAGTAATATTTTTTTGTATTATAGTTGATGATGATAATGATTATTGTTGTTATTATTATTCATTATTCATTAAATTTCATTTTTTCTTTCTTAATTATATATTTAATTATGAAAAATGGAAAATTTTATTGTAATATAAACACTATTATGAAAGTTAATAAGGAGTCTCCTCCTTAGGGGAGAATAAACAAAATATTTTTATTTTTATTATAGAATGTTTTGATAATACTCATGTTCATGAGTTATTAATTGCCCTAATTTTTAATATGTGCCAAGATTGAATTATGTGTTTGCATATTCATACAACATGAAACTATTACACCCATTCAAAAGTTTTTTTAAGAGTTCTAATTATAAAGGGAACCTGAGTTATCCTCATTTAAAATGGTACCATAAATCATATGTGCAATGATACTTGTGGAATCCCTAAATACCAATAAATTAGTATGCCAATGACAAATATTACTGATTTCCATCCTCAACCTCTGTCCACTTGATTTGAACCTAAAACCCAATAGAGACAAACCCCATTCACGTGAATTAATCTACACCTCATAAACTTATCTATATTTTAATTTTATTAAAATCATATTAATACATTTAAAAAAAATTACTACTTTTATTTTTCTTTTCAAATATAACTTAAATTTAAATAATTAATCATTTTTCGATACTTAAATCCAAAAACATTAAAACTCTTTAGGTATATTAAAAATAAAATTTAGATAATTTAAAAATACCATAAACACAATTAGAATTACCATCTAAATCATGTTTTATAATATAATATTAAATATCTACAAAATGCCAATTTAATTAATTTGATTTGAAATTTCCGTGCACAAAAACCTGAAAAAAATGATGTATTCTTATTTCTAGGAATATTTTGAAATGTGAGACACAGAAATGATGTCAAACACTTGACATGGTTGGTCTCCGTAGGATCGGGAGATATGTGCAATTAACATAAGTTCAGCAAAAGAAACGAGAAGCATCTCCGATATGATATTTGGGTCCAAGAAAACGGTAAAAAAAGGAGCATCACAATGACATAGAAGAGGGCAAGGTTCGCAAATGACGTAGAAGACAAGCGTGGCTGATGACGTTACAATATGCTCTGGTGGGTTTGTCTCGTCGATGCCGTATTTCAAAACAAGAGGCCGCCAACGGTATTGTGTTTGCAATTTTACAGGGTGTTTTTGATTCCATAGTTTATCTTAAAAAATAATGGAAATTTTAATTAAAATTTTGGGAATATAAATTTTATTTAAAATTTTGGGAAATTTGAGTTAGAGTCATTAAACATTAAAATATGAGGTATTTTACCAATTTTGTTAATGTTATATCTATTTTATCATAAAAACAAGATTCATGTACTCTTCCATTCAGTTTATTTCCTCTTATATTTCGAACCCAAAACAGTGTGCGGTTTATCTCAATCCCGGCTGTTGTTTTATCCTATAACTATTGCAGTCAACGAGTAAGATAAATATCTGTGATATGTAGGCTCATTGAGGGCATCATTATTTAGACATATAGTGCACCATAGATCATTTTCACTGCAAATAGATTACATGGACTCCCCCGCTCTAGCAGCAGACTTGGCCTGTGATCAGGAGTTCGTGGTCGATGGCGACGACCCTCAAAAATCACGCGCTGAGCAGAAACAGCAGACCCCATGCCAACTAAAAATTCCCCCAAGGTTTAGATCTGTCATTAAAACAACAGATTTGCTTGATAAAAATGGCTAACAGCGTATGTCTGTGCCTCTATATTGCATTTACAGGGTTGCTTACTCATGTTAGATACTGATAATGAAATTCTCATTGGTTTTGCATTGCAGTGGAAGAGCTTTGAGTTCTTCCTGCGCGCAGCAGAGGTTCAAGAGCGAGTGCAATTTCAATATAGAAGATGGCCTGCCCGTTAACAACCAGAGGAACAATACATCATCTGAAAGAGGAGATTCGAAGAAAGACAATGATAAAGCGGACAAAAGCCAAAAGATGCGGAGGAACATGGGAAGAGTATTCTATCGTAGATCGCTCTGTGTCCTTCCTTCTCCTTGAAATTGTCTCCGTTATAAAATTTTCGATTATATTTTGGAATCTAATAAACAGAAGCCGCTTCATTTCGAAATATTTCTGAATCAACAATCGAGATAAGTTCAAGATCTTAGAGTTTCAGTGAACTAACTAACCCATACAAATATCTCTATGGAGGATTGTATTGAAGATGGAATTATTACCATTAAGTTTCATGTACGGTAATGTAAAGAAGGATGCGTTAAGTTCAGGTTCTGTTGTACTTAAAACATGAGTTAATGAAGTTGTTCGAGTAAATCATGGATGCACAAATTAACTGCAAAATAATGATTTAATGCACAAATTAACTACAAAATGAAACTGAACTTGTTCTGACCCCATAGATACATATATATAACAGCTAAATCACTATTCATTCATGTTTCACTTTTCTCTGTATGTAGATCGATGAAATTGAAAGTTAATCATGCAATACCAGTTAAACAAAAAAGAATTGTTGAAGGGAGAGGGGAAAATCCCTTTTTAGATCATAGATCATAGTAATGCAAAGACATCAAATTGACTAACAGAAAACAAGGGTTAAGTACATACAACATCTCAAATTCTGATCGTTAAAATACATTATTGAGTGATAGGAAAGCACAAAAAATATTGTTTATCTTAAATTTTTAATGGCCAAAGATATATGCTCTTAATTACAAAATGTAACTTTCATCTTTACTTTTTGGCACCGATATCATTTAAAATTGAATAATGCACAGTTATTCTATATTCATATTAAATAGTGTTATATATAAATATATGTAGTTTTGTTTTAAGATAGGTAAATTAAAAATTAACTTGGACACACAATTGAGAGAATATCTCAACCATCCACTGATCTAGGAAACATCTAGATATAACAAGCCTAAGGAATAGGAACAAACTTCTGTAGATAGAATGAATCACAATTGAAACAAGCATGAATTACAATTTCCAAGTCACCCCCTTAATGACTACTTGTCTGGATGTGAATCTTCAAATCTAGTTGTAGTCAAACATAACAAAAGAATATGTCGAATTCCATATAAAGGAGCAACCATGTATCCGAATGCATGGATGCTAACAACAACAACTGCCAATCTACTACGATGCCCTTTGCATACATGGTTTTGTCAACCATTATAACTACATACATATACCTGTAGCTGCAAATCCCCCTCCATCGTCATCATCATAACTTTTATCGAATTGCACATAACCATGCTCTGTGTTTTATGGGATTACCCTCAACCATGCCAACAAGGACTCTCAGCCACCAACGCTCAACTCAGCGACGAAGGGTGCCACCAAGACATTCAATTCAGCCACGAAGGCTCAACTCTGGCACCAAGGTACTCAATTCAGCCACCAAGGCTCACCACATATCCAACTTAACCAGATTGAGGGCTTTCTGGGCTCACCCTCAACCATGCCCAGGCTCAACTCTGGCACCAAGGTACTCAATTCAGCCACCAAGGCTCACCACATATCCAACTTATCCAGATTGAGGGCTTTCTAGGCTCACCCTCAACCATGCCCAGGGTTTTGTCGGTTGACCCTAAACCATGCTAACACAAATCCTTATTCACTTCACTCTCGCACATGGTTAGAAACCAACACTAAAAATACAAAGTGGTTTTGAGATTACTACGAACTTCATGGGGGTAGATATGCATTATCAGGCTTACATTACACACTCAAACTCTTGGAGTTACCAAGTACATACTTTCCAAAAACCACTACCAAATATCCTAGACTTGCTTACTAATAAATGTATGTGACACAAAATACATCATCATCATGAGTGTATCCCACTAGCTCCCACTCAATTGTCCATCATCATTTAATTTCCAATGTTGTTGTTGCACAAAATCAATATTTGTTCTACTTCAACCTTATTATCAACCACGGAGTGTATTCGCATCCTCTTTATTTTTTTGATTTAATTATTGTCTTGTATTCACATGGGTGATTTGTTAGAATAGATAATTCTAACAAAACC